>CM050323.1:48739644-48794358 GCA_027475135.1 Bactrocera correcta
AACACCACCAACAATGTCAGCCTAGAAATCCAACGCAGGATAACTCTTGCCAACAGGTGCTACTTCGGACTAAGTAGGCAATTGAGAAGCAAAGTCCTCTCTCGACAAACAAAAACCAAACTCTATAAGTCTCTCATAATTCCCGTCCTCCTATATGGTGCAGAGGCTTGGACGATGACAACAACCGATGAGTTGACGTTGCGAGTTTTCGAGAGAAAGGTTCTGCGAAAGATTTATGGTCCTTTGCGCGTTGGCCACGGCGAATATCGCATTCGATGGAACGATGAGCTGTACGAGATATACGACGACATTGACATAGTTCAGCGAATTAAAAGACAGCGGCTACGCTGGCTAGGTCATGTTGTCCGGATGGATGAAAACACTCCAGCTCTGAAAGTATTCGACGCAGTACCCGCCGCGGGAAGCAGAGGAAGAGGAAGACCTCCACTCCGTTGGAAGGACCAAGTAGAGAAGGACCTGGCCTCGCTTGGAATATCCAATTGGCGCCACGTAGCGAAGAGAAGAAACGACTGGCGCGCTGTTGTTGACTCGGCTATAATCGCGTAAGCGGTGTCTACGCCAGTAAAGAAGAAGAAGATATATTTTTTGACTTGGACTGACAGAAAAAGGAGTACCTTTGCAGGTAGAGTAATGTAAGTCTTTATTAGCGCCTTCAATATAAGTGCAGAAGGCACTACTACGGCGAGCCCAACACTTGAAACAATTTTCCATACACTCTTGCCTGGAATGGTCTACAGAGGTCTTTGCTGTTTCCGGTTTCGGCTTGTTTATTATTTTTCGTATAATGGACGTAAAATAAGCTTCAAGCACACTTTATGTGAATTTCGTAATCAAATTTCTCGCGATCACGAAATCGAGGAAATGTTCATCTAAGGGTTATTTGTATCACCCAAAACGAATCGAGATACATAAGATTTTACATACATTATTTATATAAAAGTAAGTTGAGGTTGACGGGAAGAGTTGAAACTCGGGTGATTGCTTACCTCTGCAAGCGAGCAGGCGATTAATTCAGATATCTCAATTAAAGTTGCTACATACAAGGTCGGTCGCAAAAGAAACAGAACTTTTTAAATATAACTGTTTCTGTTGGCGCCATCTATTCGTGGGTAAATGAAATAAAAAATTTGATCTCTTGTTGACATTTCTTAAAAATTTTAAGACAATTGATATTATCGATCAAAAACTGACAGCAGCTTCTGGTGATCGGTCGTAAAATGCATTTTGAACAAAGAGCAAATATTAAATTTTCTTTTAAATTTGGGAAAACGTTTACTGAAACATTTCAAATGATGAAAAAAGTTTATGGTGATCAGTGCCTATCCCGTAGTAATGTGCATCAGTGGTTTAAGCAATTCCAAGAAGGTCGTGAGGACCTCTATGACGATCAGAAGTCACCGAAAAAAGTCGTCTTCAGAAGTTAAAAATAAAGACAATACTGATATGTTTTTACGATTCCGAGCGTATTGTACACCGTGAGTTCGTCCCACCTGGCCAAACGATTAATGCTGTGTTTTACCTTGGTGTTAAGAAGCGTCTTTTGTCACGCTTTCGTCCTGCTCGACCACAATACCGTGAGGCAGGGTCCTGGCGCCTGTTGCACGATAATGTGCCGTGTCATCGGTCGACACTTGTCACTGATAATTTGACCAAAAAATCCATATTAACCATTAGTCACTCACCCTACTCTCCTGATTTGACACCCTGTGATTTTTACCTATTTGGTAAACTTCATTTGCTCATGAAAGGACACTGGTTTCAGGACATTTCAGCTATCCAAAAGGCGACGACCGATATTCTCAAGAGCATTCTGAAAAATGACTTAAACACTTATTTGAAATGCTAATTGACCGGGCTAAACGCTGTATCGAAGTACAAGGAAACTACTTTGAATAAAAAAATATTACTTTTGAAAAATATTCATTTTTTTTTTTGTTTTTTTAACAGTCCTGTTTCTTTTGCGACAGACCTTGTATATTGGGGAAATTGTAATTAAATTTTCCGAGTAAACAGTATTTCAAATACATGCATTTTGGTAAGTTGGCCAAATTTGAGCGCGATCTGTCAACCAGTTCGTTTACAACAACGGCTTAAGTCGGTACACATGAGTAGTGCGTTGAGAAATTTATAATGGATAAAAATATCAAAACAATTATTTGTATTTCTAACCAAGTTTCGTATCAGAGATCGTTGCGAATGTTAGTAAAGGCTTACGGTGATTCAGTTTTATCAAAAACACAAGCGTATGGGTGGTACAAATCCTTCAAAGACGGTCAAAAATCATTGACGACGTTCTGGATGACCTTCGACCTCTTCAACTGATGAAAATATTAATAAGTAAAGGATATGGTGCTTGAAAATCGTCAGACATGTGTTAGAGTGATGGCAAGAGTGCTTAATATCTCCCTCGACACCATTCAAATGATTTTGGTGGATATTTTGCGTATGAAACGCGTTCTTGCACGACTCGTTCTGATAAATCTAAATTTTTTCCAAAAAGATTACGATTGCGACTGTATTTAAAGCCAAAAACGCAATGAATACCCTTAATCAACAACGTATTCAACAGATTTTGCTCCGCGTAATCTTTTCTTGTTCCCCAAATCGAAATTGCCGCTCTCTGAAACCCGTTTTCATACGATCGAAGTTATAAAGTAGGTGGAAAAGTTGAATGATAGTTTTGTCACTATCCACTTTTAACTGAAGACATATATCTCAGGAACTACTTGAGGGTTTTAAACTAAATTTGGTATCTGAGGTTAATTAACCGTTTCAATCATACACTGTAAAAATAAGCAAATTCGAACCACTACCATGCCTACTTCTTAAGAACACAGTTTTAAACTCCTTCTCATTATTTGACTTCAAAAGATTTGATTTTATGTGTAAAAATTGGAGAAATCGGTTTAAAACTTTTCAAGGACCCAGACATCAAATATTTGGGTTTGGCTGACTTTTTCCCAAATATATTGGTGAATCTAGGAGTTCTAGTATTAAAACACAGGGAAAATATTTTAGTGATGTCTACATACCCTGTAAAATCAGATCAATTCCTCTCTTAGTCACCACATAAAGGGTTTTCTAATAAGAGTGTTCTGTTTTCTTAAAAAAAAAAAAATACACTAATTGTTATGGAAATTTAATTGTTGTTTATGTAATGTGTAGTACAATCGTTACAATTAAGTTCTGAATATAATATGTCTAAAATGGACTCCACGACTACTTTTGCAGGAACGAATTCGACGAAGCCAATTTTCGAGTACTTTCTCCACTAAATCAAGTCGTATGTCATGAATAGCACGTTCAAATTGACTTCTAAAGCTTGAAGAAGGTCTAATTTATTGCTAAAGAATAATGACTTTAAATAACCCAATTCTAATGGTCTTAAATCACGACTGCTTGGAACCTTTGAGTTCTAGAATTAAAATTCAGGGAAGGTATATTGTCATGACAGCACGTCTTTATAGCAAAAATGCATAAAATGGAATGGAGTGCCTCTCTTAGACCCCATATATCTAATATACATATACGTGAACTGGTCTACGAAAAGGGGGCTTAGGTGTTAAAAAAAAAAATTGATTTTTTGACACTTAAGCCCCCTTTTCGTAGACCAGGTCACATATTTTAACTTCCGGCTGACTGTAATTAAAAATAACGGCACCTCAGTTCTATATTTAAAACTGACGTAGCTTAACGCAAACTGCTTTAATTGAGTGATGTAAAAAAGTAAGATTAAGGCTTTTGTGAAATTCCGTGGCTTCATTGTTGTAGTATATACAAACTAACAATGCCGGATTATATCATTCTTTGCCTCTAACGGCATACCTGCTCATATGCTTATAATCTCCTTTGATTGGTTTTAAATAATAACAATATTGTTATTTTAAGTTTGAACTGCGAATGAGCATAACCATTACCGTTGAATAAAATTATATAAATTGGAAATCTTTAATATTTTATTCATATTAAACACAGTAAATTGGATATTTATTTTAAATATTTGAATTTTGCTAGATTATCATCAATAATCACCGACATGTGAAGTGTTTTCAAACATAACATATGGTATATCGATACGGCATAATTGCTCCTTTTAATTGCAAATACACAAATACACAATTAGCCGACAATTATAGACGATGAATTTGTTGAATTGTTTATGTACGCTATAATGACACAATTTAATATGCACAACTTGCTGTGCCTCTATATTGCTTGTCTGCAAGAAAGTCTTATTGCTTGTGTTGCAAACGGCGGCATGGCATGTGTATACTTCTATAAATAAGCTTAAGTATGTATGTATGTGCATGTGTGTGCGTGCATAAACAGGCTTAAGTATGTATGTGTGTGCGTGCATAAACAGGCCCAAGCCGTTGAAGTTGTGTGATTGATTGATAGCAAAGGTACTCGAACTGGCTGATTGGTTTCGGCTTACGTTGTTCGCCATGAGCAAGCACCGCGGGAGGCGGCTTGGGTGGAGCTGCAGCCGCTACTCCACTGCCAACGTTCAACATTCAACGCTGCAAATCTGCCGTTTGGCAAGTTGAAAATCTTCTAGCGTCTAGCGTCAAGACATTGCATCCTTATTGTTGCTTCCGCTCAACTGTGTCGGCCAATTTGCCTTATGGTGCTCTTCGATTGTTGTCTTTGCTGTATTTACATTTCAACAATGAAACTGTGAACATTTGCCATTATCTTTTAACAAAATACTGACATAAGTTTCAGCAGAAGTTCGACTTGGAGTGATTTCCAAGCAATTATAATCGCATTACTTAGTTGCATGGTTATTGTTATTATAACATTTATATTGAATGCTGTTCTGCTGCTTGGTATTTGGAATTTCTTTCGAAAAGGGAAAAGTAATGAAATGAAAATAATTGAAATAAGCAAGGAAGGTGAAGATAATATAATAGATAAATAATCGAAATACTGAAAGGTCAAATAAGTTTAAATGTAAAAACTACTTTCCACTTGCAAAAGGTTTGTTAAAAGAACTTTGATCGGCCAGTTTGTATGGCAGCAATATGCTATAGTGTCCTGATCTGAAATATTTCGTACAAGATTGCATCGTTATCTTGGATAATAATTCATGCCTAAATTCGTGAAAATATTTCGTCAAATAAAAAGGTTTTCCTTACAAACACTAGATTCAAATCGTTCAGCTTGTATGGCAGCTATATGCTATAACCCTTCGGTCTGAATAATTTCTTCGGAGGTTACATTATTATTTTAAATAACAACCCATACTAAATTTCGTAAAGATATCATGTCAGTTAAAAAAGTTTGCCATACAAGCGCTTAACTTTGATCGATCGGTTTGTACGACTGCTATATGCTAATGCTCCGATATCGGTGATTACGCCAAATAAGCAGCTCTTTGGGGAGAAAAGAACGTGCGGAAAATTTGATTACGACATTTCAAAAACTGAGCGACTAGTTCATGTATGGTTGACATAGGCATATATAGGAGTTCACGCAAGTGAAGAAAATTCTCTAAGCGCCATTCAGTTAGCAGTGACTAGAAACGATTCTTTTACATATTTGCTCAAGCAATTTATGACTTCCGGCATTAGACCAAGTATCGTCTGGGTAGCCAAAAAACATCCGTTTGAAGGCGGGCTAAAATGGTAAGACGAACCATCTCTTGGAACCCGCCGCAAAGTCAGCTCGTTTCCTTCGGGGGGTAACAAGCTTCTTAGTGTAAGCACGCTTTTTTCAGGGAAAATAACACCGAAAAAATTACAGTTCTATATTTTTAAAGTTATACTAAGCAGCAAACTGAGCCCCTTTGGCTGGAAATCGTACCGCATTGCTTCGATTGCGAAACAAATTTTTGGATATTTGAGGCAAAGACCCTTGCTTTTAAACCAAGATTTGGTTTTAACAATGATTTCACTTAAGGGTTTGGAAACAAAAACCGAGGTAAAAGTATATGCCGGCGTCAGAGAGCTGTACAAATACTTTCTCTGATTTCGATGAAAACCCTAGAAATACTTTTCTCTAACTGAACCACTTTGAGGGGAGTTTTGTTGGATACTTTTAACATTGGACCTTTTGGCAAGCTCAACTCAGCTCAATAAGTTAATGTAGTCAAACTTAACTCCACGATTTGATAAAATTTAAATATTTATCGGAACGCAATAGCCATCTCAATTCTACGCAGAATGAAGAGAGAGAGAAGAGAGAAATAACAAAACACTGTGTAAAGCGAAGAAATTTCATTAAGCTACAACTTCTAATTGCGTATTATTTGCTTGGTCAAGAGTTTGACAAAATAGATTTAAACTTCTTTGAACAATAGGTTCTCAACTTCTCCACCAAAGTTCGTGACTACACTGCTAATATTGCGTTTTAATCACACGAACACGCTCACCCAAATACTCGTCTTCAAACACAAACAGCATGATGGCTACGAGTTTAACGGCAGCTTATCTGCATCGATGGTAGCAGCCACCAACCACAGACGTAGCAGACAAATTTCCAAAACCATTTAAAGTGTAAGTGAGTTGAAGAAAGTTTACGTACAAATTTTGGAGAACTTGCACAAGTAGTCTTGTGTGGACGGTGACGTCGTGCTCAGCTTACCAGGCCAATAGGGCGGGCGTACATTCAACTCACAAAGGCAAATTAGGCTTATCATGGAGAGGTGAGCGGCAGCCATAGACACTTGATTGTCATACAAAACACCAGTGTTTGAAGTGCGTGGCATGCCACCGCCACATCACATAGCATATTGAGAAGGGTGTAACTTTAAAGAGTTGGCGTGGCGTTGATGGCAATCAACCAGCTGATGATGTCGTCGTCTCCGGTAGATAAGTCAAGTGGAAACAACTGACACTCAGTGTCGTGGCGCTGCCTAAATTGGTTTGAATTAATTCAAGTGGTCGGCTACTTCAACTGCACGGAGTCAACTTTCACCTGTTTTGCCTGAACCGACAGAATCTTTGCAGTTACATATGTGTATGTGTATAGCGTCTTTGGTCGGCCAATGACATCATAAGTTCAGTGTTTTGTAATGACGCAGTAATTTCGTGACAAAGCAAGTGAGCAGTGTTTCGAGAACTGTTTTACTATAAATTTGGAACTATGGGACTATGCATCCAAAGTGCTCGTGCAAATGACATAGGTTGCGTGGGTGACTCAGGCTAAGTGTTGCGAAATTATGGTTAATCAAATTACTGATTTATTAATTAAAGGTTAAACCGTAGACGGCTGATTAGTAAAAGCTAGAGCGAAAGTGGGATTTATGAGGCATAAAGATAAACCGAAAAATGTTGATCCGCTGATCTAACCTGGTGTACGCTCACCCGGCGCTCACTGATGGAAGTCAGCGAGAAGACAGTTTTTGTCTTCAAAAATGTATATTTTACTAACATCTTGACATGCAGAGGGTGGTTAAGTGTTCCACTCACTATCCTACTACAACGGAATGTCATGTTGTGGTTCCTTATACAAATCGTCATTGACCAGGGGCTCATCGTTCTTTTAGATTTATTAATTTGAGGTCTTATTTCCTGGTAGCTTATCAGTGGTTTTTGGGAATTCACAACCACCGAGCTCATACTGACTTATATATCTTATTAAATTCGACTTTTATTCGGTACTTAATATCGTCGTTGTCGAAAATACAGTTGATTGAAGTAATAAAATTCATGAGTAATGTCGGTTGAATCAACAATGGCGCGTCAGTTCATTCTTCTTCTTGCAAGTTGTCATCAAAGGAAAGCCCTAGCTTAATTAGTTCCTTTACCAGTTGATTTGTATAGCTACCGCTATCCTCTTAAGCGTCAGCGTTGAATCTATAGACCTCTTGTGAATTTGGAAAGCATTGGTGAAACTTGTACAACAGTGAAATCAGTTAGGTTGAAAGTGGAGCGTAATAGATCCTCTGAACTATGAACTCTTAGCAAGACTCATCTTGCCGCTGTGGTAAGTGTTCTGACTGGACACTGTCTAACGGACACACATGCGACGTGGTTGCATATCTTGTCGGACGCAAACTACCAAATTGTATGGACTCGATATGCCAGACTGAGATTGAAACGTTTCGGTGAATTTAAAATTTTTCCCAAAATTAGTCTAAAGTAATCATTAGGAAATAAATCGAAGGTCGAGGTTGATCGAACAATCCCAATTAGGCTGCTGGAGGCGCTTGTCCGTTGTGATGCCCAAAACTCTTAAGTATGTATCAAAAAGACCGTCGTAAATCTTCAGAGCACCTAAAGCCAACCAAAAATGTATTGAGCTGGGTAATACAGCTTCTTCTTCTTCTCCTGTACTGGCGTATACACCGTTTACGCGATTACAGCCGAGTTAACAACAGCGCGGGAATCGTTTCCTCTTTTCGCAACGTGGCCTCAATTGGAAATGCCAAGCGAAGCCAAGTCCTTCTCCTCCTTGTCTTTCCAACGGAGTGGAGGTCTTCTTCTTCCTCTAGTTCCCACGATGGGTACTGCGTCGAATACTTTCAGAGCTTGAGTGTTTTCGTCCATTCGGATGGCATGACCTAGCCAGCGCAGCCGCTGTCTCTTAATTTACTGAACTAAGTAATTTTCTCGCATAACTCGATTGTGATAATTGCCCTTGCCCATGCGCAAAGGGCCATAAATCCTTCGCAGAACTTTTTTCTCGAAATCTCGCAACGTCGACTCATCAGTTTTTGCCATCGTCCATGCCTCTGCACTATATGGCAGGACGGGAATAATGAGTGACTTATAGAGTTTAGTTTTTGTTTGTCGAGGGAGGACTTTACTTTTCAACTGCCTACTCAGTCCAAAGTAGCACCTGTTGGCAAAAGTTATTCTGCGTTGGATTGCCAGGCTGACATTGTGTTTCTGTGTAGGTATGACAACCAAGAGGCTTTAACCTTGGTCTGGCGAAAGGTGATCAGTAAAGAAGAAAGTGTCTAGATCTTCCCAATCTTCATAATTTCAACTTTGACAGTTCGCGTCTTCCAAAATATTTAGCCTCACCGCGTGAGTTGTAATAAGACAATCTTCAGTTAAGAGCTATGAGAGCCATGGTCGTTTTTCGCTCCACTCTTAGCCAGAAGGCTCTTGCAACCCCATAAGTACACAATGCTGATCATGCTCGCTCGAGGTCCATAGATTCAGCGATCGAGTACACGAAGACATACTGCTCATTTCCATTTTTAATGGGATTTGCGTAAGGGTGCCCTATTTGGTGAGCTCTTCTGCCGACATTGCTGCTGTGGCCAGGCACATAGACAAATTTAATTCGAAAGTAGCTTGATGCCGTAGCTAGTGAGGTTATGAACTTCTTGACTGGCTTTGCGCTCTCTAGGAGGCAGCACAATGCTTGTATAGCAGTTCTATTATCGGAGTGGATGCATATCTCGCTAAAAGAAACCCGGCAATGACAATTATAATTTTAAAAGCTTAAAAAATTTCATTCGGAAGAGAAATGCTGCTTCTTTGGTTGCAAATTCGAATGTTCAACGTATGAGCACTTCTATGCTGAGGAAACCCTGAATTTTAATGAATTCAAATATTAAAATTTATATAACCCAAAAAGCAGGCGAAAAGGTCAAATTGAAACCTTTGCGTGAGTTTGAATCGTAAATTGAAAATAATAATATATTCGCTTGTTAAATTATGGCCACACAATTCGTTCGGCCGCCGCGTGCCACAGCGCTTTGCTGCATGTGTGTTTAATTGCAATAAAAGCAATCACGAAAACCACATGAGAGGCCATAATCAGCATTACGCAAGTGCTTTTGTAACATACAAAATTAACCACATCGACCGGAATGAATTTAGTCAGCTGAGATTTTAATTCCTTCCTGTCATGGGCACGGCCTGCCGCCGCCGCTGACGCATCCTTCAACGCAATGGCGCAGCCTAACTGTGTGCGGGCACGTATTTTTCGAATAATATTTCCGCTGGAAGTGAAGCTCATAAAAATTACACAAACAAGCCGATAAAATACGCACCAAATGCTGAAATATTTATGCCTACAAGCAGGGAACCGATTGGTGTAAAAGCAGAAACCGGCAGCGGCGGGGATTTTAAATTACAAATGACATAAAAAAAAAACCGTGAACATTTATGAGTACTTTTATTCATTGTTTGTACGGTTGCGACCCTTTGCCACTGCACCCTACCCAGATCCATTGTTGAATACGCGCGTCCAGTTGGTTGGTAATCGGCAAGCTGTAAGCAAATAATTACTGGGTTGGGTACAAGTGATGACAGTCGTAGAGGCAAGCGTATTCTAAATGGCCAACACCACTTCCGCACGCTGCTTGTCGTTCCAGCATGGCTATACAGCTGCAGCCGGCCGCTTTATGCGCACGCATGACTGGCCATAAAACATTTTTGTGGCATTAATCCGCGTGTGCGGTCATTAAAAGGACATGCTGGACACACTGGCGTTGTGTTCTCGGAAGATGGGCGTGAAGTTGACCACACGAGTAGACAGCTGCGGGAACATGTTAGCAGACAATAATTGCCTCATAGCGCGGTCCAGCCATTTAAATAGCCATAAAAATCGGCCTTTTGATGGTTGGTTTTGGCGGGCGTTCGCTTTGATTTGGTGGGCCAAAAAGTCAAACGCTTTGACTGAGCCCATAAAATATTCCCGCAGATATAAAATATTTTCCGTTGGACAGGCAGTAGCAAGCGTTTTGTGTTTTTCTTTTTATTTGCTCTCTTGTCTGGTGTTAATGGTAGCGGCTTAACGGGTTTTTGTCTTCTGCTTTAGAATTTCTTCTGTTCGCTTTTTTTTTTTGTTTGCAGTTTATTTAACTCTTTTGTTACTTAATTTAGCTGTTTTGCTTTGGAATTGCGGTCTATCTAATCCGGACAATCATTTCTTCGGCGGAGTGAGGTTTGAATATTTCATCAACAGCAGTTTCGAGAATTATCAGTGGAATTTTCGCATTTCGACTGTGTAAAGGAATATATAAAAAGTATGTAGGCTTGAGATATGGCGAATAATAACAAAATTACAGATTTCATATAAGTGTCGCTAGGGTTTTTTTTTGGATTCTAAGCCGTATTTTGACCTTGAACTCCAGCTGCAAGCTTTCACTTACCTATTGATAATAATTTGTCCAGTCTCTTTAAGAAATCCTTAAGCTGTAAGACTCTATAATTATAGCATTAAGTTATACGAACAAATGCGCGCTGCCATAGCCCCAAAACCAATATTCGGACCGTATCTATTTCTTACCTGACGTTGGATAGGGTTCTGTTAACCATTAATTTGCTTCTGCCAAGGGAGAGAATTAAGCAAATTTCAAATCACTTTCTATTCAATCACAAAACGATACACTTCCTTCGCAAAAAATTTAACTGTTGGAGTGCTTACTGGTTTGTGAATTGGTTTTAGTTGATGTGGAGATGTTTACATAACGGAGAGAGAATGAGGAGAGATTTACTAAACGAAGAAGTTGAGCCGGATCATATCTACGTCAGCCAAGTCGTCGAGTGCGTAGTACCATGAAGCCTCAACTTTAGTTTTTCGAAAGCTGGACAATGAAGGAGAAAGTATCCAGTTTTTTCCACCCAGCTGCCTCCTTGCAGCCTCAACTTTAGTTTTTCGAAAGCTGGACAATGAAGGAGAAATTATCCAGTTTTTTCCACCCAGCTGCCTCCCTGCAACTCTAACAAGTCCCAACTTTTAAAATCTTTAGCCTCACGGTGCGAGTACGATCAAGTGAAACTTACTAAGAGCTTTTAGCTGCTTGGAGCTTTTATGTTCCACTCCAGACCAGGTGGCTGCCGTAATCCCACAAGTGGTAGTTGCTGACCAACGCATGCTGAGCTCTGGGAACACTTGCTAATTTTGATCCTGATAGGATTTGGGTAAGAGTGCCTCGTCTCGTGAGCTCTTCGGCTTTACAATTTCCGAGAATTCCGGTGTGACCTGGCAACCTTACAGGTTTATGTATTGTGGAAGTTGTTCAATTTTACAACTAGTGAGGTCATGCACTCCTTGACTAGTTTTGAGTCCATTATCAGCAAACTCAAAGCGTGTATATCAGCTGCGCTATTGACGTAAATGGGAGCGCTGATAATGTATTGGTCTGTCAGTTTGAAAGTAGAGAAGACGAAGAGCTCTTCTCCAGCGACTCTGTCACACCTACATATCCCTCGGAGTCATGTGCCGCTAGGAGAGGTTGATGTTGTCAGGAAGACAATCTAAGGGAGAGATGATTTCCGAGAGTTAATTTCTGTGTCCCTTAATATGTCCGACTTCTTGGAGTCTGATAGCAACCTTCGCAGCAATGCATTTGCCATCAGCGGATAAACATCTGTTTCCTTAACGCAAAGATCAAAGTTGGTGAAAGTACTGAAAGAGTTTAGGACTCAACGAATATATTTAAAGAGTCATGACATAGCAGTGGCAATCCTGGAGCGAGGTCTCGACAGGGATAAGGCATCAGAGATCAGTCTGCTATAATTATATGCCTGAGATATCGCTTACGCGGTTATAGCCGAGTTAACAACATTGCGCCAGTTGTTTCTACTTTTCGCAATGAGGCGCCAATTGGAGATTCCAAGCGAAGTCAGTTCACCGGATCTCTCCAACGGAGTGGAGCTCTTCCTCTTCCTCGGCGTCTCCCGGGAGTACTGCGTCGAATACTTTCCGAGCTGGAGTTAAAACGACAGGACTTTGCCAGCTTAGCTCCTGTTTCTGGATTTGGGACCCGCTAAGTAAAAAAAACAAAAATGCCCCCAATGAAAACGAAACAACAGCCTCAGAAGAAGGTGTGTCACATTAGGGAGTCTATTATTCCAAACCCTTTTTTTTTTCAAACGCACTCTGAAGTAACAATTTTTGTATTGAAAAAAATAATCTAACGTAAACAACCTCTTTCTTTAAACTTCTTATTCAACTTTAGAAGTAACATAGTACACCCTAAAGTTTCTTACGCACTCTTTTTGGTGGAGATATTGTCATATATACATATGTATAAAATGTGCGCTGTCATTCTATAGCTCTGTTGGCCATAGTGGCGGAAGCGGAAGCGGCAGCCTAAAAGTGAAAGCGTGGCAGTCGAGAGCAAACGAATCGAAAAGTATTGAAAGAGGCTTATGTGGTCGACTAGCGTCAAGGGAGTGTTAGACAAATTTGCACCGCCGTAGTTGAATATTTTAATTCTATTTGCTACTTGGGTCATACACGTATGTATGTGAATTTGTTATTGCATTGCAGCAGTGCTACACCTACATGTAGACGCATTGAAAATGAAAATTCCTTTTTGGTATTCTGACCCAAAGGCAATTTGAGCGATTTTTACAGTTGCTTTTGCGTTTATGCATTTCGGTTTTTTTCGTTCTCAGCATGAAACGTAAAATGCGCGTAACACGAAAATTTTCGAAACTGTGACTCTCCGGTTGCTCCACACACCCGCCACTATGCATTGCTCCAATTTCCAATTCTCTCTTTTCGTTTTTTTACTTTTTCCGTTTTTATCGCGCTGGCGTCGCGTGTCATGTTTGACAACCGATGCTGCATGGCACTGCAGCGCGTTGCGATGCCCACATGCAAATGCTGAAGACTCTACAAAGCTGGCAATTCTACGCATTCATTCACTGCTCTCGACCGCCCCCTCACTTTTGGGGCGTTTTGTAGTTATTCCACGCTTTACTTTTGTCCGTTGTTTTTATGTGCATCGTCCTGCTCAAAACCTATCGCACGTTTGACACATACTACTTATCATTGACGTTGCTGGCGTTGCCAGCGGATTAGCTGAATGCTTAGAAATAAATGCGGTGTCATTCGCGAATGCTGACAATGACGTTGACCGCTCTTAACTGCCGGATTTTCTGCACGGCCAGCGAATTATCATTTCTATGCAGCACAGATTGTGAGCGTGTTCATCAAATAGCCCGTTAGTGGACTGGCGGCTTAAATCTGACATTATTTAAGATAGTTTGTTACTTTTTTTATAATAGAGTCGAATCGCACGCATTCAACCAAAGGCAAACCAAAAAAATGGCTTAAACGAGGAATGGTGCCAAATAAAAAGATATAAGGGGTGATCGAATAAGAGGTACTCTTTTCAATATTCTTTTATTTGACAGACCACGTGGGAGTCATGTCAGACTGTCATGATATTTTTGTTCAGTATTGTGGGAAACATTTCCGCCTGAACAACGTTTATAAAGCGTTCAACTTTATTACGAAAATTGACGTTCTGTAAAGAATGTGTTTCGCGCGCTTCGCTCAACTTATGGTCAACATAATCGGCCTCTTTAACGTACAATTCGCAACACCATCCCGTGTTGAGACCCTGCATTCATTATTGGATTTTATTCGACCGAATAGACCACGTCTGGCACACAAGGAAAAAAATATAGCAGCCGTAGCTGAGAGTGTACAGGAAGACCGCGAAGACTCGATTCGGCGCCGTTCACAGGAACGCGGACTGACGTCGATATCTTAAATTGAAAACGTACAAAAGTCAGTTTGTGCAAAAATTGGATGCGCTCGAGCTCCCTTCGCACTATGGGCCCTTGAGAAGTTTTGAGAAGATGCGACGTTTTTGAGCAAAATTTTGTTCAGCAATGAAACCCATTTCGGGTTTAATGGGTATGTAAATAAGCAAAATTGCCGCATTCGGGACGAAGAGCGACCTGAAGAGAATCAAGAGCTGTCATTTCATATAGAAAAAGCGGCGATTTGATGTGGTTTGTAGGCCGCTGCATTCATCGGTCCATATTTCTTCAAAAATGATGCCGGTGAGAACATAAATGTCAATGGCGACCGTTATCGGGCCATTGTAAACGACTATTTGATGCCTTAAATTGAAGCTCGTGATCTCAGCGACACTTGGTTTCAACAAGTCTGCGCCACTTTCTTTACATTGCATCAATTAAGGGATTTATTGAGAAAACACTTCGGTGAGTTGATATTTTCAGATTTTGAGGCGGTTGGTTGGCTACTGAGATCATGTCATATCAGACTGTTAGACTTTTGCCTGTGGGTATATGTAGAGTATATAGTCTATGCGGACGATTTTGCTTCAATTGCGGCCTTGGATCAAAACATCACACGTGTCATTCGCCAATTAACAATCAAAATGCTCGAACGAATCATCGGAAATCGGACTCAATGGATAGATCAGCTGAGACATAGCTGCGGCCACCAAACGACCGCACGAGTACTAGTATTTTCAGCATTTATATCTGAGAAACCACTTAGTGTCTAGTCTGAAAAATTTTGCTGCGTATCGGTCCTCGGAATGCAAATACGCTTAAAAGCCTTCGAAAATTATTTGAATTTAACCGGATACCTATGCATGTACTATACATTTACTCAAACAGCAGGAGAGTAGAAAATTTCTACACAATTCGTACGGCTCATCAAAATGTACCCTCTCAAAGTTAATTAAGAGCAAAATCGAATTCAAGCAAAAAAGAAGAGCGAGTAAATGGAAAATGAATGTTTCTCATTTGTCAGAAAGTAAATGCTAGAGCAACGAAAAGATAGGGGCAGAGTTCAAAATGTAAAAATAAGCATACAAAATGAGCAAAATTGAAGAATGCAGAAATGAACGATTAAAAATCACAGTTGACTAAAAGGTATGCGACGCAGCAAGAAGTGCTCAAACAGGATGCGATGCGACCAAAAACAGTAACTAGAATGTGGCAGGAAAGACAAATGACGGAGCAAAGGATGCACCAATACTTGCACTCAGCGGGAGAGATTTTGGATGTGTGCTGGTGGGAATGTCTGCACAGCTACAATGTTGCTGAAATTTAAAACGTTGCATGCAACAATGTGACACTGACGGAAGAATGTGAGATTGCATGTAGAGGTTTACAAATAAAATGGCGTGAGTTTTTGAATCCAGAGGGGATATTAATACGCTTACAATGTGTAAGGTCGAGGAGCAGGAAA
This sequence comes from Bactrocera correcta, assembly GCA_027475135.1. Taxonomy (NCBI): domain Eukaryota; kingdom Metazoa; phylum Arthropoda; class Insecta; order Diptera; family Tephritidae; genus Bactrocera; species Bactrocera correcta. The sequence continues at coordinate 48,755,539 of CM050323.1, forward strand.
AATCTGCGCCATGAGGTAAATTGTTCGATTTACGTACATACAGGTTGGTTACGTTAGTGTAAGACTTATGGTCGATCAAAATCAAATGGATCTTACTTGGACAGATATTGGATAGATTCTTTTGTATTACTCATAAACTCCTAGAAGTAGAAGTAGAAGCATTTTGAGTTTACCACAAATTTATTAAGGCGGTTAATACCAAGATATTTTAATCTCAGCCTGGCAAAAGCTGGACAACAGAGAAGAATGGAACAAGTTGATTCCACTTTGCCTTTAACAAAGAGCCTCAAAATATTTAGTCGCACCTATGGGACAGTGTCCAGTTTGAACATTTACAATTGCGGTGAGGTTGACTTTTCTAAGCGCAAGTATGTAGTTCGGAGGACCTCTTACGGGTCTTCTCGCGCCTGATGGTTGACCAACAGAGGACTTGAAGAGGTTCGGAAAACCGACTCGCTTCTAATAGAACGAAATTGGGAAAATGTTGCCCTCTATTAAAAGCTTATTTTCCAGCAATTTTGCTGTGACCACACACCCACATATGTTTAATATGGAAAAAGCTCGAAGCTCATTATGATGAGGCCATGCACTCTTTGACTAGTTTTGAATGCACAGCCAGTAAGCTCAAAGGCAGTGTGGTCTCTCGGTTAGCGGAGTGAATGCTATATTTTGCAGTAGTACATCTACTGCTACTTTGACGGCAGACAGCACCGCTTGAAAGACATCTGCTGATAGGAGACTCAACCTCCTACTCTACTTCTTAACTTCGATCTATCCATAAAACAGTTGACAGCAACCAAAGGCTGACGCTATACGTAAATTATACAAAAATACTATTGTAAATTATATAAAAGAAATATATAAATTATATAGAAAGCTAATACCAATCTTTGTATATTTCGATCATTTTGAAAATACTATATATACTATATATACTATACATATGTATATATGATAATACGAGTATATCAATTCCGAACAGGATTTTGTAAATTTTGTGTTTCTGTTCAACGTATTCTATGGCACAGAGAAAGCTGCTCAAAAGTTGACCCAATGCCTTTGGCAAGATTTACAGCAAGGTGCAGCCTTCGGTGGTGTGCCAGTAAGCTTTGGGATTTTGCACAAACGGAAAGGAGCTACTGCAAGTACACCTGTGTCTTTTCTTCACTCTGTCCCAATGGCAGTACTTGGCTGCTCCGCTCAGATTGTGAGCGCCGTCAAGGCTAAGGGGTTTAGCAGCAGCTTACAATGCATCCGCTGCCTCTGTTTCGGGTGGTGAGCTTCCATGCATGTTGTATGCTACATATATCTTGCATGTTGTGCGTATGACCTGCAATTGTGCGCATAAATTCACTGATGCTTTCTTCCTTTGTCGTCGTGATGCCAGCAAAATATTATCCGCAAGATTTTGTGATTAAACTGTGCAGGGACGGCGTGACGTACACAGCTTCTGTGTGTGAGCAAGTGCATATGTGTGTGTGGTGCAAGGCAGCATAGTTGCATAGTAAGGTACTGAATGTGGGACAGAGGTGATGTAAAGGCGCTTGTAAATTAGTGCAAAAATTAGTGCTGGCCAACAACGGTTAGCGTGTGCTTAGTTTTTCACGCAAACAAAGTGAGTAATTTTGGGCATTGCAAGCAAAAGACCTAAAGGTGCACGTTTGTAGTTTAACGTCGCAATTGACAGCAGCCTAGTAGCTATTAGAGTGCAGGCTGGACCGGCCAACGGCTAAATGACTTTGTTTGGCACATGCAGGTACGGCTGGAATGGGTCAACAAGTCGAACGCGACATTCAGCAGGCAACGTCCAATGCGTTGACTTCGTCTGGCTTGAATGGTCTGTTGAGACGGCTTCGATTGATGACGAATGTATTGCATGGATTGCCGTTTGAGCGATTCATCGCTACCGCTGTCGCTGCAGCTGTCACGCACCTGTGGCAGAGTAATCGTGAATGGAGGTGGACGCTCTGCAGGATATGCACGGGCACAAATGACCGAGTTGCACTTTCGTTGACGCTACCAACAACAGGATTTTCCAGCCAACTCACTGGCGCACGCACACATGCACGCCGGCACACATGGCGAACTTGAGAACGTTTGTAAGTGAGCTGGCTATTCTTGTTGTTGTCCAACTTAACTGACTTGCCTGAACCATTTGACCGTAAAACCAATTTTGTTGCATCGCTTGCTCATTCCGTTAGCTCTGTGCCAGCATGTCGACATGTGATGTGAAACGACTTGTTTTGTTTTCTTTTCTACGCACTCACATGCAGGCATTGGCCGGCCAAGTCCACGTTTGACTCTAGATCTCTAATCTCTACAGTTTTATTGTTCGAACGCATTAGTGCCAAAGTACAAACTGGCACACCTGTGCACCTATGTGTACCTGAAAACGAAGGCTATTCCACCACACATATATTTTCTCGGTGATGTCCTTATGCAAATGCGAAATTTGCTGCATGATTTCCATGCAAATCGGTCTTTGCTGTTGACTTTTGTGTCCTCTTTGTTGATGAATCGCCTGACGCATTTGATTTTCTCTGGAACGGTGTGTAATCAATTTCGTTTTTTCTTCTGCAAAACAAATGTTGAACACGATGCACGAAAATAACCACACTTTATAGTGCAAAATTTTATTTTTTGGGTCAATGGGTTTCGGAATGTGATATATGGTATATAGGAAATACTCGTTGGCCATTAGTAATAAGCTCTGCCTTTTGTTTAGAGCTGGAAGATCTTAATGCTAATCGAATTTTTTTGGTCCGAATTGGATAATATGGACTTGGACAATATGTGGTTCCAACAGAACGGCGCTATAAGCAACACAGCAAATATCACAATCGATTTGTTGAAAACCAAGTTTGGTGAAATTGTTATCTAACGAAATAGCTCAGTCAATTGGCCACCTCGGTCGAGCGATTCGACGCCGTTAGACTATTTCTTGAGGGACTACGTCATGGTCCATGCCAACAAACCAGCGACGATTGATAAACATCAGAAAATTCGAAAAATGTTTTCTAAGCAAAACTGCTGGAGCCAAGCGACTACACTTTGGAAGGCTTCAACTAAAAAATCATTTAAAATATCGATTTAATACGTTATTGTGATATTTTTAATCGAAATATGAGACAATATAGATTTTTTCAGCTTCACATTAGTGTGGTTTCTCATAACCTCAATAGTTGTCTGTTCTGTGTTTCGATTAGACAAATGGAAAATTCTAAAAGCATGCCAAAGTCCGAACTACAATTTGAATTTAAACGCGTTGTGAAATTGAAAGGTCAAGACAAAGAGTAATGTTGCGAGTGGTCTAATGCGGTGGAGCTCTAACGGTTATTGCCACCAACCCAACCACTAAACGCTTACTCATTGCGGCAGATGCTTTCGTGGCGCTTGCGGTAGGAGAGCGTTTCTACAGCGACGAAAGCGCCTGTTTCTGACTGTTCTGGGCACTGCAATAACCAGTGCAACAAAGCGAAAATAAAAAAAAAACTTATCCAATCGACGTAAAAAATGTGGCAACAGGTTCACTTTAACGCTTGCCTCTACACACAAGAGAGCATATGCTCACGAGCAACCAATTTCGCTCGTTTCTCAAAAACAATTTGTTATGCCGCTTTCGCAACTTATTTTTGTGCTTCACCAGTAAAGTTGTACGCGAGTCGCTGCACTTTTTGTGTAATGTATTGCAATATGTTGTGGTTATTGTTACATATATTTAAAATTCTTTCGTTTCATATTTATAATACAATCAAGTTCTAAATACAACTTCACTCAAATGGTCTCCACGACTTTTTTTTGCAGAAACAAATTCGCTGAACCCAATTTTCGTGTACATTTTCCACAAAATCAATTCGTATGTCATGAATAGCACCTTCGATATTGACTTCTAAAGCTTGAAGAGAGTCTTGTTTATTGCTAAAGACCAATGACTTCAAATAATCCCAAAAGAAGTAGTCTAATTGTTTTGAATCACAACTTCTTGGAGTCGATTTATTGTCACAATTTCTTGAAACAATTGAAACTCTAAGCTTTTCTCACGAAAATTCGATTGTTACACGTACTGTGTGACATGCATCACCGTCTCGTTGGAACCAGATGTTGTCAAGATCAACTTCTTCCAACTGCAGCCAAAAAAGGTTGGTTATCATCGATCTATATCGCTCTCCATTGACAGTAACCGGGTGTCAATAGCTTTATTTCGAAAAAAGTACGGACTGCTGATTCCACCAGATTGAAAACTACACCAAATTGTCAGTTTAGGTGAATGTGATAGTTGTTCATAAATAATTTGTGTTATTTCTTTGCACCAGAAACGACAGTGTTGTTTACTTACCGAGATGATTTTCTTACAAATATTGTTTTTAAGTTGTTTTAAGGTAAAATCAGCAAACTCACGACTTTTACTTTGATTCAATGGCTTCAGTTGTGGAGTGAGAACAATTTTTCACGGATGCAAGCCTTATTCCTTTTTTAAAATCCGTTTTGAGACAGTTTTAATACTTGAGAACGTTTTTGTTCCAGTTGCTGACGAGTGGCAGGAGTACAAGTCTCATGGAAAATCATTCGGCTGTTTGCTGTGATTGCAGCTTCTCGACATCGAAGGTTCCTTGTGTTTGTTGATGTGTGTTTTTTGCTGCACTTACGCGGGTGCAACAAGACAGTGGTCCGAGCGAAAGTTAAAATCTTAGAGCGTAAGCACGATTAAAACACTGGAGATATGACTCCGTCTATCACGAAAGGATCGATCTGATAGGTGGCTTTTCGATCCGGAGACTGACAGATCTTCTTCATCTTCATTACTGGCGAAGAAACCGATGACGCAGTTACAGTCGAGTTAACAACAGCGCGCTAGTCGCTTTTTCTTTTCGTAAGGTGGCGCCAATTGGAGATTCCGAGCAAAGCCAGGTCCTTCTTCAGGTCCTTCTTCAGCTGCTTCAACGGAGTGGATGTCTTTCTTTTCCTCTGCTTCGCCCGGCGGGTACTGCGTCGAGTACTTTCAGAGCTGGAGTGTGTTCGTCCATTCGGACGACATGACCTAGCCAGCGTAGCCGTTCTCTCTTGATTTGCTGAACTATGTCAATGTCGTCGTATATCTCATTATTTCTTTCGCAGAACTTTTCTCTCGAAAACTGGCAACATCGACTCATCAGATGTTGTCATCGTCCATACCGATGCACCATAAAACAGGACGAGAATAAAGATTTACAGCCAGATAGCGCAATGAAATTTTCTATGCTGGAATCTAGTACTACAGATAACCATATTTCGGGCGTTACAGGTCGTGACACATTAAAAATGCCCGAAACAACGCTTAGAAATACAATCATCCCCATTGGAAAACCCGGTATATCAAATAAGCTTATAGTCAATTCCGAGTGCAACGGCACAAAGCAAAAAGCAAAAGCTTAACTTATTACCATGAATATGCACACAGCTCCGTTGCTACGCTCATCATAACCTAAACATTATGATAATCTGATATCTAAAAAAAAGAGCGATAGTAAATCCCGTTACCTAACTGACCTACTAACCACACACATACGCACATAGTATAAATGATTGTAATTATGACAGACATAACTTCACATTAACCAAATGATTCCGGTTAGTTAACCACGTGCATAAGCACGCGCAGACGAACGCATGGAAACGCAGAATCATACACCGAAATACATACCATTCATTGCCGTGGTGGATATATTGTTTTCCATACTTAATTGAATAAATTGAATATTCAGTTTTTTTCTTCTGCTGCCGCACGCAGAAAGCTCTCCACCAGCGAACGAATGGCCAGTAAAGCGAAACGTGCAAAAAGGGAAATGAAAAATTGTGTGGGAAAATTAAAAATTATGCTTAGTTAGTTCAATTTCGAATGCAAATATGCGCTAGTTGCGGCGTGCACGGAAATATTTTATTAAAAACTCAATGAAAGTAGCAAAAAATTACGTAAAATGCGAAGTACATACCTAAATGTGCAGCGAATTAGTGTGCTAACTTGTTGGGCGGCAGCGAGTTTGCTGCAGAAAGGAAAGGCGAAAAATGCAGGCAGAAGGTAGCTGCAGGTACGCGTGTGGCACGATAAAACCTGTAATTGCAAATATAAAGTAATTGAAAGGAACTTGGTGCATTTTAGTTGAAAAGAAGAAAACACATTAACTTCGGCTACACAGAAGCTACGCTAAACCTTTGATAGGTGGACTTCTTATAGCATGAAAGTATGTAAAACAGTAAGGAAGGACTAGGTTCGGATATCACCGAACATTTTATACTGTCGCATGATAAAGTGATAATCGAGATTTCATTATCCACATTCACATATTTTTTTATTTTGCTGTAAAATTAATTAGATTAAATTAATTTGTGTACTTTGAGTATTGAATTTTTTTTTTTTTATAGTAGGAGGAAGCATCGAAAGCCGGAGTGCGGGACTTTAATCCGCTAAACCTAACCTACTCCCACCTCATGTCTCTCCCACGGGAACACTGGACAAAGTATTACTTCATGGGAGAGAAGAAGACGTTTAAGTCTCCACTATTGAGTATTGAATTGTATTTTCATTTATATGTATGTATTATACTGAGAAGGCATCAGATGGAATTTAAAATAGCCTTATGTTGGAAGAAGGCGTGGTTGTGAACCGATTTCACCCATATTTCGTACATGTCATCAGGGTGTTAAGAAAATATTATATACCGAATTTCATTGAAATCGGTCGAGTAGTTCTTGAGATATGGTTTTTGGTCCATAAGTGGATGACACCACGCCCAATTTCAATTTTTAAAAAAGGCCTGGGTGCAGCTTCCTTCTGTCATTTCTCCCGTAAAATTTAGTGTTTCTGACAGTTTTCAACATAACCTTTATGTGAGAGGTGGGCGTGGTTATTATCACATTTCTTCCATTTTTGAACTGTATATGGAAATGCCTGAAGGAAATGACTCTATAGAGTTTGGTTGACATAGCTATAGTAGTTTCCGAGATGTGAACAAAACTATAATATTCCCCTTAGCAACTTTGTTGCGAGAGTATAATAAAAATATCTTTATATTTCGTTTAAATAATCAGTTTGTATGACCACGATATGCTAGAAAAGTTCGCAATGAGGGGGCTCAGCAAGTTCAGAGGTCGTGAAAGCGATGCTGGCGGTCGCTTAGCTATTGGCAAAGTCACACTAATGTTCAGCCAGTAAGGTCGGATAGACTTGTGGCAATGTTTTTCCCAATACCCGAAATGTTTCACCGGCGGTAAAACGTTTTTTGAAAACAAAATTTTAGTGATTTTCGAATCAATCGTGCTTTCCCTTTTCTTAGGTCCAAGTGATCATTCAAAATTGTTTTCATTATTCCTTCCGATATTCCCACGATGCCTAAGATCTCTAATTATTAATCGTCGCTTTTCAAGCACCTTTTCCTTTATTTTATTGACGTGTTAATTATCAGTTGATCTTCATTGCCGACCTGTGTGTGGTTTGTCATCAGCGACGAATAAGTTTTCGCGCGAAATTAAATTAAAAAGTCTTACTATTTTTTGCCCATTTGTTTAGCAGGTCTCCAAATCAACAACAATGTGCTTTGTTTCTCAAGTAAGTAGCAGTAGCTTGTGCGGCAGCCTCGTAGTCGTCAACTCACGTTGCAGTGTTATACCTACAGTTTACCGGTTGAAACACTCAAGTAGATACAACAAAGCCGCAGATTGCCTTTACCCGCTGCACACGCCCTATAATTTCCTTATTCGCCTTTTTGTTATTATGGCGTCGAAAGAAAAGCGCGGAAAATTGAAAAAGTTTTGTGCATTTAAGTAAGCGTGAGGCAAGAAATAAAAACACAAAGTGCAGAAAGGATGCAAACGCAGGCAAGAACTGCCATATAAAGTAATGAAAAAAAGTTGCACAATGAAATGCAGTTATGTATAAGCAATGTATAAGCAATATAAATATATATATATATTTTATGTATTTGAAATTTTTCTAATTTCAAAATTTAAATACACGAATTAATTGTAAACTATATTCTTGCAAAACAACTGGCTGTCACAAACAAAGCGCGGACGTACGTGACGTATGAGTAATGTTAATTTTATTAAAGCACTGTTCTAAGGCTAGCGGCGAAAATCAGAATACGGTATGCATGTATATTCTGACCAATGTTAACTTGAAAATTCCCAGAAGGGCTTTATCCAGAATACCCTAAATTTCTCAGCTGCACAAAGCACAAGTCGTGCAAGTAAAGTAGAAAACAACTATTAAAATTAAAAATATTTGCTGTAGAACTTAAAGCAAAAAAGGAAAGCGAACCAGCAACAACAACAACTGTTTGGCCTTTACGCTCGGCTTGGCTATGGCCTATGCGCTTCAGTTGATTTTAGTGCGGCTGACTTGCGTTTAGTTTGGGCTTGATGCTGCTGCCGTCAGTTTGTCTTAGTTTACTGTTCAGTTTGGCTTTGATTTGGTCCAAGGTTGCGTGCCGCTGCCACAGTCACTCACTGCTGTTGCTGCTGCTGCTGCTGCTGATGCCGATGAACTGACTGCATTGAATTGAAATCAGTCAAACCAACAACTGTAACGGACGCAGGCAAAGTTTTGCGCAACGCCTGGCAGTCAGTTCATTGTGAAAAGAGATAGCATAAAATGGACTTAAGGTGAATGCTGAGAAGTGGGAGGCGGTAGTAAGTACAAAGCGTGTTAGCTCCCAAAACTTGTTTGGCTCCTCCGCTCTGTGTCATGTTCGTATGTTGAACGCGTGCACACACTGGCAGAAAGTGAATTCGCCATAAAAGTCACGTTTCGGCCGAGTCATACACCAACACCAACACACACACACACAGAGACATATGCGTACGTGAATAAGCCCGCCAGCACGCACGTGTGTGTAGCGCATATTCTTTATATAAAAGGTTAAAAATATATTTCTGTCGCCACCACGACCACGACTGCTACAACTGCGACGAGCAAAATTATGCTGTTGAAGTTGGTTACCGAAAGTCTGCACACATATACATTTACATAATTCGCAAATGCCACAAAAATGCTCGGACACTGCGCGTGTCCTGTCAAGTGTGACGCATCTACACATACATTAAGCAGCGAACATATAAATCTGATGACTTGTATATGCGCAAACGCCCACATCTTTGCATATGTATGTCTGTATGTATGTATATGTGTGTGTAGCGGTTTGTGTGCGCGCCGTTGGCTACGTGAGGTCATTGGGCAAATGGCTTAACAATTTAGCTAAAGTTACGTGCAATACATTTCAGCGTTTGCTGTCTGTACCAAGGCCAATCCAGTGTGTTGGAGAAGTCGTAGTCTGCGGCGAAAATTCTTTCGCTTCCACGGATACAAGCGCATTTCATATTGAAAACGAAATTGTAGCAATTTAAGCTTTGCCTATATTTGGAGCGCCTTGTATCCTGAGCTGTAGAGTGTTGACTGGACTTCAAAGGCTCGGCCGCAATAACTTAACTATTGGAGTAAGTCAACAAATATTATTGGCATATTTTTAGCTTGAGTAGGGTACGAGTGTATTAAGTTTGGCACGAAGTTTGTAACAGCTCAAAGAAAACGTTGGATAAACTTTGAAATATGTATACAAATGACAGCGTGACGAGCTGACTCGATTAACTCTAGTCCGTCTAGTTTGCACATGTTCTTCTTTTCGCAAGCAGCTGATTATTGTGGGAATTGCTGTATATATATATATAGCTATATCTACCGTACAAACTGGCAAATCGAGGTCTCGTATGGACAACTTTTTTTCTATACAATATATTGGGTAGTGGAAAAAGTCTTTTCGTATTTCTAATAAAATTTCAACTTTTTTATATTTATAATGAACCAAATGGTACATTTTGGTCGCCCACTCTTTGCTATTTTTCCGCTAGAGATATTATTCCATCAGTATAAAACTTTTCTGGTTTCTCTGCCAAAAAGTGCGACAAGTAATTTTCACAGGTTGCTCTTGAAGCCAACTTTACTAAATTAAGGCAGTTCTGCATTGACCAAAACACGTGATAGACCGATGGTGCCAGGGCAGGGCTATATGGTGGATGCATCAAAACTGCCCAGGCGATCACTCGCAGTTTTTGTCGAGTGTGTGGTCTAGCGTTTTCCTAATGGAAGACAAAGCCCGTTGATCACTTCTGGCCGTTTTTATTCGATTGCTGGTGTCAGTATCATCAGTTGTTGCCAGTAAAATGTAGAATCAATCATTCGCCCAGGCTGGAGCAGCTCAAAGTGGATGAATTCCTACCAATCTCAAGAATTACTTAGTATAATCTTTCGAGGCGTCAATCCTATCACTGCTATCATTTGTTGAACTTCACCACGGACCATAATCTTTTTCTTACATCATTCTCGTATTTGATACACTTTTCGTCTTCTGTTTCTATTCGCTTCAGAAATCCTACGATTTCATTTCGTTTCAGCAAAGAATCGCAAATTTTAATGAGGTCCGTTAAAATTTTCACAGAAAATTCAAGTGGTATCCAAATTTAAATGGTTCAAAACCGTTTCATGATGAATGTTAAGTTTCTTAGCGATGTCATGACTGCTTATGTGACGGTCCTAGGCAATATTTTCCATACTTGTATCGACTTTTTCAACGGTAGGTCGACCAGATGTCAGGTCATCATAGCACATCAAAATTTTCAGAACGGAAGGTGCGACCCATTTTTGTGTTGCACGAACTAATACAGTATTGTCTCTAGTGGCTAGTGAAATACAGTAACATCCTCGACTCTCTGCTAATGCTTGATTTGGCGCTGTCAATACTAACATCGCCATCAATTATGAAGCATCAATGTTTTTTTCAACAAATTTTGTTCACCTGCTCTAAATAATAATCATATCCTCAATCTCGGCGAATGAATTTTCGACAAATTTGCACCATAATGTGCGATTTTATCGCCTACGCATTAGCAGTCATGTCAGGCGGCAAATCAACTCTTTCCATCGCCATTACGTTGCTGTAGACCTTTTTTTTTATTGCTTGCTCGTACATTTATTTCACTTTTGAATGGTGGGTGTCGGCTTATTGGTGCGAATTTCCGAACATCGCTTTCGAATGCCTGTGAACAGTAAACAGATTTAAATTTGCAGTTATTGCCGCCGACAGCGTTGTAAGTGGCGTAAGAGTTGTTTATCACGCGGTCGTTTGCTGCGAGCAACAATTTCGACTTATTTTATATATTTTTATGCGCCCAGGCAATGTTAGGTGTGTGCATACACACTTATATAAGCGTACACACACACAAGCCGATAAAATGATAAAAATCTCGAGTAAAAGCCTACCATGGGGCGGGAAATGCTCGGCAGTTACTTACCTGTTTTATGCCGACATTTCCGTCAATATGGCAGCCGCACGTCAACAACTTTTAGAGGGTGTTTTTCGTTTATGAACGCACGCATAAAAATATGTTTTTTATGATTTTTTATTTATTGGCAAAAGCATGACGCCTTAATGTATGCTATGCACTCTAAAATCACTTCCAAAAGTAACCCGCTTGAAGTCGAAATTTCATGTTGCGGTTTATGGCGAATAACGCGTTGTAAAAACAGATGTGTTGATGAGATATGTAAGCTGTTTGAAAATGAGTAGATAATTCCTCTGTACAGAGGCAGTCGCGGCAAAAATTTTTTAATGGATTTATGCATATTTGTTGAGTGAATACATCGGCATTTATGAAACATTTCGGTTGAAGAGCGTGTGCTTGATTTCCAGAATGCAGATAAACATTGGTACGTATGTTGTTGCGTTGTTGATTGTTTTGGCTTTTAGCAAGGTCTTAAAGCATTTGTTTTATAAATATTATTTATTATTATAAAACAAAAGTCTCAGATAATATACCTTAAAATTGTAAATGGAAAATTAGGAAAGTTGTGAGACTGTTGAGTGTTTCTTTATAAACTTAACTTCTACTAGATTTGCCTGTCATATTTCGGTATTGAAACAAAAAACAAAATTTCCATTGAAAATCGGTTTATTGTTTTTCAAAATATCTTCCATAGAGATCTGTAGACTTTTGCACCCGTTTGAACCAATTTTCGAAGATCCTTTACTATTTTGATCGAGTTATCTCCACAATATGAGTTCTGAACGCATAAACTGCCTCCGCATGTGTCGTAAAATCTTGACCTCTTAGTTTATGTTTTACACACGACAATAGAAACAAGTAATGGGATAAAAAGTCAGAATGGACTCATCAAAACAATATTTTGAGTACTCAAAAGTGCGGTTGTTTCTGTCGATAAGACTGTGCTCGCATTGTCATGGTGAAAAATCATCCGTGTTCGGCAGTTGTTTTCCTGATTTTTTGGAAGACAACTGGCAAGCAAATGATTGATAGTGGTGTGATGCCTCGTTCGCGAATAAATTTTGTTGGAAACGGCTCATCTGGAATCCGCTATCGTAATTTTTTTAACATTTCTCTCAACCAATCGATACGAATATTTTTGGAGTGATTGATAAATAGTGTGGAATCCAAGGTCAACAAAGTTTTTTTTACGGTCAAACGTTCAGATCTTAGTTGAAGGTATGAGACAAAAATACGGACTGGACTTCGTTTAACCAAATAGTTGTCTCGATCTCACGGTAGGTCACATGACAATCTTGCGATAAACACTGGGCTTTGATTGGTGAGTCAATCCACGTCGAAAATTGTAAAAATAAATCGCGTGTAAATGTTCGCGATTAAATTCAACTTTTTGAACGAAATGAATATTTTGAGTTACTGTAAACAACACAACTGGTGCTTTTATGTCAAAATGTATTAAAGCAATCTACGTTCGGCCAATGCCACCCTGTGAAATAGGTACGTTTAAATTTCTTGCTGAATAATACTAAAAATAGAAAACCAGTTAGTAGACAAGAGTGTAGACGAGACAATATAGCTTGCATTATTCGACCTCTTACATCTATATATTCATAATATACAAATTAATAGTTAAGTTTAATGCAGCAGTCTTCAAAGCGACTAAATCCAGCAACCCACATAAAGCTCCAAATGTATATGAAAGCAATTAGTGACGATTTGCAAATGTCCATGTCTGACACGAACTTTTAAGGCTTAGTTAACAATATTGAAACCCTCATTTAGTGCAAGCTTTTAACAAGTGTTGTTGCTGTTCCTAAATACCACCACACGGATTATGACATGGTTGTAGTGAAAGCTACAAAGTTTCTCGCAACACATTTGTTTAATGATTTTACAACTTCTCATTAGATTTAACGACAAAAAGCATATATAACAGCACACACACATATTATAAATATACTTACAGATAAATGTATAGCAACCTGTGGTGCTCCTGTATGTGAGTGCTAGAAGGGTCAAACTGTTAAGAGTGAGTTGTTACAACAACAAGTTAGCATGTCTCGAATGACATGCTAATGAGAGCAAAAGCAAAGTCATAAGGACGCATACTTACACATTGGCCTTTAAAACCTTATTAGAGTAAAAATAAATTTGCAACCGTAAAGAGACATAATCAACCAATTTGTGGACACGGAAAGAGCTTAGCAGCGCACAATTGTCAAGAATGGAGAGATCAAAGCAAAAATTGCGCACATGTTGCACAAAGTACAATAGTTTGGTTGTTTGTAATGATATCGACATAAAGTTGTAGAATCCGTGAGTTGTCAGACATATTCATAATGTTTAAAGACTTTTATTCATTATTTGTTCGAGTGAGGATGTTGGTATTTCAGGCGGGCAAAATCAGATTCATTTCACTCCCACCAAATACCATTATATTTATTTAGCTTCAAAACTTCTGTTTGGGTATCATTAGGCTCATTAAGCTTCCTTGCGATAAGCAAATTAAAATACCTGATTTTTCGCACCTCAGCTGCCCAATGCCTCTTAAGGAGTAGCTTTGGTGGCCGTGGATTATATACCATTTTACTAGGCAGAAGGCTGGTCACTTGCAAAGGTAATGTTCCTGAGCCTCATGGTCATCTATGCTTGATCTGCATTCCGCTGAGTCCACATTAATCATTTGCTGAAATTATCTGTAAGTGGGATTTAAAGGGTAGGTGGCCTGTGATGACAACTACAATGTTACTAAGTTCCCTTTTCCCTGAGAGGCTTATGGCCTGTCTACCATCAACACTACTCCAAAGTAACTTTGTAATATGCACTTATTTGCTAGTGTTCTAAATTTCGAAGTATTACTCGAGGGTCCATTGCTTCAAATAAGCTTTGAAAGATCTAAATGATCCAGCGCAGCTTTGGATAATTGCATTTCCGGTTGTCAACGGGCGGGCAGTTCATTTCCTTCTATACCTTTATGAGTATAGTTGCTGCCTTCTTGCCTTCTGTGTATGGCTAACTAAGAGTCCCGCTACGCTTTTTTTCACCCCTAGATCCGTCCGTGAATAAGTAGATTTCGCCTTTGGAACTGTTAATCACAGAACCATTATTCCGGCTGGCCGTAAGCTTTGCCTCTTACTTCACTTGTAAATGTATTGGCCGGATGTGGAAGATAATCTCCAAAACGTTTGTTGACGTCGGTGGAATCATATGTCCATATATCTTCAAAAATTTTGTCGGTGAGAACGCAACCGTCAAGGGCGACCATCATAGCGCCTTGCTAAACGACTGGTTGATGTCTGAAATTGAAGCTCATGATCTCGACGACCATTATTTTAAACAAGACGGTCCCACTTCCCACATTCATTGAGAGAATACTTTGGTAACCAGATTATTTCACGTTAGGGCGGGCCGATTGGCCATCGATATCGTGTGGTATCACACTGTTAGACTTTTTTCTGTGAGGATATGCAAAGTCTAAAGTCTTTGCGAACAATTCCGCTTCGAATAAAGCCTTGAAGCAAATCATGTCATTCGCCAGTTGCCAGTCGAAATGCTCGAGCGAATCATTGAAAATTGGACTCAACGGATGAACCAGCTGAGACGTAGCCAACATTAGAAAGAGATAATCTTCAAAAAATAAATGCTAAAGAATGTTCTTTCAAATGAAATAAAGATTCCTCATTAAATTTGAAGTTTCTGTGTGTTTTTTTTTTTTTTTTTTTTAAGTAGGAAACATCGAAATGGATCACATTTTTTAAGGTTAATGCTATACGAGTACAGTGCACAATACATATTGATCTGAAATACGTTCTCAGTTTTTCCGTCTTACGCTCTGGTGCCATCAGCTCCTTTAAGATTAATTATGCATTCCTTCCTAAATATGTATCACTTTCTCTCATGGGATAGAGGTCCACATTTTGTGGATCTTAGCCTGCTCTCGCCACTCAGACCACATGTTTGCAGATTAGGCTTGTGAGAAGAGGCATTTTTGCGGGTTTGCAAGAGTTTAAATCTATGTCGTTTAGTCTTCTTTGGATTGTTCGAGTATTACATGTACTCTCCATGGTGTAATGATGTTTCCCTCTTGTACAAATTTTTTTTATATAACGATAAAATAGGAAAAATAGAAGTGCTGAGCTAGTATTGTCGCCGAATGTAGATACGTTTTCTAACTGCACAGCTTAATTCGCAATTTCATGGCATAATGCAAACGTAATTATCTGCGGAAAACATAAGTTCGAGAAAGAAAAAAGAAAGCAAATGCAATTACATTAGCCTTTGATGAACGCAGATCTCATATAGATAACAAGGAAAGTGGAAAAATAATAATAAAAAATCCAACGCCATAAAAACAACGAATGCGAGTTATATAGTATAAGTGGAAACAATAAATCCATAAACACTGTGTAAGGTGAAGCCAACGCGGCGATGTAATGCATACAAAACTTACGCGCCTCATACGCTCCCCCACCACACACCTTGCCTGGCATGCAACAGCAACTGCATTCTCCATAACCGTTTTCTCGCTTACACTTTTAATGAATTACAGGGATTGCATTAAAGGCAAAAACAAAAACTGAAAAAAAAAAAATGGTTGGAGGGATAATGGTGTGCGAAATCCGTTAAAGCATGAGACTAAAATCGAGCAAAAGGTGGAAATAAAAGTCAGGCGAAAGCAATGAAATCGGCATACCGCGGCCGGTGGGTGGCCCGTTAAGCGCCTTGCGGGAGCGAAGATTGGAATTTAAACATGACACCCACTAAGCGTCATAAATTCGTTGTGGTGCTTTGGGTTTGCAGAGAGAGTGAGCAAGAGAGAGAAAGAGGGAAACAACGTTGAAACTTATTTACCTATTTACGCTGCATTGCATTTATGCAGCTTCTCGCATGCACCAGCCATGGGGGTGTGGCTAGAAACTTAACATCTCGTAACGCTTTAATTGCGCGCTTTATGCGTTGCTCCCTTTGTCCGTTGTGTAAGTTGTATGTCCTCCGTTGAACCCCGCTTGCGTAGTTTTCATGCAGGTATTTTTCTCGCAGCAAATCTCTTTTGCAGCTTCCATTAATTGAAAAAGTTACAGTTAGTTTAAAAAGTGACCGAAGTATCCCGAAATGGTGCACAGTTACGTGGAACTAATTAGACATAAGTACTCGGACAACCATTGAGCTAATATTCAAATAGTAACAGTTTTTATGTCATCAAACAAACAGTCGTCGCACTCGCGACTTGGCTCTCACATCACTGTTGACAGTCATAACTTTCAAGTTGTAAATAATTTCGTCTATCTTGGAACCAGCGTAAATACCACCACCAATGTCAACCTGGAAATCCAACGCAGAATAACTCTTTCCAACAAGTGCTACTTTGAACTGAGTAGGAAATTGAAAAGTAAAGTCCTTTCTCAACGAACAAAAACCAAACTTTATAAGTCACTCATAATTCCCGTCCTGCTATACGGTGCAGAGGCATGGACGATGGCAGCAACGTATGAGTCGACGTTGCGAGTTTACGAGAGAAAAGTTTTGCGAAAGATTTATGGTCCTTTGCGCATTGGCCACGGCGAATATCGAATTCGGTGAAACGATGAGTTGTACGAGATATACGACGACATTGACAAAGTTGAGCGAATTAAAAGACAGCGGCTACGCTGGGTAGGTCATGTTGTCGGGATGGACGAAAACACTCCAGCTCTGAAAGTATTCAACGTAGTACCCGCCGGGGGGGGCAGAGGAAGAGGAAGGCCTCCACTCCGTTGGAAGGACCAAGTGGAGAAGGATCTGGCCGCACTTGGAATATCCAATTGGCGCCACGTTGTTAACTCGGCTATAATCGCGTAAAGGGTGTCTACGCCAGTAAAGAAGAAGAAGAACAGTTTTTATGTTGACAGCTTCATATGCTTTCCAATAAAATATTTTCACGGACAAGCGGCCATAAGGCCATACAGAACTCTATTCGTCTTGTCATTCTAACATCTTTAGTTCCTTATCTATCTCGCTTAGTTTTGAGTGTTACAGACAACCGTGAGGTGAACAAAACAATTACAATCCGGCTAGCATCTCTGAATAGTGTTAATAAAGAAAAGTAAAGGAAAAAGAGAGCAGCTAGTCTTTAAAGAGAAATCTTTCCGAGTTGACACTTTAAGAAATCTATGATTCCCCGACGGGTTAAACAAACCCTATTTCAACAACGCGAACATCTTTGGAAAAAAAATTTTTTCCAAAAAGTTTTGAGAAATGGAGGATGAAGTCATGTTTGGAAATTCACTTAAAGTGGCCTTTTACATATATCTCAAGCAGTTCACAACTTCCGGTCTAAGACATACATATCTGTTTGAAGGGAAAATTAAAGTGAGAATGAGGATCTTCTCATCACAGGGTTATGCGTTGGGTGTGGGACCCGTCATTTTCAAAACCCTCCCTTTGATAACGACCATGTCAAACACATTAACGATAACGATTTGAGGGCATGCACCTGAAATTTCCGGTCCCTTAATGGGGAAGGTGCCGCTGTCTTGCTGGTTGATGTCCTTGTTAGAGTGAAGGCTATCATCACCGCCATCCAAGAAATGCGATGGACGGGACAAGGACTGAGACGAGTGTGGTGTCAGTTGGTGTGAGATTCGTAGTGGGAGAGAGACCCCAGTGGATGAATATCTAGCCACAATCCGCATCAAAGCGAATCGCTGATTTGCGCCCACGCCCCCACCGAAGAAAAGGACGATGTGATCAAAGATACCTTTTATGAGCGCTTGAAGAGTACCTTTATTCAATATAATAAGTGTCCAAGTTGAAAACGAAGCATTCTTGAATTTAAACCGACCCTGTAATCGGCTACATTTATATGCTTTTATATGAAACTAGTTCAGTTTTAAAAATTTTCCCGATTCTTTTACTTTTTGTTCTAAAACGTATTAGCAGAAGTAAGCTGGAATGGAAATAGCAGTCAGAGCGTTTAAAATTTAAAAAAAAAAAGAGACGAATTACTAAAAAATTACAATGTCAAAGGATTACACACTTAATCGGCTTCCGTGGCTATGACAACATGACGCGAATACGAAAGTGACTGACTGCAATGCCGCCCACGTACTGGAGGGATTTTGAACGACCGCGTCTAGAGCGGAGAGTGGAGAGTATGGTGTACAGTGTGCGTGAGTGGAGCTGATAGGGAAATTTTGGCGAGTGAAATCAACGTTTTTTAGTGGCTCAAAAAAGTTGGGACATGGAATTATAAACTTCACAATCGCGAACGGTTGCAGTCGGTAGGAAATGCTGTCGAAAAAACAATTGAAGTTGAAAGCTGTTAAAACTGCAACATCTCCAAACAAGCAATTGTAAAGTTCACAAATTTTGTTAGAAATGTGGGGTTTCGACAAATAAAATATTTGTACGCTGAAGCAATTATTCTTCTTACTTACTCGGTTAAAGCCGAGTTAACAACAGGGGGCCAACCGTTTCTTATTTTTGGTATTTGGCGCCAATTCAAGATATCAAGTGCAGGTCCTTCTTCACCTAATCTCTTCAACAGAGTCCCTATCTTTCTCTGCTTCCACCGGGGCAAATTCTTGACCCAGCCAGTGCAGCCAATGTCTCTTGAGCCGCTGAACTATGCCAATATAGCCGTATATATCGTTCCATCGACGTTGCCAATGCGCAAAATCCTCTCTTGGACACTCCTAAGGCAATTTATAAGATGCAGCCAGTGTCCATGCCTCCGCACCATATAGGAGAGAGGACTTTACTTCTCAATTGGCTATTCAGTCAGTTGGTCAGGGTAATTCTGTGTTGTATTTCATGGTTGATATTATTGTTGGCGTAGATGCTGGTTCCAAGAAAGGCGAAATTATCGGAGGTCCGGTGCCCTGCAACAACGTTTTGATGATCCTATTTTACAACAATTCAATACAATCATCTCCGGGCCCCCGGAGATCGATCCGAATAGGGAAGTGTTGTAAATCGAAGAGTTTGTGGCTAGTTTCCAATTTTTTGCTTCACAGAGGTTTGTCTTCTTATTTGCTATTATATATTTTCCGAGCAGAAATTTGCGACATATGGTTTTTTTTTTTGCTTTTAAGCAATAACTTCATCTTTGCAACCAAATCGCAGTAATAAACATGCATTGAGTCGCACGCAGTCATATGTGTGTGTATATGCGATCATTCCTCACTTTTATCCCTTTTAAGAATTGCCAAAGATTTGTTGAGATTCATTTAAGTAACACCCATTTGTCTTTTCAGATAAATAAGCTGACTTGAGGTACAGCTGAACCCGTTGAAGAACAACTCGTGCTTGTCTTTGTGTCGGTGCATTACTTCGCAGTATACGTAAGAGACTACCGAAAAAATTAACCCAAAATAAATGTGCACACATTCATTTGCTACGCGCATTCTAACAAACAAAGAAGACAACCAAAGCAAGGCAAGGCAAGACAAAGTGTTGTCTCGTTGTGAAAACAAAGCTGCAGCAGGGACAATGCCATGAAAATACAAAAAAAAATTTAGTGTGACAAGGAGGGCGTATGAAGATTTAAAGGCCTTCGCTGCCACTACATATGGCCACCGTATATGCACATGCGAGACATAAAATGTGCCAAGATATGTGCGCGAAGTACAGCAGCGCCTGTTGCTCCGACAAAAACCGTCCCGACTAAGCTCGGTTGGTAGTAAACCGCCGATGACGTTTCCAGTGCCAATCTACAGCGCATTAAAACGTTGTACGGTATTACTTGGCAACCATGTTAACGGTTTCTCTTTCAAATGGACATGTTCACACATCCTTATACATATGTTTGTATGTATGTATGTACGAGTATCGAAATAAATGTCACTTTGATTCCGATATGTTCGCAGTTATGTGAAGGCGCACAGTCGAGGCTTTGGAATTCTCTGCTTCAACCTCGTGTCTCCTGCACTAAATCTCGACGCTATAAATTGGCCAGATGGCTTTACTTTCTTACCTAAGTACGTGGTTGTAGCTGTTTTTGGTGTGCGCTTCCGTTTGTTGCTGGCACTGTTGTCCCTACTGTGTGTCTGTCATTCGGTAGTTGCACTTAAATGGAAAAGTTGTGGTCAATTCGACTAAATGACATGTGTGGTCGATTTCATTCACTTTATATTTTCCTTTGCACATCTACTTGCTCACTCTCTTCTTCTACACCTACACCTTTCTGTGTTCTGGGTGGCCAAACTCTTTGGGGATTTGACAATTTTTTACGCTTAGCCCATAAAGTGACAGTAAGGAGTATGAATGTGGGAAAGTTGAAGCAAACATTTACCGAAATAAACGAGTTTGAGTGGTAAGAACAAAGTCGTGATATTTATGAGACTTAGAGTGTATGATAATGGCAAGTCTTATAGTTATAAACAGCCGACAGCTTTCGTTGCGCCTTTAAACTGTAATATAATTATTTATAATTGTCTTCTTGTTTAATAAAAAATAAATAATTATAAACATTACTCATTACCTGTAATCTAATATTTTTTGTAGGATATCCACGAGACACAGTTCACTAATTGGAAGGCAGTGCGTAAAGTTGTTTTCAATATCATAGTGGCTGACAGCAAAGTTATGACTATCGGAAAACCAGTATACCGAAGGCTAGTTTTAACACTTTTCATTCTATATTCGACAAAAACCTCAAAACACTAGGTGAAGGCAGTAGGGATACATTTTTTATAATACTTCAGTGTTTTCAGGTCATTTTGTGAAGGTAACTAAGACACTGATCTACATATTTGACATAAAGTCTGCGAAAAGAACGAAAATCATTATGAGTAGTATATGGATAGTTCCTGGATCGATTTTACACATTTTTGGCACAAACTATTAAGTGTATGAGGTTTGATTTTATTGCCGCGCTTGTGGTAAACCTGTGACCTTGAAATTCCCTTTCTATTTTTCCGGCATCCTTGCCAAGTACTCGAAAGATTACGAAAACGAGTCAACAGGGTGCGCCCAGACATCGCTCGTAACTAGATCTTTCATCACTAAAACGCGCCGTGCCACACCACCCTCAGTGTGTCCCAGTATTTGGCCTCTAAAGGGATCGCCGTGTTGTAACAGCCGCCATATTCGCCCGACATGTCACCCTGTGACTGTTTTTTGTTGCCTAAAACAAAATTGGTGGTCAAAAGGAACCCATTTTGAGTCGATTACAGACATCCAGGCGGCCGTGACGAGGGTACATCCCAGTCGAAGCGTTCCAGAAATGTTACGAAGCATGGAAAACGGCCTGGATTCGCTGTATAGCTGTCCAAGAGGACTACCTTGAAGGGAATGGCAGCGTTGTAGAATAAATTTTTAATGGAATTAGTCTCATTACTTAATTGTCATGCCTCGTATACCCAATGCTATATTACGCGTTCATTTAATTTTGGTAATATATCTTACATATTGTCTGATATATAAGGTAGTAAAGTCAAGCGAAAGTTCTTATATTAGCTATACGAGTGCACAATACGATAATAAAGACACAATTTTGACACTATTGTTAGAAATTAACTCTTTTTATGTTTCAATAATATACATATATAGTAAAAATCACAGATTGGCCGCTATTTTCGGTAAAAAGTCAGTCATAGTAACTGAGATTCAACTTATCGGAAAGTGACAGCTTCAAAACTGATGGTCTCATTTCGTCAATGTTTCGACGTTAGATGATGAAACTTAAAGCAGTAATTGTGTAAGGCGATGCCACCTCTATTGTTCAATTTTGGTACCGGCTTCTATGTCTTTGTTTTGTGTCATGTTGGATATGAAATTTAATGCCTTTAACCTAACCTAATATAACCTTAAGGAGCAGGGTATTTGAAAAGTTTCCGGCTTACAATTTTTTATTCAACATAGGACTCTTCACGGGTGATACACTAAATAAAGCGAACTTTCAATTTTTCGATACTATTTATGTTGTACGATTTGACCGTTGTTTTAAAGTAGACCTGAGCCGTTCAACTCCTCATTCGACGAAAAGTTTTTCCCAGCGAACATTCTTTTGAGATTTGGTGACAGAAAATAATTGCTGGGGGCCAGAACTCTAGAACACGGTGCATCCATCGTTTTCACTGAATTGTGTATGGTTTGTTTTGGTGAGACAGCTCTTTGCATTTTCTTTAAATGCGGTAATTTTTCGGCCATTTCGTCCTTCAAGCGGTCCAATAGCGCTAGTTAATGATACTTACTTCTTCACAGTGGTCAATAAAAATTACTCCATGCGCAACCCAAAATATAAACGTCATAACCTTGCCAACCGATTGTTGCTTTTTTTGCGCTTTGGAATCATCGTCAGCAGTTCACTCGGGTGACTGTCGATTCGACTTCGGAGTGAAGTGGCGGAGCCACCTTTAATCCACTCTCACTTCCAAACTCGCTCGCGTGCCGTTTTGCACAGTGCCTTGTCATACCCAAATATTCATGAGTGCCTGCTGTATCGAACTATTTCACTTTACGGTCATTCAAAATTATTTGTAGACTCTTTTGATGTTTTCGTCGGTAACAACCTCTTTTGGGCATCCACTGCGTCGTCTTCGTTGATCATTTCACCACGTCTGCACTTTGTATACCAGTCCTTGATGGTTGATTTTCGTGGAACACTGTCCAGAAACTCGTTATCAAGCCAAGTGTTTGCTTTAATAGAATTTTTAAGCAATTTTTATTTAGAAATAATGTTTCAATTAAGTTTTACTTTCTGTTAGTGGTTTGTTGGTACTAGATGTGGGGGGTGTATCTAATGAGTATTTTCCGTCTTTTATTCATGGCACTTTATGTACTATTTTTGTTTCTTGTTAAAAAATACTCACCGCTGCCATCAAACGCTTTCGCAAACGAAAATCGGAAAAGTTCTGTTTTCTGCGTGCTTCTGAGTATTCATTAGGTTTGTATCCCGGCAGTAATTATTCGGGTGTAAAACTTTTTTGGAGCATATCACATCCATCCCCCTTTTATATGTAAAACTAGCAGCGTGTTTACGTTAAAATTTCTACCGAATTGGCAAATAATGAAATCTACAATGAACAGTCCAGCAGCACAAACACTAGTAGCCATCCTTAAAAATACAATTTTTTTGCCACAGAGTATTGGCTTTCTTTTGCTAATAACAGTTGTAATTGAAAAGCAAATTGCAATTGGAATTAAGTTATGCAGATTTTGTAGCACGCAGATACCATTATGTGAATCATACACTTCTACAATTGTAGCCGTGTGCTAGCCTCGGCTGCATCGTGGCTGCCGTTGTTGCTCGGTTGAACGGAAATCCTGAAACCCCGAAAAATTGCTCCGTAACCAAAGATCGGAACGTCCATTGAAAAAAAAAAAAAAATGAGCAAACTGCATACACCATCATAATTTGAAAGAGATTGCCGTTGCAGCAGAGAGAAAGGCAGGTGGGCACTTTTGTTGATCCTACTTCATATTTCAAAAAAAAAAAAAAAACAACACGCTTCTAACGCTTATTGTACATGTATTTGTATGGCTGCTTGTTGATTTACTTTGACTTGTATCTGCATTTTTTTTACGAACTCACCTTTATTTGATTAAATTTACAAAGTAGAAATCGGCAGGTGCATGCTTAACCATAGATATGCCTGTTATTGTATCGGTTGGGAAAAATCGCATTTAGGGCCGTGTGTGTGTGCATGATCAAAGTGCAGTGAAGAGTGAAAAGTGTATGTAATCTGTAATCTATAATCTGAAGTGAGAAATTTTCCTTGTAATTTGGATGTTCGTTCATGCCCTCTTGTGCATCGTTCAATCGGACAGATTTTTCGATTTTATTCGATTTTATTTTTATTCTACAAATTTAGAATGGATTCTTGTTGAAGACATAAATGCAATCTCCGAAAAAGCTGTTGTGATCGGACCATTAAGGATAATCCTTTTATTTGGGCCAATCGATCAAAATCAAGTCTTGTATGGAAAACTTTCTTATATAACAAGAAATATTCTCCAAATTTATCAATGGGTTGCTACCCAAAGCAAAGCTAAAATCTTCAAAAAAACTGTTCAGATCGTACCACTTTAGTATATAGCTGCCGTACAAACTAATCCATGAAAACCAAGTCCCTGTATGAAAAACTTTTTATTTTTTATTTATTTAATATTTATTCCACTTTACAACTAAAGCACTGACTGCCAAGGCCTTCGGCATCAAAAACTTTTTATTTGACAAAAATATCTTCCCCAAACTCGCAACAGATTCTTACTCAAAGCAAAGCAACAATCTCTAAAGAAACTGCGCAGATCGGCACATTATCAGCAATATTCTGCTCCCATACCAACTGATCGATTAAAATCAAGTCATATGTATAAGAAAAGACTTTTTTATTTGACAAGATATCTTTACGAAATTTGGCTTGCATTAAGGTTCAATGCCAGCGACATAATCTTCGAATATTAGTTTTGAGAACGGACCTACAGTGGGAAGCAAAACTGTCCGGATGTTTTGCACTAAGGAATTAAGGTAATGAAAATAATACAAATATAGGTATATAATCAGATATATGTATTTTTTTTTATTTAATTGAACATTATTCTAAATTATAAAGCACAAAAACTCATATAAATTGCTTCAAAAAAATAAAAAAATTAAAAAAACAAAAAATTCACTATTCGGACACTTTTGCACAGTACAAGAAATAAACATTATCACGATATTGCTTTGTTAAAATGTAACGGTATTTAACCCGTTGTTTTTTTTTTTTTTTGTTTGTTGTCCCGTTATCAAGCTTTTTTTGCTCTATTTGTGCATTATTGTTTGACCTGTGAAGTGATTAACATGATTTTTAAATAAAAAGTTAAAAGATCTTCAAAAATGAGAAAAACGCCAACTGATGTAGAAAACAATGTGATAAATTTGTTGCAAAATAATTATTATTGGTTTAGTAGCCAGTGTGAAAAAGAAAAAGCCAGCACTTTCCGATAGAAATGTGAAAAGACGCCTTCATTTCTGTAAAACCCACAAAAATTGGACAGTAGATGACTGGAAACGGGTTATTTGGAGCGACGAAACTAAAGTCAACCGATACCAGTCTGATGGAAAAGAATACTATTGGCATAGGCCGCAGGAGCGCATCCAAAAGTACCATGTGAAGGAAACGATGAAACATGGTGGCGGCAGTATAATGGTGTGGGGATGTTTTACTTGGTGGAACATTGGACCTTTGGTGAGAATCCAAGGTATAATGAAGAAGGAGGATTACCTGAATATTCTACAAACAAATTTACCAGAATTTGTTGACGAGAGTGCTTATCCAACTGAAGAAGTTGTTTTTAAGCAAGAGGGGGATCCGAAGCACACAGCCAAAATAGTTAAAAGCTGGCTACAAAACCAAACTTTTGGGACAATGGAATGGCCTGCACAAAGCCCAGACCTGAATCCTATAGAAAATTTATGGGCTATTGTGAAAAGAAGGCTGGGAGCATATGAAAACCCACCAAAAAATGTTGACGAGCTTTGGGAGAGAATACAACATGAATGGCGAGCTCTCGATCGTGATATCATCCAAAAGTTGGTGGAGAGTATGCCAAAACGTATTGAAAGCGTAATTAGAAATAAAGGCCTTTGGACAAAATATTAAATTGGCAACGTTAATTGGTTTCAACAAACAAACAGCAAACAGTGCAAAAGTGCCCGAATAGTGAATTTTTTGTTTTTTTAATTTTTTAATTTTTTTGAAGCAATTTATATGAGTTTTTGTGCTTTATAATTTAGAATAATGTTCAATTAAATAAACGAAATACATATATCTGATAATATACCTATATTTGTATTATTTTCATTACCTTACTTCCTTAGTGCAAAACATCCGGACAGTTTTGCTTCCCACTGTACATACGTGATATACCTACCATACAAACTGACTGATGAGAATCAAGTTCATGCAAGGAAAACTTGTTTTATGTATCGAGATATCTTGATGAAATTTGGCATGAATTATTTTCCACGACAGTGCTACAATCTCACAACATACTGTTCTAATCGGGCCACTATAGCATGTACTTGATATACAAACTAAATGATTAAAATTAACTTTAGTTCAAAGAAATGCACTTTTGAAGGGTATTTTGGCTTTCGAGCAGGCTGGATCAACGTTCTCCCATCCTTTTTCTATAATTTCTTACAAGCCCTTCATACTCTAATATATATTGCAAGCTAATATGTACATAAAAATTTCTGTGAAGTAGTGCCATAGTATAATCTGCTCACACATCAGCCTTAAGTTCCTGCTGACTACTTTAAGTGTGCAAATTTTTCCCAACAACAAACAATTTTTGTTACAAATTCCAGCATAATTCGTTTTCAAAACTTTCACTTTCCAACATAATTTTCAAATACCAAAAACAAATTCCGCATTTCTAAGGCTACCAAAATTTATTTGGCTTAGATTTGCGGGAATGCACGTAAATACATATGTACATGCCTTTAATTCCATGTGTATGGCTTGCGAATAAGTTGAAACCTGTTTGCACACTCATTTCCGACTTTTATTAAAAACTTTGCTGTTGCCAAGGTAAGGTGCCATTTATGAAAGCAAGCTGTTTGTATGGACGTATGTGTGTATTTTGATGCGAGTGTCTCGCTACATTAACGTTTATAAGGACTTATAAGGACTGTTGTTGTTGTTACAGCAGCAGTATTTAAGCGGGGGTAGTCGAAAAACTTTGTGCTGAAAGTAAGTTGGCAGCATTTGTGTGCGACAAACGCTCCCACGAACATCGCTAAGGCACTCAAATACAGTGAAAGGCAAATTCGCAAAACTTCCGAAATTAAATGCCATACGCGCACCGTCTGCGTCAGAAGGGCGGCAATGCGTTGGGCGCGAAGCAAAATATTCTAAACTTTCCGAAAATGCTGCTGCCACTGCTGCGACTGCTGATGCTGCAAGCATACGCGCCATGTGGCATACATGCGCGTTGTTGTTTATACGCTCGCGCTCTGCTCCGCTGAGGAGCGCAGCAACTGTCGCTCATTTATGCAAATCTTTTAAATTAAGTGCTGCTTACCTTGTGCCAACACCGCCAACAACAACAACAACAAAATCATCCGCCGTGGTGTTTTCTTTATCTGCTTGCAGTTGCTCCGCTTTGCTTTCCCTCTTCTTCCCGCCTACTTGGCGGTATTCGTTTTCCGCGCCCGCCAGCCTCGGCTGTCGCTTTGCGCCTTTGCTTTGCTTTCGCGATTACTTTTTCATTTTTGCTCTGTAGTTTTAATGGCGTGTTTATGTTTTTTAAACCTCATATTTCATACTTAAGCCTAAAAATATGCTAAGCAAAATTGCGTTTTTAATTCCTTGGCATTAGGGCAAACGGCAGCGCAAACAATAAATAAATGCAAAACTTCCACTTTTTAACTGTGCGCACACACTTTAGCCGACTTTCGCCATGGCCCACGGGGCCACATGCTTTTCTCAAGGATGCTTGGTGACCTCTGGCACTTTCACACACACACACACGTTTGTTTCGCCCACGAGTACATTTATGTGTGAGAAAGTGAAAGTTATACGCCATTGAATATGAATTTTTGGTAGCTCACCTTTGGGCGCTTTTACCGTAACATTTCATATGTGCCACGCTTCAACTGAATGAAACAAAAGTTTCTTTCCGACTTCAAACTTGTTTCAGAAGCATAATGTTTTTGTTTTGTTTGTGGCATTTCTCTCTTGACTTTATTTGTATTACACAATCAGAAACAGTTCAAACTGAGTATGACATCAGCCAGCTAATGAGCTCTCGTGTTCAGTGAGAGGTTCACCTCAAGACCACTTTCTTGTCTACAAAGTTTGGCAGGACAATATTTTCATTGACATTTTAGCTCAGAAGTTTATTTAATTAAACTTATTTGTTTATTTGTTGCTTTTGAGCTGCTAAAACTGGCTATGCTGATAACTACAAGCCCTTAGGCTGGTTCGAATACGAATCAGTTATTTTCGCTAACGAAATTATATAAAATTATGTATATATTTTAATACCCTCAACAAGATATTTTAAGTTTGCTCTGAAGAACACGAACTAGTTTTTCAGTTTTCTTTTCCAGAAATTGCTAATTTGCGGTAACCACCAATATTAGACCACTGTGGCATGTACTGTCATAAGAACTAGACCAGGATGATGCAAGAGGACTTTGCAAGGGCCGGTATTAATATTGGTCAACGAGCGTGGCACTACCAGTGGCATAGCTAGGGGGGCGAAGGGGGCCGTCGCCCCGGCCGCAACGTCTTGGGGGTGGCAAAACGATCTTCGCTGTTTTTTAATATTCAGAAAAAGCTCGGCAGAACATCCTTGGGCCCGAAGTTGTAGCTACGCCACTGGGCTCTGCCCCCCTTTATGTGTAGTCAAATGTCTCTGGATCCACTTTAACAATTTAAACTAAATTTGATATATATAATTATTATCGCATTCCCACATTACAGTGTGAAAATAGGCGAAATCGGATAAGAACCACGCCTACTTCTCATAAAATAAATTTTAAATTCCATCTGATTCACTTACTTTCTAACATATAAATCAATAACTAATCACTATATTCGGATAAAACTTTGTACGAATTTGTCCAAATCCGATGGCGGAAATGTGGATCGTATATGGCTGAGCTTTTACCGCAAATATTGCAGACAAGTTCTTTTCCGACGAACAAGGATCAAACTCTATATGCTGCAGAAGCATGGACGATGACAACATCTGATGTGTCGGTGTTACAAGTTTTCGAAAGAAAGGTTCTCCGGAAGTTTTATAGTCCTTCACGGTGAATATCGCAGTCGATAGAACGATGAGCTGAATGAGTAATACGACGACATTGACCTAGTTCAGCGAATCAAGAGAGAGTGACTACGGTAGC
Source organism: Bactrocera correcta (assembly GCA_027475135.1). Taxonomy (NCBI): domain Eukaryota; kingdom Metazoa; phylum Arthropoda; class Insecta; order Diptera; family Tephritidae; genus Bactrocera; species Bactrocera correcta. Next base: position 48,784,673 of record CM050323.1, read on the forward strand.
TAGGTCATGTCGTCCGAATGGATGAAAACTACCCTAGGTCTTTTTCAGGCCTAAAACCACACTGATAAGTTCCAATCAGTTTGTTGACAGTGGTTTTTAATGTTTCACACAATACGCTCGTGTGTACCTTGCGGACGATGTTAAATAGGCTTATTCCACGGTAGTTGACACAGATTGTGGGGTCTCTCTTTTTGTGCATACTTTCGTTGAACCGTATTCTACAAAAAAGCTGACGCATGCTCCTTATGAGTCCTTCGTCGCCGTGTTTGAATAGCTCGAACACTAATCCATCGGCCCCATCCGCTTTGGTTTTCTTCAGACGGGTAATTGCTATTCGTACTTCTTCATGATCGATCACCTTTGGGGGTTCAACAAGATAATGATCCCGTCTTGAAACCTTCTGATAGTCACCACATCTTTTCGCATAATTGTCGAGCATTACCCCATTGTTGGCCAACTTGTCAAGCTCTTCGTACTCTTACATTTCGGCCTCTCTTTCTTTTGTCGGCAAATGCGTATCGCTTCTCTCTTCAGCTTTTGGTATATATTCCATCCCGCAGGAGTCCAAGTCGAGTAGAAAATCGGTCGGCTGTCTGTTGTGATTGTAGCTTCTCGACGTCGAATCTTTTTGTGTTTGTTAACGTGGTCCCAGTCGATATTAAGACCTTGAAGAGTACGCACATCTAAAATACTGAAAACATGTCTTCCGTCTATCAAAACTTGATCGATGTGGTTGGTGAATTTTCGATCCGGAGATAGCCAGGTAGCTTGATGAATTTTCTTGTGCTGGAATCTAGTACTACAGATAACCATATTTTGGGCCCCGGCGAAGTCGATCCAGTCTCAACCCATTTGGGCATTTTTCCTCGTGGAGGCTGAATTTACCGGCCATTGTGCCAGAGATAACTAAAGGGTGATTTTTTAAGAGCTTGATAACTTTTTTTAAAAAAAAAACGCATAAAATTTGCAAAATCTCATCGGTTCTTTATTTGAAACGTTAGATTGGTTCATGACATTTACTTTTTGAAGATAATTTCATTTAAATGTTGACCGCGGCTGCGTCTTAGGTGGTCCATTCGGAAAGTCCAATTTTGGGCAACTTTTTCGAGCATTTCGGCCGGAATAGCCCGAATTTCTTCGGAAATGTTGTCTTCCAAAGCTGGAATAGTTGCTGGCTTATTTCTGTAGACTTTAGACTTGACGTAGCCCCACAAAAAATAGTCTAAAGGCGTTAAATCGCATGATCTTGGTGGCCAACTTACGGGTCCATTTCTTGAGATGAATTGTTGTCCGAAGTTTTCCCTCAAAATGGCAATAGAATCGCGAGCTGTGTGGCATGTAGCGCCATCTTGTTGAAACCACATGTCAACCAAGTTCAGTTCTTCCATTTTTGGCAACAAAAAGTTTGTTAGCATCGAACGATAGCGATCGCCATTCACCGTAACGTTGCGTCCAACAGCATCTTTGAAAAAATACGGTCCAATGATTCCACCAGCGTACAAACCACACCAAACAGTGCATTTTTCGGGATGCATGGGCAGTTCTTGAACGGCTTCTGGTTGCTCTTCACCCCAAATGCGGCAATTTTGCTTATTTACGTAGCCATTCAACCAGAAATGAGCCTCATCGCTGAACAAAATTTGTCGATAAAACACATTTCGAACCGAACACTGATTTTGGTAATAAAATTCAATGATTTGCAAGCGTTGCTCGTTAGTAAGTCTATTCATGATGAAATGTCAAAGCATACTGAGCATCTTTCTCTTTGACACCATGTCTGAAATCCCACGTAATCTGTCAAATACTAATGCATGAAAATCCTAACCTCAAAAAAATCACCCGTTAGCTCTCATAGGTGCGCTCCAAGCGCTCATAGAAGGCATCGTTGGCCACGTCGTTCTTCTCTTTCGTCGGAGCGTGGGCGCAAATCAGCAATATGTTGAAGAACTTCGCCTTGACGCGGACACATATATGGTCAATATCATCAAGTCTGATCTTCTGGTTGACGTTTTGCAGTCAATTTATTAAAATCAGCTCCTTCGCTTAAGGTTATGCCAGATATATCTCATTTGAGAATGATTTCAATATAATTTCCGCTGACGGGAAGTAAAATATAGTTATTAAACTAAATGTTCTATATAACTGAAAAAATACCAAACTTAATTGAATAATGAAATTTGAGTTCTTTCGAAATATTTTTTAAAATAAAGCTTTCCCAACACCAGAAGGTGTTTCCTTATTTATAGTCCCGACAAGTTGCAAGAGTAGAAAATGTCTATCTACATCCGAACTTAGCCCCTCCTTACTTGTTTTCATTTGGAAACTTCGCCATTCTCCAATAAAACGCAGCAAATTTGTATCATACTCCCATTAAATACAAAACGATTATGTCACCACATCGGTCACCAGCCGCAAAATGGCTGACTAATGGAAATTTCTAATTTATGCACCTGTTCGTCGGCTGTTGCCCGTGTTAATGTGCCAATGAGTAAGATAAAAATATGTAAAAAATTGTTTTCGAAAATCACATAGCTAAAAGCACATATTTTTGGTTGATCATCTGCATCATCAATATTTCCAGCTCATTAAGTCGCATCTATCACTTTGCCCCCGTGATTGCCACAAATATGCCGTATAAAAAATTTGCTTGCGGCGGGGCACAGTGAATGCCACTCAATGATGGCACAGAGGTTTTAGAACAAAAGCACTTACATACACACAAGTATACATATGTATGTGCGGCTGATATTGTCAACATCGATTTGTCACCCCGACGTTGTCCAAAAAATGTTATTTTCATTGTAATTTGTATGGCATGAAAAAATCTGTTCACGCCAAACCCCCTAAAGTATGTTTCTAATCAATTACAAAGGCTCTGCCTCAGCTCTGCCTGGCTATGAGCTTCAGCTCATAACCACACAATCACTTTCACTCAATCTTGCAAAGACTCATCCAAAAACTAGTTTCGTTCTATAGTTTTTCAAAAACCCTATTCAATTTGTGTCTTTTTAAATAAAAGAATCCAAAATGTAGTGAGCCATTATTTGAATAAGCTATCAAGTATATTTTCTAGTTGCAATAAGAAGTACATTCTTCTGCTGCTGGGTGTGTCTTGAACAGGCAAGAATATGTGAGAAACATCTTTGCATGCACTAAAAAAACAATAACATTCCATACTTCAAAAATACCAAAACAAGCTAAAGCGGAAATAAGAAATCATCTATAATCAATGTTGCTGCTAATGATTGATATGCAAGTGTCGGTGGGCCTTCATCTACCTTCATCCTCATGCATACATAACTGCCTTCATACATATTTCATTTGCAGATGGCCGTTGTAAGTGCGTACAGTGGGATTTTGGCGGAGAATGTGCACTTTTTTGAACACTCAATTTGTGCAGCATATTACTTTGGCTTTGTAAAAAATGTAGTAACAAATATAAGCAGCCAGAAATTTCACTTTATAAATCCAGTTTTGGAACCCAAAAGGTACAAATGATGGGAAATTTGTATAGCATTCAATTTTATTCAATATATTCCAAGCCATCCTTTTATTGGGTCGTTTTTTGATGGAGGGCTTCTTCTAAGACTACTAGTGAAGAAGTGCATAATTTCATTATGAAATCATCATTAGTAATATATTCAAGCTTCTTCGATAAAAAAACTGCAAAGACAATGAGCCTACTAAAAGTGCACTCTTTCCCCAATATCATGCTATTAAAGCGAGTCGGTTTTCAGATGTCTCTTTTATTTTGGCATTGAATCTCCAGTGGGCCCAGCCAGCGCTGAGCAACAACCACAACTTCTGCGATTCCGAGATCCTTTTGGTCCAGAGTGATACAGAAGAGATCCCCCGAACTACTGGCTCTTAGCAATGCCAACCTGGCCGCAATTGTTGATGTTCTGATGGACGCTCTCCAATAGACTTACACGCGGTGTGGCTAAATAGTCTGTGGGTTGCTCTTTAACAAAATCGTATGGAGGAAGGGGAGGTGGAGACATCTTGTCACTGTCTGCTTTTAAAAGACTGAGATTGAAATATCTTTGTAGACACAGCTTTGGACGATTGGTATTAACCGCCTTAATAAATTGTTGTTGCAAGTTCAAAATGTCGTCGAACTGAGGATCTGGTAATCCACTTTTAGGAGTTTATCGGCAGCACAAAGACCAAATATCTGTCCAAGTGAGATCCATCGATTTTGGAACAATCCTACCACCTAACTCTACCTAACCTATTATCTAAGGCAATAATGCATTCTCTGAAGAAATTTTCTAATTTTTTCAAAAATCGAATTTGGTAGGCCAAAAATGATCAAAATTTTTGGCAAAAATTAACATTTTTGTAACGTTGACATTGTTAATTATGGAATTTGGCTGCAGAACATTATACAGAATATGGAACCTAACCGCATAAGGCGCCCGAAATTTTGGTTTGACAGGGAGAATCATAAAATCTGGTTCAAATACCTTCACAGTATAACCTGCTAATTGTCGGTATTCACCAAATCGGATGTGTGATAGTTAAAAACAAACAGAGACAAACCTATTTGATTTTATTTTTTTTTTTTTTGCTACAAAACTGTATGAGGCCCTACCACTGTGAGCCGCAAAGCTTTTGGTAGATAAAGCTGTATGGCCGTCTTACATACACCCAACATTTGTATATTTTATTGTTCGCTGTTATTGATAGCACTAGTGCTGTTCGAACCCTCTCTACCCAATTCAATATTAGCATACTTGCTTGTATAGGTATCCAATTTACCTGACTTCTGTCCACTCGACCATTTTTGCTTGCTTTTGTATTTGCATGGGCTAGAGATTTCCATTAGCTGGTTTTTGCTTAGCTTTTGCCATACGTAAAAGTGAAGTACAAAAAAAGGATAATACTCGACAAAGTTCCTCGTTCCGTTTTTGGGTTATGACCTAAGCCTCTTTTTTGTATCTTTTCCATAGTTGCGCTCGTTGCGAGTATTTGCATCGCAGTTTCAAAAATGTATATGTTTTCATTTGGTTTGCGTTGTTGAGTATCGATTGTTGAGAAGAGCAACGGCCAGGTGTAACGGATAAGAGAAAAGTGAGTGGAATGTTGTAGTAACTATGAAATATGAATAATTTGTTTTGCCTGCAAAATTTGTGCTTACATTTATGAATGGTATAAGCATGGCATACTTGTATATGAAAGTGGTATACATATATGTGATTGTACTATATGTGGTTTATACGAGGGTGGTACAATAAGCATTGAGGCTTACCACCTGGTATAGAAAGAGTAAAATCATGTAGTAAAATGTAGGTGTCCAACTTAGCTCCCGCTGTTTGTCAAGAGATTGCTCCAGCATTATTGGTGATTGATTTGGATATATCCACAAACCTGCTTTACTTAAGACAAAAATTTGAAAAATAAAGTGTGTTTATTTGGAACATGTTTTTGCTTGAGCGAATATGTCCTTTTTTTTGCCAAATAATCATCATTTGCGGAAATTGTTGACTTTCTTCTTTCAGTCAAAGAAATCGACGACTCCAGCGGTGATCGGGAACTCCAGAAAGGTTGATATAGAGTGTAAGGAGCTGCCAAAAGTTAAGCCACGTGTCGCGGCTTAGGTGATTTTGTCGCTCCAAAGACGGCGATTTCGATACTAATGACCGTGTACCCGAAGGAAGGCAATGAATTGGAGACGCTCAATTAGAATCCGTGACAAATGCAAGAAGAGTTTGATTCAGCATTAGTAGTTAGCCCCCTAGTAATTTCAAAGCGACTGGGAATGACTCAGAAACGGGGCACTTGAGTTCCTTATGACCTCATGAAACGCTTAAATGTGAAGACCTACCTCAAAGATAGCATACAGTTGTGACCAGTTGGGCAATGCTTCGAGTAATTCATTTGTATTTTCATTAGGAAAAACAGAGAGAACTTAGTTTCGCACCTAAAATGATATAATAGCGAGCTAATGTCAAAATATCAGTCGCATCGGACGCGCAGTTTTGTTCAGATCGTGTCTGGAAGCAGGCATACCTGGGGAATTTAGAAAAATGGAAGAATATTGGCTGGTAATTCAATTCTAGGTTTCGAAAGGGAAATCGCGCAGTGAAATCAAATTGGACTTGAATGCTCTACACTGTAGCAAGTTTGCTTCGACATCGAGCGTTGAAAATTGGTTACGGTTAGTTGAGCCACGTTCAGCTGATTTTAGTTCACGAGCTTGTATTTCTGTGAATGTCAATGAAACTTTGATCCACTGATATATCTCAAAGACCAAGTAACAATCGAAACAGTGCACTTCAAACCGCGATTTTACTTCCAAGAAGGCGAAAGCTTTCCTATCTGCCGACAATGTGTTAGCCAATGTTTTTGTGAGGATCCTAAAGTTGTGATATAGAAACTCAAGAACACAGTCAAAGGTTTCTATTGTCAAGTAGATTAAACGTTGACCAGAAAAAGCTTTGGCCTCTAACAACTTTAGAAAATAGATCTCTAGCTTGTCTAACTCATTTAATGTCTCATACTCAAAAGATTCGCCAAGTCATTGGAGCAAACTCACTAGAATCTAACAATGTCTAGGTTCAAGTAATTATGAACCCGTAATGCGAAGTTGAGTCAGCAGTCGAACCACAAATTTTGTCTATTTAATACAAGAAATTATTATTGCTTCAGTTTTTTGTTGCAAGAAAGAATTTTCAATATAAATTGTTGTGAAATCTTCAATACTTCGAAGATGAAAAACAAAAGACGAATACCTGTTCCTACCATTAGATATTCTCTTATTTGCACACATAAAAACTTGTCACAGCGATGTAGGCGCTGTGCAGCTCTCCACAGAAACTCCCACGATGTCGAATTAATTTATTCGCGACTTCATCATTAATCAAGAACTTAAGAGCAAAAACTTCCGCAACTGAGGCTGTGCCGCAATAAAGTTGGCGGCAAAGACGGAATACGTTGTGGCATAAATGAGCGCGGTAAATCATGTGACAGCTGAAGTCTGCGTAGAGGCGGAAGAACTGAAAGCAAAGAAAATTATTTTTTTAAAGGGAAAGGCACGCACATAAATACATACATTTACAAAGCCACCGTTACGTCGTCACGTGAAGACATAGAGAGCATAGAACTTCCGGTCAACCATCGTTAGTCAAGCATCGAAACAGCAGCTTGACGCTGCGCCTAAGTTTGGCAAGTGGCTGAGTACTACGAGTATTGTGGCATGTTAAGTATGTTGCAAGTACACTTGAGGCTTAGTCTGCTGGCATGTCTGCCGTTGTACATTGCCGTTGGCGTCACTTGTTAATCAAATTAAGCATCAAAGCAGGGCGTGTTAACGGTTGTATTTGTTGACAAGACGCTTGTGTTGATTATTATTACACTTAGTTATTTCCTCATTGCCGCTGCTTAATTATTGCTGACACTTTTGTTGCTCCACTTAAAGGTGTTTTGTGTTGCCTTTTGTTATTCGGTTCGAGCAATTACCGCTGTCAGTGCAAATTAACTGCTGGCGGCAGTACAACACAATGTGGCATGCTAACAAGGCGTTTGAGCATTTCAGCATTTCAACATTCAGGCAATCGCATTAACGTAACGGAACTATCGGGCACGATACGCGACGCGGCGGAAATGCTGAAACGTTGTCACGCTAGCTACCCTTCCACTGGGTGGCTCGAGGCGTTGGACCGTGTTCAGCTGAGCTTGTTTGTTTTGTTTTTTCTTAACCCGGTTAATGTACACAGCCTGTATGTTGGCTTTTGAGTGTGTTAATAGGTTTTTATTTAATTTTTGTGGATTATTGTTGCTGTAATATGCGATAGTTTATTAGTTCGAGCAGCGCTTAGCATATTTTTACAAATAAGTGGCATCTTAATATGAAATTTTTGGGACTATGCTGTTCGGCAGTCGTTCTTAATGCCGAGATAATGTGCTCTGGTCAAAAATATGAAGAATTTTACGTTCTTTAAAAGAGTAGGATGGATCCTGCGACAACTTACTATCCCAGTTATATAACTAATTATCAATTGAGGAAGACCCAAATCAGTCTCTCACACGTCGTTCTCAAACGTGGGGCATATCTGTGACGTTGTGTGGCGAATTTTGTGTAAAGATCTTGGCCTACATCCTTATAAGACCAAATATATTATGATTCGGATTTTCATAGAAATATCATTTTCAGTGATGATGCTCATTTATGCTTGAATGGGTTCGTCAATGAGCACAATATGCTTTATTGGTCAGGCAGCAATCCACACGTACTCCATGAGACACCATTGCATCCCGAAAAAAATTACGGTTTGGTGTTTTTTTTGGGCCTGCCGCGGCATTGGATCGCACTTCTTCTGTCACGTTACTGTGTATGGGAATCGATGGAGATTGTGGCGTTGCTTTGAGTAATAATTAATGCCAAATTTCGTAAAGAAATCCTTGTCCAATCAAAAAGTTTTTCGCACAAGAACTTTCTTTTGATGGACCAGTTCAGGTCCTACTATGTTAGTGGATGCTGCGGAGTGACGAGCTCATTAGATAGTTCATTCTCGGCTATATATTTGTGACCGGGTACCCAGATGAGGTGCACTTGGTTACCTTTCGCTAGGCTATTCTGCCGTTCTCTGCACTCCACCAGTACGTTATACGTTCGTTGCGATAGCTGCGTTGGAGACTTATGGCAAAAACTTCTGTCTGAAAAATGTTAAGAGAACTTCCCATAGGTATGGATAGTTTGGTGTGTGGTTCTGCGACCCCTGCACCGTCTCTCTCCGACGGTTTCGAGCCGTCAGTATACAACTTGATCGTATTATTCCTAAACATAGCTCTAGAGTAGAATCATTCCACTCAGCCTTGCGGCCAAGGGTAACCTTGACCTACTTTGGTGAACTTAACATTTTGGTAATCCTGTGCGCTTGGACGAGTTTGCCTTACCTCCGCCATACCCTTTTGATGCCATTTATAGTAGTTTGTGCTTGTCTACTTGATGGATCACTAGGTGAAGTGGTGTGAGCTGAAGCGTGACTTCAAGTGCTGCCGTCGAACAGTGATTTTATAAGGCTTGCTATCGTTTATCTTAAAATCCTTATTTCTATTTCAAATGTAATAATTAAGAAAATATCAAGCAAACTATATTTATAGTAACAGTTTTTGAAACATGAGGATGCCTTAGAGGATATTTTAGAAACGCCTATTATGAGTTTTTCCTTTATAAGTTTCCAATTCACAATCATTTTTTAAGGATCAGCAATAATCTACATAATGATGTGATGCCATCAACCTTGATACCTTGCTTCCATCACTTCTGGATCTTATTTGATCAGTTTTCTCTTTCTCTATATAATTATCTAAGTTATCCGAAAATTTATTTAAAAATATCGGAAAATTTTTTCCCAAAATTTATCCAAAAAATTGTCCGAAAATTTATCCGAAAATTTATCTGAAAATTTATCCGAAAATTTGTCCGAAAATTTTTCCCAAAATTTGTTCGAATATTTATTTAAAATTTTATCCGAAAACTTATTCAGCTGATATATATATACATATATCTATGCTTAAAATCTTAACGTTTGTTAGGCTATTTCGTACGACTTCTTCTTAATTTGGTACTTTATGGTTTTCTAAGAAAATTTCGACTATCAACAAACAACTTTTCATAGTTTCACTTTCTGGACCGTCATAACTTTCATAAAATATATATCTTTTATAAATTTCCGCGTTTT
>CM050323.1:48795358-48810886 GCA_027475135.1 Bactrocera correcta
TTTTTTTGCTACAAAACTGTATGAGGCCCTACCACGGTGGGCCGCAAGGCCTTTGGCAGATAAAGCTGTATGGCCGTCTTACATACACCCAACATTTGTATTTTATTGTTCGCTGTTATTGATAGCACTAGTGCTGTTCGAACCCTCTCTACCCAATTCAATATTAGCATACTTGTTTGTATAGGTATCCAATTTACCTGACTTCTGTCCACTCGACCATTTTTTGCTTGCTTTCGTATTTGCATGGGCTAGAGATTTCCATTAGCTGGTTTTTGCTTAGCTTTTGCCATACGTAAAAGTGAAGCACAAAAAAAGGATAATACTCGACAAAGTTCCTCGTTCCGTTTTTGGGTTATGACCTAAGCCTCTTTTTTGTATCGTTTCCATAGTTGCGCCCGTTGCGAGTATTTGCATCGCAGTTTCAAAAATGTATATATTTTCATTTGGTTTGCGTTGTTGAGTATCGATTGTTGAGAAGAGCAACGGCCAAGTGTAACGGATAAGAGAAAAATGAGTGGAATGTTGTAGAAACTATGAGATATGAATAATTTGTTTTGCCTGCAAAATTTGTGCTTACATTTATGAATGGTATAAGCATGGCATACTTGTATGTGAATATGGTATACATATATGTGATTGTACGTGGTTTATACGAGGGTGGTACAATATGCATTGAGGCTTACCACCTGATATAGAAAGAGTAAAATCATGTAGTAAAATGTAGGTGTCCAACTTAGCCCCCGCTGTTTGTCAAGAGATTCTCCAGCATTAGTGATGATCGACTTTGATACATCCACAAACGTGCTATAATTAATATAGAAACTTGAAAAAGAAAGTATGTTTATGTGGAACATGTCTTTGCTTGAGCGAATATGTCCTTTTTTTTGCGAAATAATCATCATTTGCGGAAAGTGTTGATTTTCTTCTTTCAGTCAAAGAAATTGACGACTCTAGCGGTGATCGGGAACTCCAGAAAGGTTGAGATAGAGTGTAAGGAGCTGCCAAAAGTTAAGCCACGTGTCGTGGTGTGGGTGATTTTTTCGCTCCAAAGACGGGGATTTCGATACTAATGACCTTCGCCCGAATGAAGGCAATGAATTGGAGACGCTCAATTAGAATCCGTGACAAATGCAAGAAGAGTTTGCTTCAGCATTGGTAGTCAGCCCCCAGGTAATTTCAAAGCGACTATAGGCGCTGGGAATGACTCAGAAACGGGGCACTTGAGTTCCTTATGACCTCATGAAACGCTTAAATGGTAAGACCTACCTCAAAGATGGCATAAAGTTGTGACCAGTGATGGGCAATACTTCGAGTAATTCATTTGTATTTTCATTAGGAAAAACAGGGAGAACTTAGCTTCGTACCTAATATGATCTAATAGTGAGCTAATGTTAAAATTTCAGTCGCATCGGACGCGCAGTTTTGTTCAGACCCCGTCTGGAAGCAGGCATACCTGGGGATTTAGAAAAATGAAAGAATGTTGGCTGGTAATTCAATTCTAGACTTTGGAAGGGAAATCGCGCAGTGAAATGAAATTGGGCTTGAATCTTCTACACTGTAGCAAGTTCGCTTCGACATCGAGCGTTGAAAATTGGTTACGCTTAGTTGAGCCACGTTCAGTTGACTTTAGTTCTTTGGTCCACTGATATATCTCAAAGACCAAGTATAAACCGAAACAGTGCCGACAATGTGTTAGCCAATGTTTTTTTGAGGATCCTAAAGTTGTCATATAGATACTCAAGAACACTGTCAAAGGTTTCTATTATCTGTTGGATTAAACGGTGAACAGCAAGAGCTTTGGCCTCTTACAACTTGAGGAAATAGTCTCTAGCTTGTCTAACTCATTTGATCGCTCATACCTGAAAAATTCGCCAATTCATTGGAACAAACTCACTAGAATCTAACAATGTCTAGGTTCAAGTAATTATGAAACCGTTATGCGAAGTTTAGTCAGCAGTCGAACCACAAATTTTGTCTATTTAATACAAGAAATTATTATTGCTTCAGTTTTTTGTTGCAAGAAAGAATTTTCAATATAAATTGTTGTGAAATCTTCAATACTTCGAAGATGAAAAACAAAGGACGAATACCTGTTCCTACCATTAGATATTCTCTTATTTGCACACATAAAAACTTGTCACAGCGATGTAGGCGCTTGTGCAGCTCTCCACAGAAACTCCCACGATGTCGAATTAATTTATGCGCGACTTCATCATTAATCAAGAACTTAAGAGCAAAAACTTCCGCAACTGAGGCTGTGCCGCAATAAAGTTGGCGGCAAAGACGGAATACGTTGTGGCATAAATGAGCGCGGTAAATCATGTGACAGCTGAAGTCTGCGTAGAGGTGGAAGAACTGAAAGCAAAGAAAATTATTTTTTAAGGAAGGCACGCACATAAATACATACATTTACAAAGACACCGTTACGTCGTCACGTGAAGACATAGAGAGCATAGAACTTCCGGTCAACCATCGTTAGTCAAGCATCGAAAAAGCAGCTTGACGCTGCGCCTAAGTTTGGCAAGTGGCTGAGTACTACGAGTATTGTGGCATGTTAAGTATGTTGCAAGTACACTTGAGGCTTAGTCTGCTGGCATGTCTGCCGTTGTACGTTGCCGTTGGCGTCACTTGTTAATCAAATTAAGCATCAAAGCAGGGCGTGTTAACGGTTGTATTTGTTGACAAGACGCTTGTGTTGATTATTATTACACTTAGTTATTTCCTCATTGCCGCTGCTTAATTATTGCTGACACTTTTGTTGCTCCACTTAAAGGTGTTTTGTGTTGCCTTTTGTTATTCGGTTCGAGCAATTACCGCTGTCAGTGCAAATTAACTGCTGGCGGCAGTACAACACAATGTGGCATGCTAACAAGGCGTTTGAGCATTTCAGCATTTCAACATTCAGGCAATCGCATTAACGTAACGGAACTATCGGGCACTCAAAAGCGGGGCGATACGCGACGCGGCGGAAATGCTGAAACGCTGTCACGCTAGCTACCCTTCCACTGGGTGGCTCGAGGCGTTGGACCGTGCTCAGCTGAGCTTGTTTGTTTTGTTTTTTCTTAGCCAGGCTAATGTACACAGCCTGTATGTTGGCTTTTGAGTGTGTTAACAGGTTTTATTTAATTTTTGTGGATTATTGTTGCTGTAATGTGCGATAGTTTATTAGTTCGAGCAGCGCTTAGCATATTTTTTACAAATAAGTGGCATCTTAATATGAAAGTTTTGGGACTTTTTTTTAGTGGTTTCCCGGGGGAGTCGCTCTTAATGCCGAGATAATGTGCTCTGGACAAAAATATGAAGAATTTTACGTTCTTTAAAAGAGTAGCGTGGATCCTGTGACAACTTACTATCCCAATTATATAACTAATCATCAATTGAGAAAGACCCAATTCCCCGTCTTTTCAAACGCGGGACATCTCTGTGACGTTGTGTGGCGAATTTTGCGTAAAGATCTTGGCCTACATCCTTATAAGATCAAATTGTGATGATTCGGATTTTTATTAAAATATCATTTTCAGTATGATGTCATTTATGCTTGAATGGCTTCGTCAATGAGCACAATATGCATTAGTGGTCAGGCAGCAATCCACACGTACTCCATGAGACACCATTGCATCCCGAAAAAAATTACGCTTTGGTGCTTTTTTGGGCCTGCGGCGGCATTGGTTCGTACTTCTTTTCCGTCACGGGTTTCTGTGAATGGGAATCGATGGAGATTGTGGCGTTGCTTTTTAATAATAATTCCTGTCAAATTTCGTAAAGAAATCCTTATCCAATCAAAAAGTTTTTCGCACAAGAACTTTCTTTTGATGGACCAGTTCAGGTCCTACCATGTTAGTGGATGCTGCGGAGTGACGAGCTCATTAGCCAGTTCATTCCCAGGGTATATCTTTGTGACCGGGTACCCAGATGAGGTGCACTTCCGCTAGGCTATTCTGCCATTCTCTACACTCTTTCACCAGAAGGTTATACGTTTGTTGCGATAGCTGCGTTGGAGATTTATCTCTATGTCTGTCTGAAAAATAGAGTGGAGAACTTCCCACGGTATGGAGAGTTTGGTATGTGGTTCTGCGACCCCTGCACCGATTCTCTCCGACGGTTTCGTGCCGTCAGTATACATTTTGATCGTATTATTCCTAAACATAGCTCTAGAGTGGAATCATTCCACTCAGCCTTGCGGCCAAGGGTAACCTTGACCTACTTTGGTGAAGTTAACACTTTTGGTAATGCTGTGCGCTTGGACGAGTTTGCCTTACCTCCGCCATACCCTTATGATGTCATTTGTAGCAGTTTGTGCTTGTCTACTTGATGGATCACTAGGTGAAGTGGTGTGAGCTCAAGCGTGACTTCAAGTGCTGCCGTCGGACAGTGATTTTATAAGATTTGCTTTCGTTTATCTTAAAATCCTTATTTCTATTTCAAATGTAATAATTAAGAAAATATCAAGCAAACTATATTTATAGTAACAGTTTTTGAAACATGAGGATGCTTAGAGTATATTTTAATTAAACGCCTATTATGAGTTTTTCCTTTGTAGGTTTCCAAATGGCAATCTCTTTTTAAGGATCAGCAATAATCTACATAATGATGTGATGCCATCAACCTTGATACCTTGCTTCCATCACTTCTGGATCTTATTTAATCAATTTTCTTTTTCTCTATATAATTATCTAAATTATTCGAAAATTTATTTAAAAATATCGGAAAATTTATCCGAAAAATTGTCCGAAAAATTGTCCGAAAATTTATCCGAAAATTTATCCGAAAATTTTGAATTTCCGAAAATTTGTCCGAAAATTTGTCCGAAATTTGTCCGAAAGTTTTTCGAATTAATTTTTTTGTAAAATATTATCCGAAAATTTATTCAGCTGATAAATATATATATCTATGCTTAGAATCTTAACGTTTGTTAGGCTATTTTGTACGATTTCTTCTTAATTTGGTATAAACAAACAACTTTTCATAGTTTCACTTTCGGAACCGTCATAACTTTCATAAAATATATGTCTTTCATAAATTTCCACGTTTTAGGATCAACAAATATTCCACCTTTAAACTTTTCCATACCAAGCTTCGGAAACTTTTCACAAATGTAATTAGAACAATATTCCACATCCAACGCTTTGACAAATTGCTTTATGATTCCATAATAGAAATCACATAAAATCCTTAAGTTCATTTGTAGAAAATAACCTTTTGGTATATGTAGTAGTATGTGTCACCCTACCCTTCACTTCCTCTAGTAGATTGTAACGTTTTCTGCGAATTTGTCGGCATCTCTGTTTTTGAGCACATGCGAATGACTTTTGAAGGGCAAAGGAAAATTTTCATTGAGTAAAACTGGACATTTAGTAGACTGTAGGTTAGATATTTCCATATTTAAACTGGACCTTTAGTATACCGTAGGCTTAGATATTTCCATTTTTGTTCGATTATTTTGATTTAACTGCTTCCGTATAACATATTTTCGTTAAAAAGTCTGAGAGTCGTTAAAAGGATGACGTGATGTTTGTATGTTAAAAAAAGAGGTTCAGAACCCTGATTATGACTATGATATCAAAAAAATAAAATAAAAATAATAATAAACAAAAGCACATTCAATTCTTTCATAAATAACTTCATAATCTATAAACTAGAAATCATTGAAATTTGCTAAGATATCCAGAGCAACAGAAAATATGAATTTTGTGTAATCTATAGTGGTTCGATTTGAATAATAAATCCTGCCGAATTTGTTTCTATGGTAACTACATCCCTTGGCAGGCCGAAATCAGCAGTTCCGACATGCTCTTGGAGACAAAAGAACATGTGCAAAATTTTAAAAAAACTTTGATGTTTCCTTCTGGATGTTACGAACTTCCAGGTAAACTTAATAAATGCTATTCAAGATAGAAAAATATATTGAAAGAGCTCGTATAATAAATTTAAAACCTTCTTATACGCTTGTGAAGCTATTCATGCAGGTTTCTTTCTTTGGTGGGCGTCAATAATAAATGATAAGAATTTAAAGTCTATGACATACGATTTGAACCATGGAAATGGTCACAAAAAATTATTTTGAAAAATACAAAATCTTAAGGAAAGTGATCCGAAGTTAGCCCAAATTGCCTTATTCAGCAATTTTCTTGAGCTATCATAATTTTTCTTCAGCATTATTTATTTGGTCATAAAAAGTATAGCAAATTGGAAAGCAAAACCTGGTTAACTTTTGAAAAAGCAAGCTTTTGAATTTTGTTCAAAAATGTTTTTTACCAAGATTAAGATGTGCTCAGAGGAATGCAATGTATGGAGGAAAGTAGAAGACAATAATATTTTATTTTACTTTAACTTCTGTAAAAACGAACGAGCAAAAAGAAAGGAATAAAAGTAATAAAAAGAAAAATTAAAAAGTTTAAAAAGCAAAAAAAAAAAAAACAATAAAAAGCCGTTGAACATTTTTATTGGAGGCCTATATACCTCCGCCACTCCGCTTATGACCGCTGGCCCTTACATATCTACGTACAAGTAGACTAGTGTGTGTGCGCTCATTTCTATTGTGGATTTTAAGCGCTCTTCCTTAGCCGCATGTGTGCGCGCTTCTAACTAAAACTGACATTTTCGTTTTAAAATTCATTTCCTTCTCTCGGCTGCAACCCCTAACTGCGGCACTACAAACGAGCGCAAAATAAATAAATAAAATTAAAAGGCACAAAAACGAATTATAAGGCAAACAACTGTTTGTCTTGCGGGCTTTTTAGGTTGATGCGAATTGAATTTTTCGCACATAAATAATGCACTCTCTGGCTGTCGCCATTTTAATAGCCTTTTCCTGCCCAAACAGCTGCGCTGCCGTTGCATCCTTCCGCAAGTGAAAATCGCCTGGCAGATTTTGCACGACTCTTTCGTGTGCATACACACACGTAGATATGTATTCTATACATATAAGTATGTATATATTTCGGCACACATCTTGGCCATTTCTGTTCCTTCCGACTTGCAAAGTGTAGCTTAGAGCCGACAATGGCTTTCGCTACAGCGCACACACATTTGACCGTGGCTAACAAATAAAGCCAGAAAATGCTCAAAAGTACATGATATAAGTCTGAAGCAGCGTAGAGGGTGTGAGTAGCTGAGGAGAAGAAGAAGCAGCCAAATGAAATTCGTTTTAGAACGAGTATTTTCGGCCAAAGTGCCGGCGTCTCGGCTTGCTATTTGTGGGTTGGACATAATGCTGCCAGCCATTTTTGTATATTACCACTTTTCCTTGCTTCGGTTCCAAAAAATATTCTCAGATAATGGAGCGGAATGGACTATGAACACGCGCCTCAGCATAAAGACAGCAGCAGGCCAAACTCCATACAGCAAATAGCGTGTGGCCCACTGGTCAGCCGCACAAATGCAACACACACATGTTGCCTCCTCAAATATGGTTTGTTTGTAGCTAAAATCAGTCTAACACAAAGTGAGACACTTGGAAAAGAGCCTCTTTGCGGAGTGCTACCAGAGTTCTTCAGCTATGCTTATGGGCTTGTGGTAACCTGCTTTTTCTCATCCTGCTGCGTACTGGTACTCAGCCACACGCTCTAAGTGGTGTTGTGCGGCCGTGTGCGGCTTCATTTCGTGAATCAATGTTTTCTCTCATTATTTTTATTTCATTTTTATTGTTTGCTTTTTCTTATTGCAGTTCCATTTTTTTTGTTACCTTTAGAGTTGCGCATTTTATTTCTCATAACTCTTTGCTGTGCCACTCCGCTCGGCAATATTTATTCTCCACTTCCCACACGCCTCGGCGTATGTGTTGTGGAGCAAACTATGTCCGTTTGTGAGTTTGCTTGTCTGTATAAGTGTGAAGCGTGCGAGTGTACTTTGTAGCAAATACATTTTTCGCGAGTTAAGTGAATTTGTATTTGTTTGTGAGATTGTGTGTGCTTTCCCTTATTTGTAAACCTAAAAGCATGAACGGAGCGTTTGAGCTAAAGCATTTCCGACGGCTTCTTGCCAAAAGCGAGTTGTTGTGTGTGGCAAAGGAAAATATATATGAAAGGCTGTCTAAATGAGACTGTGTAAGTGTCGCTGCTCTTAGAGAGGTCTGCAACGTTGCACGTATCCTGAATCTTCTGCTTAAACTTAACCATTTATATTGGGATTATAATTATATTCGTGTTTGCTCTCAAAGTTTGAACGCTTATTTAAAAAAAAAAAAAAAAACACAAAAGAATGAAATATTGGCCGTCTGAGGCTATAACATATTCCCATCATTCCGGCAATTTTTGGATTCGATCGTAAAAAATTACGTTCATTAACGGCCAAGAATGAACAAGTCATTCGAAAAGTGATCGGCCTACCACATTTGGCAAATTATTTTTTTTGATTGAACATAGTTCCCTTCTATGGTTTTTTGCGAAACCATTTTTGTATAACGATTTGTCCTTTGTTTCAAAATTGGTCTCAGTTTCGGCGATCAACTTTTCATTCAAGGAAACTTTCTTCCCAGTGAGCATTCTTTTGAGGCCTGAAAACAGGAAGTAGTCGTTGGGGCCAAATCTGGAGAATACGGTGGATGCAGAAGCAATTCAAAGCTCATTT
Organism: Bactrocera correcta; assembly: GCA_027475135.1. Lineage (NCBI taxonomy): Eukaryota > Metazoa > Arthropoda > Insecta > Diptera > Tephritidae > Bactrocera > Bactrocera correcta. The sequence goes on from CM050323.1 coordinate 48,803,927, forward strand.
CATGGCGTTTACCATCGTTTTCACTCACTTGTCACACGTTCAATTTTCTTGTTGAAACAACACTTTCTTTTCATTTAAATGCGATAGTTTTTCGGCGATTTGGTGCTTCAAACAGTCCAAAAATGCTAATAGTCAGTGCTGATAGTCCTCCCTTTATGAAGGTTGTCAATAAAAATTATTCCACACGCATCTCAAAATGCAGACAGCATTATAATAACTTGCCATTCGACTGTTTTGTTTTTCTATGTTTGGAGCGGGTTCACCGTGTGTAGTTCTCTTGGATGACTGTCGATTGGACTTTGGACTGAAATCATAGAGCCATATTTCATCCATTGTCACATATCGACACAAAAACTCGAGCATATTACGCTTGAATATCTCCACCAGGTCGTCGCTAATTATCCATTTTGAGGTTCCTTATTTTAAAGAAAAGGAAAAACACCGAAAATTATAATTTAATGGGGAATGTTTATTATAATGTAAATTTGAAAGATTAAGATTATCTATTTCAATTGTTGGCCTCGGCTGCGTCTGAGATGGTCCATCCGTTGAATCCAAATTTCGAAGACTCTTTTAAGCATTTCTGCTCTTAACTGGGGAACGACATGCGTGAAGTTTTGTTTCAAGACCTTAAGCGACTTACGAAAGACTTACACTTTACATATTACCACAGAAGAAATCTAACGGTATGATGTCGCACCATTTTGGTGGCCAATCGACCGGCCCAAAACGTGAAATTATCTGTTCACCGAAGTTTTCTTTGATAAAATCCATTGACTGATGCGATGAGTTGGAAGTTTTGGTGAAGCAAATTTCGCCGAGATCGCGAGGTTTAATTTCAGCAAAAAATAGTCGGTTATCATGGCACGATATCGGTCGCCATTGACGCTTACATTCTCATTGACATCATTTTTGAAGAAATATGGACCTATGATTCCACCGGTACAGGTCCACAAAGTGCACCAAACCTTTTTGTTTCTTAATGAAATGATTGATGAAATTGCTCTTGAATTTCTTCAAGTTGTTTTTCGTCCCAAATGCGGCAATTTTGCTTGTTTACATACCCATTGAGTCACAAATAGGCCTAATTGCTGAACCAAATTTGATTCGAATATGTGACATCTTCTCTAAGCTTTCCAAGAGCCCATACCTTCTCGGGTTTGATGCCTGCGAGTTGCAAGAGAACTGCAGGAACTTCGCCCTTCCTTACTTGTTTATTAATTTTTTCAATTTGCTGCATTCTAGTCTTTTGTAGAGTTTAAAAGATTTTCTTTGCAATAAAATCCACTTTATTTGCTTGTGGTATGGCACAAAATGCTGGATTTTTATAAATAAGTGTCCATTTTTTGGATATTTTTTTTTGTTTTTGCAAACACTGAGTGAAAAGTAAAAGCCTGTGGCTGCTCAGTGATAAATTAAGCAACTCTTATTCATTGCCCTCCTGCTTCAAGCCCCGTAGAAAACAAAATTTAATGGCTGCAGTGGATGGAAAACTGCGAAGCTGATCCAAAAGTGCCGTTTAGTGGAAGAAAAAACGTATTGAGAGTTTATTTATGACGCTGTTGAATAACTGTGTGTATTTTATGAGCATACTCATGTGACAACATGTCAATTTAGAGCAGAAATAATATGCAAAATACAAAAAGTGGCTAATATTTGCATTTAATTAAGTATTTATATTTCATGCTCTGTATATTTGCCAGTGAATGTGCCGAACAACAGAGGGATCATCGAAAGAGGGCGGTGGAATTCATTATTTATTGTTTGTATGTGTGTATACCTATGTGTATACGTATGCTGCAATTTGTGGGTAGGCGCCGATGTTGGGCTTTAATGAATTCTGGTTTTCACATCTCTGGCGCGTCGCTAACACAAATTTAAACAAACGTGAACATGCTCGCCAATTAGCAATTTAAATTAGCTATATAGATACGAGGTGACTATGATAAGTACTTAACCTAAACACTTGTTGATCGGAAGTAAACATAATTCCTATTGGAACTCGATAGAAGAGTATTTTAGGCGAATCGGACTTTCAACTGAATGTTGAAGAGCGAGCAACTAGCGATTGTCGAGAAATAAAAATAAGGTCACTTCGGTGATTCGATTCCAGCATTTGGAAGTGGCAACGCGCAATGAAATTGAAGAGCGCTTGGTTGCTCTGAGCGATGACTCTTCTCACACGAAGCGGATCGCACAAATGGAGTTATTAAGTTACACTAACACGGTGCGCAATTGCCTCGAATCCGCGATTACGTATCAGTAGACGCCGGTTGAAGGTCGGGAGCTAAGAGAACACCCGTCTCAATCACGACACATATTGAGTTTGTTCACTCATTACAATGAGCTTCAGTGGGGCTACTTTATAGTGGTGTTTGATGTCTAATTCGCAGAACTTTGTATGCCGTTTCGTCGACGAAGCATGAGTGCAGTGGTGCACATCGAAAATCAAGGATTCAAGGTCTTCTTCTTTGCTGGCGTAGACACGGCTACGCGGTTATAAGCCAGTCGTTTTTTCTTTTCGCAATTTGGCACCGATCCATAAATCTTCCGCATTACCTTTCTCTTTAAAACTTGTAACGATGACTCATCAGATGTTGTCATCTTCCAAGCCTCTGCACCATAGAGCAGGACGGGAATAATGAGTGACTTATAGAGTTTAGTCTTTGTTCGTCGAGAGAGGACTCTACTTCCCAATCGCTTACTTAGTACGAAGTAGCACCTGTTGGCAAGAGATATTCTGCATTGGATTTTGAGTTGAATATTGTTGTTGCATTTAATACTGCTTCCAAGACAGACGAAAGTACCTACGACTTCGAAGTTATGACTCTCAACAGTGACGTGGAAGCGAAGAATGCGATGACTGTTTACTTGAAGACAGGAGTCATTTCGTGTTTTCCTTGTTCGCAACCAGACCCATTTGCTCACTATTGATTTATTGGGGGAAGAGTGTCAAGCTCCTTGCAAAGAAAAAAAACGAGAAAAGTCGTCAAACAAATGCCATCAATTCCATTGCTTGACGTCATTATCGTACAAAGAAAGGTTAAGGTTATGGAAATTCCTTCTGGTGCTTGAGGGAGTTTCAAAATATTGAAATTAACAGTAGTGAGAGGAGGAGACCACCTTTCGGCATCCTCTGTTTAATTCTTATTAACTTATAGTTTTGTCCTCCAAACGGTCGACTCTTTCAGCTCTGGAGGAAGCGTGGTTTGCTCGAAGCATGGATACACAACAGAGGCAAAGGAATAGATAGAACTATTAATTTCAATCAGCGAAAATGTTTTGAAGAAATCGTGTATCGAATAGGAACAGTCTCCTTGTTTACTAGGTCCATTTATATTATTAAACCTACTGAAGCTTAGTTTGTGGACTCGAAGGCGAAGAAAGACGTTAGAACATTGCGAAATAAAGTATTTTGAGATAAAAAACATTTTTCAGAATTTTTTGGTACCAATCGGACCGCGCTCCATCATCGTATGCCCTTAAATTGCGAACTAAATTAAAATAAGTATATGTTAATTTTAATTAAATATGCAGACGTATTAATTTCATTACCACAAGAACCAATACATTCACACAATGGAAATGAATATGCAATAATCACGAATTACATAACCAACATGTAAACATAAATTTTATAAATAAATAAATTCAATCGTTTTTTTTAATTGTTTTTGTCGCATTTCATACCCATTGTTGCTATATTTTTTGCAACTACTGTGAGGGCCGCTGTCACGCTTCAAGTAGGCCGCAGTGAAATTTTAAAATCCAATGGCAAATTGCAAATTTCATGCGGCTGAAATGCGAACGGAATTGAATTAAATTTGCAATACGCGCTCATCTCGTGTGCGCCCATTTTTTGCGGTCTGTTGTGGGTGTGGCTTAGTCTTTAATTGAATAGCAAATTGAGGGCAAACTCGCGCTTGTCTATTGTGATGGGCAAATTTAATATTAACAAAACAGAAAAAATTGCTTTGACTTTTTCCAGGGCCCTGCGCCATAATGGCACTGTTCAGTGAACCTGCCGAATGAAATTGAAATTATTTCGATCGACCGCAAATCGAGTGTTGTTGACACCGCCCACGCTGGCACGAGGTGGGTAATGGAGCGCTGGTTGCAGGCGTGTTGGATCTACTCGTGTTGCAGCTCCGATTAATTTCACCAAATGTGTGGTATGCAATTTTAATAAATGCGATGTGTCGGTGTCAGCCCTAGCGTATTTGTCATTTTTGGAGAGGGGGCATATTAGTGGTTAAATTAACGGTACCTTGTTACCAAAGCAACAAGTTCAAAATAAAATCGTAATATCGATTCGTCAAAAGTGATATGTGTTTTAACCCAAATTGGTCTGTTCGAATTGAGTGGATCAATGTTTTTGGCCACATTGGTGTAACGTGTTCTATGTTCGTGCGAAGTTTGGTCCCCATATGTTAATTAGCGTGTTGTTGTTGTACCTGCTATTTAGTCGCGCTTGGATGGCAAGGCCCAGGTTGATTTTCATCAAAATTATTTAACGGTAGAACCAGGAAATATGCTGTTTCAACAGCGACGAACCGTGGGCGAAATATTTGTTAGATGAGTGGGGTGCGCAGGTTGTGCAAAGATGTGGCTAGAACCATTCGGGAGCTCATTGGACGCTGGACATATTTTTATATATCTGTGCCGATTCAATTAGAGCTCTTCGTCTGCATTTGGTGGCGGTTTGAATCCAAGTACATGTTTCACTGCGTTAGAGTTGGGGAAGATGATGGTGGCTCCATTGTGAATGGCGGTTAAAGCGTGTGTAAAATTTGTTGCATCCGAAGTCTTATCGGGATACTGTTCAATGTTGTCGACGTAATCATTGAAAGACGCCCTGATGTCCCTAGGAGGTGTCTCCGCTTCAAACAGACGACGAGGGATGTTTTTGCAGAGAAACTTTTTGGCGAGGAACTTATTGCTTATGTTTTCTGACCGGAAGCAAGCACCAGAGACATAAAAAGGCATCCTGCATCGTTCCATCGTTCGGAGTGCAGTATTTCGACTCGTCTGAAACTACTTCGACTGTGTTTCGCCACATCCAGTTGACCATATCGTTGCGGCGTAGTTTATGACTGACCGGCTCATTGCCTTGTACGTTACCAATAACGTTTTTTTCCTTTCCCCATGAGTGTTGGTTAGCGTTTTGAGGATTTTGTTGTGGCTCTGTATTTCGGAAAGTAATCGCGGTCGTATAAAGTGAAGGTGCAATATCGTATAATCATCTGCGTACAAAGGTGAAGGTTGAGGGAGTTTCGAAATATAGAAATTAAACAGTAACGTGGAGAGAACATCACTTTGCAGAACCCCCTCTTTAATTATTCTTAGATTTTTGTCCTCTAAACAATAGGGATGATTGCCGACCCAGATAGTTCATGGTCCACTTCGTTAGCCCTCTTTAAAAAAGCGTGGATTGTTCGATGTTTTTAGTAGCGTTGTATGATTGACTGTGATAAAGACTTTTGACAAGTCAAACGCTACGAGAATTGTCCTCTCAAAGGATGGTTTTTGATTGATGCCACGAACTATTTAAGTGTTTATGCCATTAAGTGCTGTGGTGCTGCTGTGTATTTTTCTGAAACCATGTTGAGCCATGTTCCGTTAGACAAAAGAAAGGAAACCTCTGCTTGTTTGGCGGGTTTCAAAAATTTCAGTAGAGGTAGCCAGGATTAGAGTGGCAGGAAGTATTTAGTGAAGGTTGTAAAGTCATCGCAAACTTGCCTAATATTATTGAGGATAACATCGAAAGCATAATCTTGTTTGTCTCAGAGAGATAGCAGAGGACCTCAACATTTATATGGATCGATTCCCCAAATATTTTGGTAAATGTTTTGGGTGTGAAGCGTATCAATGTGAAACGTGAAGCAAAGAGTCATCACTCAGCCAGCGTATTCGTAATATTTGATTCTTCGTTACTCTTTTCTGTTTTCGAAGCTGATAACTCACCTTCGGAGAACGTGCAATGAGTCTACTGAAGCCATTAAAAATCATACGTTCAAGGCATGAAGGCCGTCCAAGGTTTACAACGAAGGCTGGGAAAATTTTATTAGGCACTGACATGTTTTGTTGGCTTTAAACGACCTCATTTCGAAGGCGACAATAAATACTTATATGAAAACAAGTGAAAATGTAGTTTTGTTTTAACAGTGCGGATCAATTTTCATTAGGTTGTACATGAAACAGCGTTTAAAAATGTTATGCTTTCATCAGTTTCAGTGGCAGTGAATACCTGCTCCCACATTAAAAAAAAAACTTCTTTGTTAGCTTCAATGTGTACCGTTATACTTTTTCCACTTTCTAGGAAACGAATTGCAGCATTTCGCTGCCACACAACCGCCAGCTATGCTTGCCACAATATGTTTGCGCCATTGTCGATTGTCATAGAAATATTAGCTTGTTTTGTGTTGTTCTTGTTTCTATGTGCATGTGTCGCATCCGCTGCTGGTATCCTTTACACCTGTTTTGCAGCCAGCACAGGGGGAGCATGCATACAGTTAAAAATAAAAAGAAAGCTCACTTGCGCATATATGAAAGCAAGTATGCAGCTTATTGCAACAACAGTATTGCACGCGTGAAATTTATATCAAGGATATGCAATTGTTGCGTGTCTGTGACTGGTTTTTGTCCATTACCTGCTTGTTGCTTCCCCAGCAGCTATAATTCTACAATATAAAGCTTTATGCAGCCACTGTTGTTGCTATTGTTAGTTTAGTTGCCGTTACCGACAGTCATCTCCTGTAACGGAAATCCATAAAAAATGGTATGATTGCGATTTTTCTATTTTCAATACGCTGAAATCCGTTGCGCACAGTCCACACACACACATACACAACTACTTATTTCAATGAAACGTTTCGTTTGAGCGTGTGTGTTTGTGTGTGTGAGCGCACATGCTTTGTAAGCTTTAATCTCGCTTCCTTTTCTGCTACGTTCTGTCGGCTT
>CM050323.1:48811886-48854052 GCA_027475135.1 Bactrocera correcta
ATAGAAGTCACATAAAATCCTTAAGCTCATTTTCAAAAAATAACTTTTTGGTATTTATAGTAGTATGTGTCACCATACCCTTGTAGATTGCATAGTTTTCTAAGAATTTGGCGGTAAATTTGCTTCTGAGCTCGTGAGAATGACTTTTGAAGGGCAAAGAAAGATTTTCATTGAGTTAAACTAGACATTTAGTAGACTGTGGGTTTAGATATTTCCATATTTAAACTGGACCTTTAGTAGACCGTAGGCTTAGATATTTCCATTTTTGTTCGATTATTTTGATTTAACTGCTTCCGTAAAACATATTTTCGTTAATAAGTCTGAGAGTCGTTAAAAAAATGAGGTGATGTTTGTATGTTAAAAAAAGAGGTTCAGTACCCTAAAAAAAAGAAACCAAAAAAAAAAAAATAATAATAAACAAAAGCACATTAAATTTCTTTTATGAATAACTTCATAATCTGTATACTAGAAATCATTAAAATTGCTAAGATATCCAGGGCAACAGAAAATATGATTTTTTTTATAGAGCTGTGTAATCTATTGTGGTTCGATTCGAATAATAAACCCTGCCGAATTTTGTTTCTATGGTAGCTACATCCATTAGCAGGCCGAAATCAGTAGCTCCGACATGTTCTTGGTGACAAAAGAACATGTGCAAAATTTCAGATGGTTTTTTAAAAAACTTTGATGTTTTCTTCTGTGTGTTACAAACTACATGACAAACGTAATAAATGCTATTCAAGATAGAAAAATATATTGAAAGAGCTCGTATAATAAATTTAAAACCTTCTTATACGCTTGTGAAGCTATTCATGCAGGTTTCTTTCTTTCGGTGGGCGTCAATAATAAATGATAAAAATTGGAAGTCTATGGCATATGATTTGATTCATAAAAATGGTAACAAAAGATTATTTTGAAAAATACAAAATTTTACGAAAGGTGATCCGAAGTTAGCCCAAATTGTTTTATTCAGCAATTTTCTTGAGCTATCATAATTTTTCTTCAGCATTATTTATTTGGTCATAAAAAGTATGGCAAATTGGATAGCAAAACCTGGTTAACTTTTGAAGTATCAAGCTTTTGAATTTTGTTCAAGAATGTTTTTTACAAGATTAAGATGTGCTCAGAGGAATGCAATGTATGGAGGAAAGTAGAAAACAATAATATTATATTTTACTTTATCTTCTGTAAAAAAGGACTAAAAAGCAAAAAAAAAAGGGAAAACAAGTAATAAAAAGAAAAATTAAAAAATTTAAAAAACAAAAAAAAAAAAAAAACAATAAAAAGCCGTTGAACATTTTTATTGGAGGCCTATATACCTCCGCCACTCCGCTTATGACCGCTGACCCTTTCATACCTATGCAGACTAGTGTGTGTGCGCTCATTTCTATTGTGAATTTTAAGCGCTCTTCCTTAGCCGCATGTGTGTGCGCTTCTAACTAAAACTGACATTTTCGTTTTAAAATTCATTTCCTTCTCTCGGCTGCAACCCCTAACTGCGGCATTACAAACGAGCGCAAAATAAATAAATAAAATTAAAAGGCACAAAAACGAATTATAAGGCAAACAACTGTTTGTCTTGCGGGCTTTTTAGGTTTATGCGAATTGAATTTTTTGCACATAAATAATGCACTCTCTGGCTGTCGCCATTTTAATAGCCTTTTCCTGCCCAAACAGCTGCGCTGCCGTTGCATCCTTCCGCAAGTGAAAATCGCCTGGCAGATTTTGCACGACTCTTTCGTGTGCATACACACATAGACATGTATTCCATACATACAAGTATATAAACATATACATACTTGTATACGAGTATAAACATATTTCGGCACACATCTTGGCCATTTCTGTTTCTTCCGACTTGCAAAGTGTAGCTTAGAGCCGACAATGGCTTTCGCTACAGCGCACACACTTTTGACCGTGGCTAACAAATAAAGCCAGAAAATGCTCAAAAGTACATGATATAAGTCTGAAGCAGCGTAGGGGGTGTGAGTAGCTGAGGAGAAGAAGAAGCAGCCAAATGAAATTCGTTTTAGAACGAGTATTTTCGGCCAAAGTGCCGGCGTCTCGGCTTGCTATTTGTGGGTTGGACATAATGCTGCCAGCCATTTTTGTTTATTACCACTTTTCCTTGCTTCGGTTCCAAAAAATATTCTCTGATAATGGAGCGGAATGGACTATGAACACGCGCCTCAGCATAAAGACAGCAGCAGGCCAAACTCCTTACTGCAAATAGCGTGTGGCCCACTGGTCAGCCGCACAAATGCAACACACACATGTTGCCTCCTCAAATATGGTTTGTTTGTAGCTAAAATCAGTCTAACACAAAGTGAGACACTTAGAAAAGAGCCTCTTTGCGGAGTGCTACCAGAGTTCTTCAGCTATGCTTATGGGGCTTGTGGTAACATGCTTTTTCTCATCCTGCTGCGTACTCCACTCAGCCACACGCTCTAAGTGGTGTTGTGCGGTCGTGTGCGGCTTCATTTCGTGAATCAATGTTTTCTCTCATTATTTTTATTTCATTTTTATTGTTTGCTTTTTCTTATTGCAGTTCTTTTTCTTTTGTTACCTTTAGAGTTGCGCATTTTATTTCTCATAACTCTTTGCTGTGCCACTCCGCTCGACAATATTTATTCTCCACTTCTCTTACGCCTCGGCGTATGTTGTGTGGAGTAAAGTATGTCCGTTTGTGAGTTTGTTTGTCTGTGTAAGTGTGAAGCGTGCGAGTGTACTTTGTAGCAATTACATTTTTCGCGAGTTAAGTGAATTTGTATTTGTTTGTGAGATTGTGTGTGCTTTCCCTTATTTGTAAACCTAAAAGCTTGAACTGAGCGTTTGAGCTAAAGCATTTCCGACGGCTTCTTGCCAAAAGCGAGTTGTTATGTGTGGCAAGGGAAAATATATATGAAAGGCTGTCTAAATGAGACTGTGTAAGTGTCGCTGCTCTTAGAGAGGTCTGCAACGTTGCACGTATCCTGAAGCTTCTGCTTAAACTTAACCATTTATATTGGGAATATAATTATATTCGTGTTTGCTCTCAAAGTTTGAACGCTTATTTAAGAAAAAAAAAAAAAACAAAAGGAATGAAATATTGGCCGTCTGAGGCTATAACATATTCCCATCATTCCGGCAATTTTTGGATTCGATCGTAAAAAATTACGTTAATTCACGGCCAGGAATGAACAAGTCATTCGAAAAGTGATCGGTCTACCACATTTTAATTGAACATAGTTCCCTTCAAGGGGATTCTCCAATTTTGCGAAACCATTTTTGTATAACGATTTGTCCTTTGTTCCAAAATAGGTCTCAGTTTCGGCATTCAACTTTTCATTCAACGAAACTTTCTTCCCAGTGAGCATTCTTTTGAGGCCTGAGAACAGGAAGTAGTCGTCGGGGCCACATCTGGAGAATACAGTGGATGCAGAAGCAATTCAAAACTCATTCCATGGCGTTTACCATCGTTTTCACTCACTTGTCACACGTTCAATTTTCTCGTTGAAACAACACTTTCGTTTTATTTAAATCCAAAAACGCTAATAGTCAGTGAGAGTCCCTTTATGAGGGTTGTCAATAAAAATTATTCCACACACATCCCAAAATACAGACGGCATTATAATACCTTGCCATCCGACTGTTTTGCTTTTCTATGCTTTGGAGCGGGTTCATCGTGTGCAGTTCTTTTGGATGACCTTCGATTGGACTTTGGACTGAAATGATAGAGCCATATTTCATCCATTGTCACAGATCGCCAAAAAAACTCGAGTTTATTACGTTTGAATATCTCCACCAAGTCGTCGCTGATTATTCATTTTGAGGTTCCCTACTCTAAAGAGAAGAAAAACACCGAAAATTACAATTTAAAGGGGAATGCTTATTATAACAAAATTTGAAAGATGAAGATTATCTATTTCAAATTTTGGGCCTCGGCTGCGTCTCAGATGGTCCATCCGTTGAATCCAACTTTCGAAGACCTGTTTAAGCATTTCTGCTCTTAAGTGGGGAACGACATGCGTGAAGTTTTGTTTCAAGGCCTTAATAGAAGTGGGATTGTGGACTTGCACTTTACATATCTCCACAGAAGAAGTCTAACGGTATGATGTCGCATGATCCTGGTGGCCAATCAACCGGCCCAAAACGTGAAATTATCTGTTCACCGAAGTTTTCTTTCATAAAATTGATTGATTGATGTGATGAGTTGGAATTTTTGGTGAAACCAAATTTCACCGAGATCGCGAGATTTAATTTCAGAAAAAAATAGTCGGTTATCATGGCGCGATGTCGGTCGCCATTGACGCTTACATTCTCATCGACATCTTTTTTAAAGAAATATGGACCTATGATTCCAGCGATACCGGTCCACAAAGTGCACCAAACCTTTTTTTCTGGATGAAATGATTGATGAAATTGCTCTTGAATTTCTTCAATTTGGTTTTCGTCCCAAATGCGGCAATTTTGCTTGTTTACATACCCATTGGGGTCATAAATGAGCCTAATTGTTGAACCAAATTTGATTCAAATATGTGAGATCTTCTCTGAGCTTTCCAAGAGCCCATATTTTCCCGGGCTTGATGCCTGCGAGTTGCAACAGAACTGCAGGAACTCCGCCCTTCCTTACTTGTTTATTAATTTTTTTCAATTTGCAACATTCTAGTCTTTTTTAGAGTTTATAAGGTTTTTTTTTTTTTGCAATAAAATCCACTTTATTTGCTTGTGGTATGCCACAAAATACTGGATTTTTATAAATAAGTATCCATTTTTTGGATATTTTTTTTTTTTTTTGCAAACACTGAGTGAAAAGAAAAGCCTGTGGCTGCTCAGTGATAAATTAAGCAACTCTTTTCAATTGCTCTCCTGCTTCAAGCCCCGTAGAAAAAAAAATTTAATGGCTGCAGTGGGTAGAAAACTGCGAAGCTGATCCAAAAATGCCCCTTTAGTGAAAGAAAAAACGTATTGAGAGTTTATTTATGACGCTGTTGAATAACTGTGTGTATTTTATGAGCATACTCATGTGACAACATGTCAATTTAGAGCAGAAATAATATGCAAAACACAAAAAGTGGCTAATATTTGCATTTAATTAAGTATTTATATTTCATGCTCTGTATATTTGCCAGTGAAAAGTGCCGAACAACAGAGGGATCATCGAAAGAGGGCGGTGGAAAATTTATTATTTATTGTTTGTATGTGTGTATACCTATGTGTATACGTATGCTGCAATATGTGAGTAGGCGCCGATGTTGGGGTTTAATGAATACTGGTTTTCACTTCTCGGCGCGTCGCTAACACAAATTTAAACAAACGTTAACATGCTCGCCAATTAGCAATTTAAATTAGCTATATAGATACGAGGTGACTACGATAAGTACTTAACCTAAACACTTGTTGATCGGAAGTAAACATAATTCCTATTGGTACTCGATAGAAGAGGATTTCAGTCGAATAGGACTTTCGACTGGATGTGGGGGAGCGAGAATGTAGGGATTGTCGAGAAATAAAAATAAAGTCATTTCGGTGATTCGATTCGAGCATTTTGGGAAATGGCAACGCGCAATGAAATTGGAGAGCGCTTGGTTGCTCTGAGCTATGACTCTTCTCACACGAAGCGGATCGCACAAAAGGATTTATTTAGTTACACTAACACGGTGCGCAGTTGCCTCGAGTCCGCGATTTCGTATCAGCAGATGCCGGTTGAAGGTCGGGAGCTGAGAGTACACACGTCTTAATCACGATATATATTGAGTTTGTTCACTTTATTACAATGAGCTTCAGTGGGGCTACTTTATAGTGGTGTTTGATGTCTAATTCGCAGAACTTTGTATGCCGTTTCGTCGGGCGAAGCATGAGTGCAGTGGTGCACATCGAAAATCAAGGATTCAAGGTCTTCTTCTTTGCTGGCGTAGACACGGCTACGCGGTTATAAGCCAGTCGTTTTTTCTTTTCGCAATTTGGCACCGATCCATAAATCTTCCGCAAACCTTTCTCTTTAAAACTTGTAACGATGACCTTTAGATGTTGTCATTTTCCAGCCTCTGCACCATAGAGCAGGAGGGAATAATGAGTGACTTATAGAGTTTAGTCTTTGTTCGTCGAGAGAGGACTCTACTTCCAATCGCTACTTAGTCCGAAGTAGCACCTGTTGGCAAGAGATATTCTGCATTGGATTTGAGTTGAAATTGTTGTTGCATTTAATACTGCTTCCAAGACAGACGAAATTTCCTACGACTTCGAAGTTATGACTCTCAACAGTGACGTGGAGCGAGGGAAAGGATGACTGTTTCTTGAAGACAGAGTCATTTCGTGTTTCCTTGTCCCAAACAGACCCATTTGCTCACTATTGATTTATTGGGGGAGAGTGTCAAGCTCCTTGCAAAGAAAAAAAAAGAGAAAGGGGTCAAACAAATGCCATCATTCCATTGCTTGAGGGCAATATCGTACAAAGAAAGGTTAAGGTTATGGAAATTCCTTCTGGTGCTTGAGGGAGTTTTAAAATATTGAAATTAACAGTAGTGAGAGGAGGAGACCACCTTTCGGCATCCCCTGTTTAATTCTTATTAACTTAAGTTTTGTCCTCCAAACGGTCGACTCTTTCAGCTCTGGAGGAAACGTGGTTTGCTCGAAGCATACACAACAGAGGCAAAGGAATAATAAAACTATTAATTTCAATCAGCGAAAATGTTTTGAAGAATCGGTATCGAATAGAAAAAAAGTCTCCTGTTTTCTAGTCCATTTATAATATTAAACCTATTTAAGCTTAGTTTGTGGACTCGAAGCGAAGAAAGACGTTAGAACATTGCGGAATAAAGTATTTTTAGATAAAAAACATTTTTCAGATTTTTTTCATACCATCATCGTATGCCCTTAAATTGCGAACTAAATTAAAATAAGTATATGTTAATTTTAATTAAATATGCAGACGTATTAATTTCATTACCACAAGAACCAATACATTCACACAATGGAAATGAATATGCAATAATCACGAATTACATAACCAACATGTAAACATAAATTTTATAAATAAATAAATTCAATCGTTTTTTTTAATTGTTTTTGTCGCATTTCATACCCATTGTTGCTATATTTTTTGCAACTACTGTGAGGGCCGCTGTCACGCTTCAAGTAGGCCGCAGTGAAATTTTAAAATCCAATGGCAAATTGCAAATTTCATGCGGCTGAAATGCGAACGGAATTGAATTAAATTTGCAATACGCGCTCATCTCGTGTGCGCCCATTTTTTGCGGTCTGTTGTGGGTGTGGCTTAGTCTTTAATTGAATAGCAAATTGAGGGCAAACTCGCGCTTGTCTATTGTGATGGGCAAATTTAATATTAACAAAACAGAAAAAATTGCTTTGACTTTTTCCAGGGCCCTGCGCCATAATGGCACTGTTCAGTGAACCTCCCCGAATGAAATTGAAATTATTTCGATCGACCGCAAATCGAGTGTTGTTGACACCGCCCACGCTGGCACGAGGTGGGTAATGGAGCGCTGGTTGCAGGCGTGTTGGATCTACTCGTGTTGCAGCTCCGATTAATTTCACCAAATGTGTGGTATGCAATTTTAATAAATGCGATGTGTCGGTGTCAGCCCTAGCGTATTTGTCATTTTTGGAGAGGGGGCATATTAGTGGTTAAATTAACGGTACCTTGTTACCAAAGCAACAAGTTCAAAATAAAATCGTAATATCGATTCGTCAAAAGTGATATGTGTTTTAACCCAAATTGGTCTGTTCGAATTGAGTGGATCAATGTTTTTGGCCACATTGGTGTAACGTGTTCTATGTTCGTGCGAAGTTTGGTCCCCATATGTTAATTAGCGTGTTGTTGTTGTACCTGCTATTTAGTCGCGCTTGGATGGCAAGGCCCAGGTTGATTTTCATCAAAATTATTTAACGGTAGAACCAGGAAATATGCTGTTTAAAACAGCGACGAACCGTGGGCGAAATATTTGTTAGATGAGTGGGGTGCGCAGGTTGTGCAAAGATGTGGCTAGAACCATTCGGGAGCTCATTGGACGCTGGACATATTTTTATATATCTGTGCCGATTCAATTAGAGCTCTTCGTCTGCATTTGGTGGCGGTTTGAATCCAAGTACATGTTTCACTGCGTTAGAGTTGGGGAAGATGATGGTGGCTCCATTGTGAATGGGGGGTTAAAGCGTGTGTAAAATTTGTTGCATCCGAAGTCTTATCGGGATACTGTTCAATGTTGTCGACGTAATCATTGAAAGACGCCCTGATGTCCTTAGGAGGTGTCTCCGCTTCAAACAGACGACGAGGGATGTTTTTGCAGGGAAACTTTTTGGCGAGGAACTTATTGCTTATGTTTTCTGACCGGAAGCAAGTACCAGAGACATAAAAAGGCATCCTGTATCGTTCCATCGTTCGGAATGCAGTATTTCGACTCGTCTGAAACTACTTCGACTGTGTTTCGCCACATCCAGTTGACCATATCGTTGCGGCGTAGTTTATGACCGACCGGCTCATTGCCTTGTACGTTTCTTTTTTCCTTTCCTCATGAGCTGTTTGCTAGCGATTTGAGGATTTGTTTGCGGCTCTGTATTTCGGCAGTAATTGCGGTCGTGTGAGTGAAGAAGCAATGTCGTATAATCAACTGCGTACGAGGTGATAGTTGACGGAGTTTCGAAATATAGAAATTAAACAGTAACGTGGAGAGAACATCACTTTGCAGAACCCCCTCTTCAATTATTTTTACAGTTTTGTCCTCCAAACATTAGGGATGATTGCCGATCACTCAGATAGTTCATGGTCCACTTTGTTAGCCCTAAAGAAAGCGTGGATTGTTCGATGTTTTTAGTAGCGTTGTGTGATTCACTGTGATAAAGACTTTTGACAAGTCAAACGCTACGAGAATTGTCTCCTCAAAGGGTGGTTTTTGATTGATGCCACGAACTATTTGAGTGTTTATGCCATAAAGTGCTGTGGTGCTGCTGTGCATTTTTCCGAAACCATGTTGAGCTATGTTCCGTTAGACACAGAAAGAAGAATTATCGGACGATGAGACTCCGCTTGTTTGGCGGGTTTCAAAAATTTCAGTAGAGGTAGCAAGGACTAGAGTGGCAGAAAGTATTTAGTATTTAATATTATTGAGGATAACATCGAAAGCATAATCTTGTTTGCCTCAGAGAGATAGCAGAGGATTTTAACATTTCATATGGATCGACTCAACATATTTTGGTAAATGTTTTGGGTGTGAAGCGTGTCAATGTGAAACGTGAAGCGAGAGTCATCACTCAGCCAGCGTATTCGTAATATTTGATTCTTCGTTACTCTTTTCTGTTTTCGAAGCTGATAACTCACCTTCGGAGAACGCGCAATGAGTCTACTGAAGCCATTAAAAGTCATACGTTCAAGGCAAGAAGGCCGTACAAGGTTTATAACTAAGGCTGGGAAAATTTTATTAGGCACTGACATGTTTGTAAGGACCCTATTTCGAAGGCGATAATAAATATTTATATGAAAACACGAGAAAATGTATTTTTGTTTTAACAGTGCGGATCAATTTTCATTAGGTTGTACATAAAACAGTGTTTAAAAAATGTTATGCTTTCATCAGTTTCAGTGGCAGTGAATACCTGCTCCCACATTAAAAAAAAACTTCTTTGTTAGCTTCAATGTGTACCGTTATACTTTTTCCACTTTCTAGGAAACGAATTGCAGCATTTCGCTGCCACACAACCGCCAGCTATGCTTGCCACAATATGTTTGCGCCATTGTCGATTGTCATAGAAATATTAGCTTGTTTTGTGTTGTTCTTGTTTCTATGTGCATGTGTCGCATCCGCTGCTGGTATCCTTTACACCTGTTTTGCAGCCAGCACAGGGGGAGCATGCATACAGTAATAAAAAGTCATAAAAAGAAAGCTCACTTGCGCATATATGAAAGCAAGTATGCAGCTTATTGCAACAACAGTATTGCACGCGTGAAATTTATATCAAGGATATGCAATTGTTGCAAGTCTGTGACTGGTTTTTGTCCATTACCTGCTTGTTGCTTCCCCCCGCAGCTATAATTCTACAATATAAAGCTTTATGCAGCCACTGTTGTTGCTATTGTTAGTTTAGTTGCCGTTACCGACAGTCATCTCCTGTAACGGAAATCCATAAAAAATGGTATGATTGCGATTTTTCTATTTTTAATACGCTGCAATCCGTTGCACACAGTCCCACACACACACATACACAACTACTTATTTCAATGAAACGTTTCGTTTGAGCGTGTGTGTTTGTGTGTATGAGCGCACATGCTTTGTAATCTCTAATCTCGCTTCCTTTTCTGCTACGTTCTGTCGGCTTGGCATGTCATTTAATATTGCTTTCTGTTGTGCTTCTGCTTTGGCACCTGCCATTTGCCGATTCATTGCCAACGCCTTCCACCCGGTCCACACAAACACCCACTTTTTCCGCCCACTGTGCTTTCTAACAGTTATACTTGTATATCTCATAGCTGTGCCTTGGGTATACACTCGCCTATGTATATTCAGTTTTGTCTTCACATTCTGCTCGATCCTTGCGTGTTTCTCAGAACTTCCATTCATCCAGTCGACCATGCCTTCATCCGACCATTCTTTATTTGTTTCGCTAGCCATTTATTGCTTTCTATTCTGCCTTTGTGTGAGTATGCTTGTCACTGCCGTCTCATCCTTACTTGCAGTCGCGTTAGGCAAAGTGGAACTTGAGCATTTTAATTGCGACCGTTTGCGTATTCTGTGCGTTCGTTTGTATGTGCATTTGCCTGTGTTTATAGCCTTACACGTGCAACAAAAAGTGTTGCACATTTTTAGAATTGAAATTGCTTGTAGTTATCCTTCCTGCCTGTTTGGCTGTTGTATCCATTTTCATTCGTTCGTTTTACGTTTTTCCCTGCGCTAAGCTCACATTGGTGGACCATAAAACAATAGTTGCCAGATAATCCAAATGGGCTTTGAATTTAATGCCGAACCGGCAGCATGCAACAGGAAATACATCGAAAGGGATGTGAGTGCAGCGTTTCCAGTTTAAAATCTAGAATAATATATGTTTGCGATTTTCACTTATAAAATAAACATAAATCACTGGTCGGCTACAATCATCTGCCTTAGCAGATTGTGAGTGTATTTGGAATTCTCGGCAACATAAATTATTTTCGCTTCGGTATAGTTCTGTGCTGAAGTGGAGTAGGGATGCAATAAATCGCAGACAAGTTTAAAGTCTGCACTAAATA
Source organism: Bactrocera correcta (assembly GCA_027475135.1). Classification (NCBI taxonomy): domain Eukaryota; kingdom Metazoa; phylum Arthropoda; class Insecta; order Diptera; family Tephritidae; genus Bactrocera; species Bactrocera correcta. Next base: position 48,823,105 of record CM050323.1, read on the forward strand.
AAATTTGAAATGAATTTAAATTTGTTAACTGAACTTTCAATATTTATTGAACTTAGAATAAATTTAGAATTTTGAACTTATAATTTTGAATTTTGCGTATTTTTAGAATTTTGAAATTAGATATTTTGAATTTTAAAAATTGAATAATGATTTTAGAATTTTGATATTTTAAATTTTCAGCATTGAGTTTAAATTTTTGAATTTTGAATTAAAAAATATTGTTTTTTGAAAATTTAATATTGAAACTATAATTTTAATTTTTGATATTTTGGACTTTGGAACTTTAAATTAAAATATTTTTTGATATTTCGAATTATGAACTTAGAATATTGAGTTTTGAAGTTTAAAGTCTTATATTTTGAATTTTTAAAATTGAATAATGAATTTAGAATTTTGATATTTTCAATTATCAGTATTGAGTTTAAATGTTTGAATTTCGAATTAAAATATCTTGTATTTTGAAAATTTAATATTGAAATTAGAATTTTAGTTTTTGGTTTTTTGAATATTGTACTTAGAATTTTGCTTTTACGTGGTATGGGAATTTTTAGCTTTGATATTTTGAACCTGAAATTTTGAGTTTTGCATGTAATTAGAATTTTGAAATTAGATATTTTTAATTTTGAAAATTGAATATTGAATTTAGAAATTTAAATTTTTGAATTTTGAATGCTATTAGAATTTGAATTTTGAATTAAGTATGTACCTTAATTATTTTAAATTAAATTTTGAGTTTTGCATGGAATTAGAATTTAGAAATTAGATATTTTGAATTTTGAAAATTTAATATTGAAATTAGAATTTTAGTTTCTGAATTTTGAACTTATAATTTTAATTTTTGGTATTTCCAATTTTGAGTTTTGAATTTTAACCTTAAATTTTAATTTTTGGTATTTCGAATTTTGAACTTAGAATTTTAAGTTTTGAATTTTAAAATCTGATATTTTGAATTTTGAAAATTAAATGTTGAACCTAGAGTTTTGATGTTTTTAATTTTTAGTATTGAATTTAAATTTTATTAGAAAGATTATTTTATTATTTTTTAACTTTTTTTATGTTAAGTTTTGCATTTTATATATTGAACTTTGAATTTTTTAATTTGAATTTTTAACTTGAAATTTTGAGTTTTTAATCGACAGTGTTGAACTTAGAATTGATAATCTTGATCTTTGAATTTAGAACTTTGATCTTTGATATTTTAAAGTTTGAAGATTATATGTTGAACCCAGATTCTTGATATCTGTAATTGTGAATATTGAACTTAAAATTTTTATAATTTGAATTTTAAATTTAAAATTTTAAATTTTGAGTTTAACATTTTTTTGAAATATGAACTTTGAACCGACAACTTAAAATAGAATTTTAGTTTTGAAAAATGAAACATATCTGCTATATACTATATCTTAGTATAACATATCAAGAATAAATCAACGTAATCCCCACACTCATGGTAAAGTTGCTTACTTCAAACACCTACGTCCGATTAAACACACCAAATCAATTAAAACCAAAATTCCTCCAAACATGTACCCGTAAACATGGATATACCATTAATCCATGGTCATGTATGCCACGCCCGTGGCTACACCTCTAGTAGCATTCCGAAATATAACGATGCAATACATATGCAGCGCCTGCTAGGCAGAGTATCCTCTCAGCAGGGGATGGCTAAATGAGCTAAGCCTTGTTATAACTGACAGCACTACATAAAGATCCAGCGAATTCTACTCAGCATATATATACGCTCTATGTGGACACTATAGGTGACGACACATCACCCGAGGTCACTATACCCGAGGACACCACACAAATATTCAACACTCACTCCCACCAAAGAACAGAAGAGATGGAAATTTTTTTCGGACCTAACTGATCGTTTCGCCTGCACTTTTATCGCGAGCAGTCCCACCGCATGCATATGTACATCGACATCCGATGTAAATATGTACGCATATGTAGTTAGCCTTATCGAGTTTAGAGCTTATTGTGTAGAATTAAAATTTTAATAATAATTGTATAATAGAAATAAAAAATGTGCTTTGAGTTCACTTAATTTCGTTTATGCAAATATTTTCATTTAATATTTTCCGCTCATTAATATTGCCATCTAAATAACCCCTGGCATTTATAATGTTGTAAAATTGCGTATCTTTAGATTTTTGTGCGCATTCGTTTCTACTACGTTGTGAAGAAGCTTTGACTACAACGGTGCTACAATGGTAGGGAAATGTAGCCAGACAAGTTGACCTGAAGCGCCTAGTCGGCATAGGGATCCAACTATGTTTACATTATCACAAATTCATTGTCGGACAGAAGAGAGGGAATCAGTTTAAAGGGAAATATAAACTTTAACTTTACGCATATTTTTGCAATTCAAGCACTACGGACTTGAGCATTCAAGAATTATGGCGAAAATGCGCGCTTAATTGCTCAAGTTTAGCAATTGCTTAGAATGCTCAGTGAAATTTAAATTCTTCAAACGCATTGAAGCAAAACCTTGAAATGAAGTTAATTAAAGCAAAGCAAAGTGGAATTTGAATAAAATACTTAAAAAAAAAAATGTACCCTACACAAGGGCGTTTCTTATATCATAAAAGAGTTCAAAACGATTTAAACTTAATTTTCATACGTCAGTTTGTATGGTAGCTGTATGCTATAGTTGTCCGATCTAAATAAAAGGTTCGAAGATTGTAACATTGCATTAGAAAATAATCAATGCAAACTTTCGTGAAGATATCATGTAAAATAAAAAAGATTTCCATATAAATACTTGTTTTTGATCGATCAGTTTGTCTGGCAGCTATCTGGTATAATGGTTCGATATCAGCAATCCAGACAAATTAACAACTTCTTAGGGAGAAAAGGATATCAAAATTTGAAGGTATGTATACTTTGGGTCAAAAAAAAAAAAAAAACACACGGAAATTGTAATTAAATTCTCCGGGTAAACATTAAAAAAAAAGCCTTCAAATACGGTCGAGAGAGCGTTGATGACCTGCCTTGTTGTGGACGACCTTCGGCTTCTGCAACTGACGAAAATATTAACAAGTGAAGGATACGGTTCTTGAAAATCATAAAGCAAGTGTTAGAGAGATGGCAAGGGAGCTCGAAATCTCTCGCGAGTCCGTTCCTATGATTTAGGTGGATATTTTGGGTTCGAAACTCGTTCTTGCTCGATTCCTCCCTATAAAGTTGATTTTTTTTTTTTCAAAAACAGTACTGTAAACGGTCTCTTTAGACGTGCTAGATCGTGCGAATTCCGATCTCACATTCATAGCGAGCATTATAACAGCCAATGAGACATAGGTTTATGGGTTCGACATGCGAAAAAGAAAAAAACGAGCCGAAACCAATAAAAGCCGCTTAAAAATCAAGATGATGTTCATGGTTTTTTTTCGGTATTCGTGATTTGGTGCACCATGATTTTTTTTGGAGGAACAGACGGTCAATAAGGAGTTACATTTAACCGAATTGACTCTTTTGCGAGGCAACATCCGAACGACCGGAATTGTGGAAGACAAATTTATGGATTTTACATAGCGAGCCACGATTGTGACCAAATTCAAAGCCAAAAAGGCAATGAATGCCATCGATTAACCACCGTATTCACCAGAATTGGCTTCGTCTGATTTTTTCTTGTTTCCTAAATTGAAATTGTCAATCTATGGAATTTTGCTGATAGAGCTTAGGCCATCCCAAAAAGTGCTTGGGAAAAGTGTTTCCAATACTGGAAAAATCGTTGGCTTAAGTGTATTACATCTAATGGAGATTTTGAGTTTTGTTTTACAATTACCGGATACTTTTTTGTCACAATGTTACCATTACGTTCTAACAGACAGAGAGACAAGCTGTCATGGCTGACTGCCGTGAATAAAATATTAATAATGATAGAGGTGGCTTTCTTCTACATCACAACTAACTGCGAATGAGATTTGTCCTGTCATCTAAGTGCAGACAAATAGCAGTTTCAATTTATTGTCGTTGGGTCGGGAGCTGGAATTCTTGGCGCAATTTTCATTCAGCCATTTAATCTTTTCAAGAAGCGGAATATCCATAGTGACAAACACATACACGCATAATACCTTTGGGATTAATGGCTCTTGCAATAATTATCTCACGATTTGCTTTATTTTAATGTCATCGATATTTTTATCGCAGCCGCCAGTCGGTGAGCGTGTCCTTTTCTGCTGAAATGGACATGTGGTTGCCGTGTCTCGCTGAGATTTCGGATTAATTTTCATTTAGGCACGTCATTTGGCAATATTTCGTATGCTTACCCTCGCATTGCACTGTCTGTGTCTACCTTGTTGTCTGCCTTGAAGTGTGTTCAAATATTTCGTATCTCTTCTCTCCCCAGCACGTCCTAAAGACGCCATTAAGTGTTTGTACTTCGTTGCTAAATTTATGATTCAACTTGTTTGGCGCGCTTCCCTCTCCCGCTGCTGTTGTTTTCCCGTCTGTACGCATCACCGGTTCTCTGGCTGCGTGTTTAACCTGGCTTGACCTCTTCACAATTGCTGATTAACCTTACAAATTTCTGCTAACAACTGTTGTTTGTATGGATTTTTGGTTTTGCTGCCACTAGATATGCCTTTGCTCTAGTCTTGTGTAAAATTATGCTTTAATGTTGTTGGTTTACGTTTTGTAGTACGTCTGTACCGCTAAGTATCCAATAGCAGGCAGATTATCGACAGATATTCTCATTATTCCAGTAAAGTTCGTGGCAGACTATTTGCACTCAGAGCCCTATGGTAATGCGCAAATACATTTTTTTTGTTTTAGTCTTATCTTTTAAATTTTCTTCATTGAAAATTTAGAGTGACTGCGTGATCAGCAATTCATTGGTTTTGGTTTGTTTAGGTAACTTATTAATTTTTAGTCCTCATTTTAGCCGATATGGAAAAAAATTATTAAGAGACAGTGGTTGCCTTGTGGATACATTCAGCTCATCTTTCCATCGAATGAGTACCATAAATCTTTCGCTGAACTTTTCTTTCGAAAACTCGCAACGTCGACTCGTCAATATAAAAGTATGATGCATTTTATATTTCGGGATTCGGCAAGCCTACAGTTTGAATTTTTGATGTTATACAGTAACTTAGAATACTCATCTCGCAATTAAGTAAATGAACCATGGATTTATGCGTATTTGTACTACTGTAAAATTAGATGGATTTATCTTCACCTTGACAATACGAGACTTCACAGATCGACTGAACCAACTGCACCTTTGAGCATTCAAAACATCGATTTGATGAGTCAAAGACCTAACTTGGCCTAATGATTATATAATATTTTATTCCATATGAAAAAAGTCAACGATTTTGGACACCTGAAGAGGCGGTTTATATATTCACAACCCGCGATTTAGAGATGTCTCTATCAGAGTGGCAAAGGTGTTTCGACTAGTATGCAAAAGTGTATAGCTCTTAATGCAGAATATTGTGAACAAGAATAAATTGTCGATTCTCGATTTTCGATAATTGATATTTATGTTTGTTTTCTAATTTTGAAAAGCAGTATTATATAATATGAGCATGGAAAAAATCTCTTCTTAGTTATAGCTACGTGTTACTGAGACACTTAATCTCAATTTTATATATTTTATCCATTTCATGACAGAAAAGTAGTGTTGGCACCTTTTCATGCTTTCTGTAGTAAAATGCCTTGGCAACGATAAGTCGTATGAGCAACATTTTGTAGTTTAGATCTTGTGTGATTCATATCTTCGCGTATATTTTACACCAAATGAAGCCTGCAAGAACACAATACTTCACAATCACTTGCGATTAGGAAATAGAAAAATGATTTTTGATATTTTATGAATGAAGCCAGGTAAAAATATCCTTGAACATAATTCAATATCAAAACATGTTTTCAAAGCGTGCATCAAAGATATTACTATAAACTGAATTAATTAATCATACGATATGTTTAGCATCTTCAGTAAGAATTTTGACTTTCACTCTATCAAACACCTCCTTAATTTTCAGTTTTTGCCCTAAAAAAGGATTTAATCTAAAAAAGCTTTTTATGAGCTACAAAAAGTATTTTTATAATAAAAAGAATTTCACTTTGCAAAAAAGTTCTGATAAATTTTTTATACAAATATTTCTTTTAAAGTTACAAACAGTTAAAATAATGCATCAAGTGTGCTGTATTCATATGGTACACCGTGTCGTATGAGCAACATAGAGATGTATTGGTAGTTGTATGAATGTTCAGTACATTTGTGTTGATGCAGTTATAAATGTAGGCACGTATAAATTTTAAGGGAATGCTTTTATAAAAAAACTAATCAAAGCTGCTTTATAAATCGGAAAATTCTGAATTAGAATATCGCTTTTTCAAGTTACTGATTTACTAGCTTATAACAAAATATAAAGAGAAATCACCATGTTGTATGTATGGAGAAAAGAAAATTGAGTTTGGCACGGTTTGAGATTGAGGATTAACTTAAACTTCTGGTAGTGTTTGCCAAAATACAATAAACGTGGGAAATTACGGGCACCCTAATGCATAAGTACATATGGATAATGTCTTGAAACAAAAGCAGAAAAATAAAAAATAAAAATAAAAATAAAAGAAAAAAATTGAAAAGAGAAACAATTGCAAGATTTAATGATGGGTAAGCATTCAACTGAGCCCAACACAGCCGTCAATTACTTTTAATTTTACACTTTTGCCAATGTGTCTAACCACGTACGTAAGCATGTTTAATGCCAGCGCGGGCGTGTGTGTGTGTTTGTGACGCAACAGCTGAGACAGACAAGGTGAAACTGAGCCATGCAAGCGCAACTTGAACGGTATGAGTTGCCTGATTGCTTTTCTTTTGTCTCGCGAATGTGCTTATCTTATCCTGCCCACTCTTCACGCAGCATTCATCCCGCCCACTCGCTGTCGTTATGGCGAAACAATATTTTCATTTTAATTACAAATGCACGCAACAAAATTGAATTAATGAGTTAATAAAAGAGCGCTGATGCATTGAAATGTATGTACGTGGACACACACACACACATATGTAGTTCGAGTGTTGCGTGCGTGAGTGCGAATGAGAATGAATGAAGGCAAAGAAAAAAAAAAGATGGAAGTAGTTAATATGGCATAAAAATTAATTAATTTTACCGCTTGAGAAGCTTTCGTAGCTTGTGAGAGGGAACGTGTGCAAAGTGCTCCTTTTGTTCGGAGCAAAAAACCTTAGTCTGGCAAGGGCAGGCGTTGACACGGTTAGATAAGTACGTCAATGCGTTGTGAAGGCATCTACGTCAATCGCTGCTCTTCGTTCTTGCCTCAATGCGAATAACGAAAATATTGTAATGTCGTGGCTTCTTGTGAGTTAACTGTTTAAATGTTACGCTCTGCTTGCCTAGCATTGTTTAGCGCAACGTATGCGAACGTTGCACGGAACTAAGCTGCAGCCCGAGGCGTTGGCTTTAACGCTGAATGTGTGTATCTTCTTGTGGTTTGTCGCACGCTTACCACACGGCATCTAATGAAGGCATTTATTTGAGTTCTTATGCCAAATGGCGGCCACATTACATACATAAGTACGCTGCTTTGAGTGTCGCACGCGGTTGCAAATTAAGTTATAAATTAGAAGTGCCTGAATTCTGCATAAATTACACAGTGACTAAGAGCTGAGAAAATGCATTCACCTTGCTTAAAAGTAACTTCACGGTACCGTAAATGTGTATCCATTCTGGTGAAAATATTGCGTTCTGAGGGGATTCATAAAAATGAAGAGAAGCGTAAAGCTTAAACTTAGGTTTAAGCTTAATTTAGAATTAAACTAAAACTTTAAGTTTTACAATCAAACATTCACTTCTTAGTTGTAATTGCCTTGGCGACATCCAATTTTATATATTCGCGTTATCGCTGGTAGCCTTTAACGGATCTGAGCCCATTCCACTGCTCAAACTATACTGTATGGATTTTGAACTGTGTGCTTGCCAGGAAATTGAGTTCAAAGTGCTATAACCAAGTTCAAAAATAGCCAGAAAGTGCTAAGTAAGCAGACAAGAACCGCTAATTGAATTTGTCGACGAAAGTTGTGCCACTGTGCCTGCTGCTATGTTTCTATGTATGCTTGCCACTAATTACACGCTTCACGGCTTGGTGTTTAAGCCATCACAATCGAAAGCTGAGCGGAAATGAATTTATGAAACGCGAAAGCGTTTAGCAATAAACAAGGCATTTGCTTTAGGGAACTCTAATGAGGCAAACACACACACTCATACGGACACACATAGATGCTATGTATGTATTATATATGTATATATCGTATGTATTTATAATATAAAAAATAAGTGCATATAATATGTATGCATATACATATATAAGTAATAAATGTGTTGAGCCTTCTAAACTCTGTGTTGCTCATACGACATGGTGTACTGTATACATGCTCAATACTTGATGTATAACTTTAAGATTGTATAACTTTTAAAGCAGTGGATTGAAGAAAAACTCTTGTGAACATTTCATATAGAGCTGCAAATTTTGTCTTAGAATATAATTTTTGTAAATTTATATCTTTACTTCTTCAATGCAAAATATTAAAAAATCTCTTGTTTTGATTTAGGTACGGTTTAAATTGAAAAAAAAAAGATTTTTTTTAAGTTTGATATTTTTTAGCTCAAAAACTGAACTTGATAGGCCTTTGCAAGGAAAAAAATAAGCAAACAGATTAGTGTACATAGCAATCTATAAGAAAAATGCGTTTGTAAAACCACTAATTAGTCCTTTTTGATCTCCTTGAAAAGCACATCTGAAACGTAGTTTTTGCATTTTAAATTTTTATATGACTACTTATATGTCCTCCAAGTGAGAAAGTGAGAAATTCATTTATGCATAATACCTGACATTGGATTGCGCAGCTCCAGCTAATGAACCACTGCCACATGTATTTCAACATCCCAATGCCGGGCTATAGTTTGTCTGTTATTCAACTATTTAGATCTATGAGAGCGATCTTACGTGCTGTGTTGATGAAAGTGTAATTAAAATTACCAAAGCGTGACGCCTACACTACGCACACATACATACACATTATGCTTTGCTGCTGCGTTCAAACACCTGCATGCACACAACGTCGCCGCTTCTTCTGCGTTTGCTTGTGACTTAGTGTTTAATTACAGCTTCGCTTCTATGTACATTTACACCTTGGCAATAGCTGTGGCGGAATGCTGTACTCCTTGATCATTTCGCACGCATCATTCAGCGCCAGTCATTATAACACTCACAAATGTGCCGTAAGCAAACAGCGCAACGTATCTGACATTGAAGTGTGCCACACATAAAGAAGCACATATCTGCTGTTGTATCAGCAGCGCATCGCCACTAAATACCTATGCGAGACTTACGTGTTATTACCACTGTGCAAGGATAACTAACATGGCCTTGCCGCTTTATTTTTGAAGCGCACCCATTTATATGCTATTCGAGTATCTATGCGTGACATTTACACTGAGTAGGTGTACAGAGAAGTATACGGGTGGCCCATAAATTTCCAAGGCATGCCTGTGGTATGCCTTCGGGTTTCTCTCTAGTAAGTTTCAATTTCTTAGCGATATATAACAGCTTCAGAGTATTGAAGCCAAAAATATAATTTAGTTATGGCGTTACATCGGTTTCGTCTGGTAAAAAATTACCTTTTTCAGCAATAAAATATGAGATAAACATATAAAAAATTAAATATTTTATGTGAATTTTTTATTGCTACAAACATGATTAACGAAGGATTTCTGAAATTTTTGGAAAAAAAACATTTTAAACTCGGTCATTGCCATTTCCGGTGACCTTCGGAAAAAGATGCGCCCGCGTTGGCAGAATAAGTTTTTACAAGATCACTTAAAGAAAAAAAATATGTGTTTTAGTTAAAACCTTAATTTAGAACTTGGACGAAGAAAAATACTGAAAATTGGATTTTTTTTGGCGGTCCTTTTACAAAAAAATTAAATTTCAGTGTAAATTTTGTGACATTTTTTTCAAAAAGTTGCAATCAAAAAAAATTTTTTGTTCAAGTCTTTTTGAATTGTATTTTAAAGACCTGTGTGAGAAATCTTGCCAACCGACTCCAAAAACTCAGTTTCGAGAAAAACCCGTTTAAAGATGGCGCACTTTGCTCAGCTAGCCTGGAGCGCACAAGTTATCAGGGCTTTAACTCCGAAATTATTATTAACGAACTATTCTAGAGGTCTTGCGAATTTAATAAATAGTAAAATAATCGATTTTTTTAACCCATAAGCCCACGTAACCCCTTAAATAAATACACAAGAAAAAAGCATTTTGTCCAACACACCGTTAAGGAGCACCCTCAATAATATGTTGAGCAACACTTCAGTTAGTTGCATTGCATTCGTGTGTAATTAGTGCCTTGGCTTTGGCTTTGTAGTAGTTGCTCTAAAGCAACCTAATACTAGCACTACAAGTGCCGTTATGCGAGCGCGGCCATTACATGCTTCTAATTGTGCGGCATTAAGCGCTGAAATGAGTTGCACGTGCGAATGCGCATTTCACCTTGGCATTTGTGTGTCGCAGTTTTGGATGTCAAAGCATTGACAGTGAGATAGCCTGACTCACGCTTTTATATACATAACTACTTTGCCTTTCAGGCGTTCTTGAATTGGATTTATTTGTCGGAATAAAATCGCTCCCTAATTTCAATGGCAAATGTAGTTGCCGTGTTTTCTTGTTTCTTCTTTAAATTTAAGCAATTTAAAATGTTTTGGACTGCTTTACATGAATGGTATGCGAAGGAAGCAAGCAATACGAAGATCATTAATTGTAGCTGTCAAATGTACTTGGAGCGCGATTTCCTAGACCTATATATATTCCTTGAATCATTCTAAGAAGGTAGATCGGATATATGAAGTTATTGCTAACAGAGGAGGCTGCACTCATTACAGAAACTTTTTTTTTGGAATAAATCAAATATTATCAGCAACTAAAAATTTAAGTAACAAAAAAAATTCTTTTTTTTTTTTTTTTTAAATACTCCTAACTGAAGAAATGAGCTAAAAATAAACGTAAGTGTTTTTATATTATTTTATTTATTTTGATATGTAAAAGTTCCTCGATACGTTACTACAAGTTTAAAATTAAAATTTCCAGCAATTTTAAAGCAGAAGGTCGTGCTCGATTGAGTGCTGTCTGCACTTTGATAACTCAACTATATGAACTTAATGAAGAAATTGCAACGATGACTTTCAAATATTGCTTGCATCGTCATTTCGCCCACTTCTCACTGCAGATAGAGAATTTCCAAAGAGTTTTCGCTCACTTCGCTGATACTTGAATGACAGTGCTTCACCAGCAATCGATTGGAATTAATAATTTTTATGCTTAGAGAAATTAGTTGTAAGTAGTGATTTACTCGCTATTATGAAAAAGTAAGTGACTGCATAAATATGCTCATAACTACTTTATTATATACATGTTATACATATATTTATAAATACATATATATATGTACATATGAAACAAAAGATAGGCATTTAAGGTGACGCTGCGTATACGCAATACATGCTGACGTGTAAAACCAGCAGAATGCGAAGGTGCATACCAGTGAAGGTGTGAGAAGGCTCGAAAATAGAAGTAGCAAAATGCAAAGCGACCTCATAAGCTCTTGTTTATCCACACACATGTATACACACATACACACACAAATAAGCGCAGTTGAGCGTAAATTCAAGCGCATGATAAAACAGCGCTTTCCCTGAAGTGAAAGCCTTGCGAAGAAATTGCGATTTAGGAGCTGTGAACGCGTATGAACACGAAATTACTGCAGCGGCGGCGGAATGCGCAAACCATGAGAAGAATAAATGAGAAGAATGCGAAAACGACGTTTAACTGAATGATAACATAGAAGCTTTCTTGTATCACGGTGTGCGTGCCGCAGTAAATTGCTTATTGTCAGGTTTTCGTAGCGAGTGCTTTTTGGAAGCGAAGAAACAGCAACAATGAAATGTGAAAAAAATGTTGCTATCGCTATTCAAAAACGCCGTGATACGAGTTGAGCATGGATGTTGCAAGCGAGCTGGAGACGAACTGAGGCAAATTAAAATCAAACATTAGCCGCGTATGTGTAAGCGAATAAAATGCGCGTTTCTGTGTTATCGAGGTGCAAGAAAATGAAGAAAACAGTTACTTTGGAATTTGTACGCGTACAGCTAAAACAGCAATGAACGTTTCTATAAAGAGTACTATTGACTTACATAACGGCATGTGTGTGAACAAGGTGGTGGTGTATGCATGGCGGTAGCTGCGATGGAGAAAATACAACAAAACGCAAAAAAAAAAAGAAAAACAAGAAAATAGTTAACTTTGGTTGCGCCGAAGCTTTAATACCCTTCATAAATCCCAACGAAACCTTAAAGAATTTGTTTTTTTAGCAGCCAGCTTATAATGTAGGTATATGCTATAGTGCACCGATATGAACAGATTCTTCGAAGATTACACCGTTATCTAGGACAATGAGTCATGCCAAACTTCGTAAGTATATCTTGTCAAATAATCAAGTTTCCCATAAGTACTCGTACAAGCACTTCATGCCGATCGTTCAGTTTGTATGACAGTTATATGATATAATAGTCAGATTTGAACAATTTCTCCGGATATTGTAAAGTTGCATTCGATTATTGTCCTTACCGAATTTCGTGAATATATCTCGTCAAATGCAATAGTCTTTTATACAAGAACTCGATTTCGATTCTTCAGCTTGTATGACAGCTACATATGTATATGCTATTTTTACTGGAACCGAATTTTCTTTTGGGAAATAGGACCCTTTTTTTTGCGAATAACCCATGCCAAATATCGTGAAAATATCTCGTTAAAAGAAAATGTTTTTCATGTAGGCACTTGATTCCGACCGTTCAATTTGCAGGGCAGCTATAGGCTTAAGTTAGCCGATCTCAAACAATTTCTTATAAGATTGCACCCTTGCTGTGAATAACAAACCAATGTTCAGTGCATAAAAAGTGTTATTTTTGCAAAAACGCGGAAATAATGTTTTGAGAATGCAGATTGATACCTTTCTTCAATGCTCGAATGAACCTCGAGTTGAGATGAAATTCATTGATAAATAACAGGTGGGGCAAAAACAACCTTCCGATGTTTTTTGGAAAATGAAAAACTTTTTAAAAAGTGAAAAACTTTGATTCTGCTTTTGGATTATTTTTATTTGGTTTTTTTTTAATTTTACATCAAGTTGAAAGTATGATATCATGTAAATGACCGCCGCCACAGTTGATTGTCATTTTAGTCCTTTTTATGGCGTTTGCCATCACTTTGGCCAGAACTTCCGGCGATAGACCCTCACATTCTTGACGGATATTGTATTTAAGAGCGGCAAGAGTCTGAGGCTTTTTGACATAAATCCGCGACTTCAAAAAGGCCCACAAAAAGAAGTCTGAAGCGGTAAACTCAGGCGATCTTGCTGAGCAGTGCTTCAGATAGAGCTTGGCGAAAGAGTGAGCGTTCCATCCATCAAACATTTTCGTGCCTTTGGATCATCGCGCTAATCTTAATTCCATATGTGTGTCTCATATAACCACAGAATATTGCAAACAAATTCGGCTAGAGCAGCGTCGATCTTTTCCGGTGTGGTACCTGACACAAATGTGTTCCGCCAAGTTTGGTTGTTGTATTTGTCTTAAGAGTTTTTAAAGCTTACTCTCTTCTGCTTATGTCATTTTTGTTATTATCAATTTTCTATTATAAGCACGCACACATGAAAGCATCACTAATTACACAAACGCTTGTAGCCTTACTGAGTGTAAAAATATATGTATATGTGTGTGTTGCAAGCAGCAAATTGATGTCTTGTGCAGAAGAGCCCTTATCAGCGACAACTTTGAGCGCGCTGCCAGCGTTATCAACTTATCTAATGAGAAATGCACATAGCGGCGTACGGAATGGCTTGGTTTAGCCGCCTCGCCTCTGCCGTGCACAGCACGATGCGTCTATGTTTTTATTTAATTTCAGCTTTGCACCTCGATTCATTGCTCGAACGCACTTTTTCTGCACAGCGCTGCTAATGACTATTTTAGCCATCATTAATCGCTTGAAGCTCTCTGCTTGCTTGCGTCTGTGTCGCTCGTGCAATTTAAACTCTTTTCTCCACTGCCTTGTGGCTTTTCTGACAGCCAACTTAATTAATGTCATTTCACTCGAGTTTGCCGCTTTTTTTCATTTGCTCTTCGCCTTATTGCTACACAATTTTGCGTGTCACAAGCGATTTGTGAGTTTTTATGCTCGACCGGACACCCGAACCCGACAGCCCTGCGACGGTCATTGCGACACTACGCTTTGGAGTTGTTATCAAATTTTATGCCACATTTTTATGGCCTGCGAGAATTATACGAATTTTCGAAAATTTTTGCACTAAAACTTTGTTTTTTTTTTGTTCGAAAAAGACTTGCGGCCTTTTGTGCATTTTCACATTTTGATTGCTCTCTCGGCACGGCGCTGGCTGAGCGTAGGACACGCGTTGGTGCTGTGGCATGCCGAGCAACTTTTGCCGAGTGCCAAACTAAGTTATCATGGTGGGACGCAGCAGCAGCGCCGATTGCTGGTAACTGCGTGGAGCATGCAGCGCGTCAAATATTTTATAATTTTCAGAAGCATTCATTCATTAAATTAGCAAAAGCATGACTCGGACTTTTTGTTGCAAATAAATTCATTTCAAGTATAAATTGCTACGTGCAGCCACTTTTATTCAACCACACATACATATCATCGTGTATGCGTTTATTTGTGTAGATTCACTGATATTTACATATTTATTGCCAAGCGTGCAAAGCATGCATGTGTGCGTTTGTGTTGCTAAACTTTTGCCTCAACGCCGAAGTGAAAATCATGGCGCGCTCATTTCTCTATTTGGGTGCCGGCGCTGCAACTGGCAAGCAGCAAAAGTTCCGCAACTGCTCAACTTCAGGCGGCTCTTTTTGGTGAATGACTGCCACACTTGACCGGCATTTGCAACTCAACTTGAAGCATCAATTACGCAGCAGCCTCTTAATTGCTGCCGTCTAAACTTACTCCGCCCGCGCCCTGTCGCCTTTTAAATTTCTAAGACTTTCACCGTTGCTCTGAAAAAGCTCTGCCTACCACAAGCGCAACTTTAGATCGACATAATAAGCAATGCTAGTAGAGTTCCACAAAAAATGTATTGTAGAGTTTCCTTCATATTTTCTTCTAATTGCATTCTGTTGCTTCTCTCGCAAGTATAAGCTTTTCATGGCACCTGAAAGGCAGCGAGTTGTAGTTTGCCAACCGTTCACTATTTCTATTAATCTCACTTTCGTACTCTCCGCTTTCATACTCGCATTGCCACAATTGAATTGAGTCAGCAGTAAAGTGTGTTGAAAGTGAAATGTTTGGTTTCCTCTGCTGGCCATAGGCATTTTTTGTTATAGCTAGAGTCGAATTGAAATATAGCAAAAGTTATGGCGATTCTTCTTTAGTAGTATTTACGGCCAGTTTCTTTCCGACTTTGAAAAATTTAGTGGGAATATATATGTGGGGTTCGCTACCCTCTTCAGTCCACAATATTAAAATATGTCTCTTTCGCACGTCTGTTCAGTTTGGTGACTGACTTCTAACTCTTCCCCTTTTTGCTCATCGCAATCGGAGCAACCCACGCTATGTCATTTCTATGTTGTCCTTTACCTATTTTTCCTTTCTGCCAGGGATGCCATCCCACATATAAGTAGGTATTTCTATAGTTCTTTTGAAAATTTACGTTTAAAAATAACGGTATACACTGATGATGATCAACGTACTAGAACCGATAAATTTTTATTCTCAAGAAGATCGAACACTGGTTATAGCGACCCTCCAACTTTCGACAACTTTTCGACACCATTTTTGTAGTGCGTTTTGTTCTTAGCTCCAAAATATGCCTCAGTTCTAATGACCACCTGTTCAATGTAGGAAAATTTCTTCCCAGCGAGCATTCTTTTGATATCTGAGAACAGGAAATAGTCGCTGGCGGTCAGATCTGGAGAGTTCGATAGATGCGCCACCAGCTCGAAGCCCAATTTTTGCTTGTTTCCCATCGTTTTCACTGACTTGTGTTGAGAATATGATGGCAGCTATATGCTCCAATGGTCCGACTTAAACAATATCAAAACAAGTTATGTGAGTAGCGGCACTCCTCAAGGAGGGGTTCTCTCCCCACTTCTATGGGTTGTAGCGCTGAACGAAATACTACTCCAACTAAACGGTGGAGGGGCAGAAGATATAGTGTTGCTGGCAGATCAGGCTGTTTCTTTCAGTCTATACCGACGAGTCCAAAATGTACTGCGGAGTAAGCACGGGAGTATATTCGGATGGTCTGGATATTTCTTTCTCTATCCGTCTACCGAAGTTGGCTAGTATCTTCCAAGCGGAAGTACTGGGCATAGAGAAGGCCTGCGAAGCTCTATTGAATAACTACGAGAGGTTGCATAAAGCAACAATATACAAGGATAGGCAGGCGGCTCACCTGGCTTTATCGTCACCTACGATTAATTCCAACATAGTCCTTAACTGCAAGAAGGCACTGAGCTCACTAGAAGACAAGCTTCACTTAGACTTGATCTGAGTTCCGGGCTACTGTAACATTTTCGGCAGCGAAAACGGCTACAAGTTGGCAAAGACAGGAGCTTTCGTAAATGGGTAGGAGGCAACAAAGCTAATACCAAGCCCTCTAGGAACGATCAGGAGAGAGCTCAATATACAATTTCAACAAGTTACAAAAAAAAAAAAAAAAAAAAAAAAAAAATGGTGGAAAAATATAATAAAATGCAATATAACTAAACAGTGATGGTCAATATATGACAGGTCCAGCAAATGTATATATAATAGGTCCAGAAAAAGTATCTATAGACTAACTGCTACCTTAACAGAGCATTGGCCATTTGGAGAACATGCGTCCAAAATGGGTATGCTCTACAACAACATCTTGCTGAGGCTGCGAAATAGTATGAAATAAGGAAACAACTTTCCACTTTATCTGTATCCTATCGCAGATCCGACACAGAACACTTGGAATCCATTTAGCACCAAACCTTGAATGGGTGTCTACAAAAAGCATGTCGGAAATTAGTAGCTTTATCGAAACCACAAAATAGTTTGAAAGAGAAGCTGAAACGTGATAGCAATAACGGAAAGGTCTACGACTAGTTCATCAAAATGGCACAGCTAGTGCTAATTGAGACCGAAATACAACAGGGTGCACTCCCAACTACCAACCTAGACAATATTTGATTTGGAGATTTGATAATTTTCTTAATAATTTTTACTTTTCCATTCATGTCCAATTCTGTGAAAATCAATATGTCAAAAACTGAGACGTTATATACGGATAGAAAAACGTGTTAGAAGCGACTCAGTGCACAATGTTGATAATTTATAGGCCGCGGCATCTTACCATTTGCAAATCGTTCGCAACCAAAAAGGTTTTTAATTAGAGAAATTATAGAAATCTTTGGAAATGTTGCGAATGATCTACAAGCATGCTTTCACTGTTGAAATTCTACACTACCACATGCGCACAAAAGTCATATATATGTGTATGCCAATTGTGTTAACTTCCTTCCTGTCAATATTTGACTGATTTATTGCTGACGTTTGTCGAAGGTTGCTGCCAACCCGGCAGTTTATTTATTATGCCAGAAATGCATGTTATTCGATGGTCATTTGTCTTTTACCCTTCGAATGGACTAATGCTTTTGTGCCACAAATATTGACAAAGTGAGAAATTCGGTTAAACATAAACTGGAAGACGTAAATCAACAAGAAAACTGTTGCCAATGCTTGTGCTTGTGAGTTTTATCAGTGAACTTTTGCTACGAGGCGAATGGGCACGAAAGAGTTAAGGCGAATTTAAGGCGGCAATGTTGGTGTGTGGAGCATTCAGTCTTCTTATTTTAAACATTCTATTTTTTCGTCTTTTGTCATGCAACTGTATTTTTTGGCTATGGTTCTTCGACGCTAATCACTTACAACTGATTGCTACTTGGGCTGCGCAAGGCAAGCAACAATCCGAAATCAAAGCAATGTAATAAATGTCGGCAATTTGTGGCGTTCAACAGTCAACAGACCAACGACAACGACAAACTTACACGCATACATATACGCAAAAAACAAACGAGTATTACAAAGTCGAAATTGATTGCTCTGAGTTATTGTCATTGCACGACGTCACTGCCAAGCATCCGCACATGCTCGACGAAATTGGAGTCTCACGTGCCGAGTCGTCGATTTTCTTTGCTTTGACGGTTGCTGTTATGACACTGTTACATGGCTTGCGCTTGCACTTACATTGACATGCACGTATATACAGTATGTGCAGCGTTGATTCAGGGACAGCATGGCAAGCCATTGCATATCCATGGCCATTCGCTTGTCAGGCGCCTGTGCAACGGGATGTTTGCAATCAGTGCAAGTGGTTTATCCGCTTGTCGAAGCTGCTTCGATCTTTCTGGTTTCGGCGCACAATGGTTGCTGAAATTGAAGCAATTGTTTTTGTCTTATACATACATATATATTACATTGTGATGAACGTCATTCTAAGTAAACTAACAAAGTATTTAAATTAATATAGCCACATCGCATCGGCGCTTGATTTAGCAGCAAATAATAATTATTCCGTTCTTTTCTCAGCTTCGGCATGAGCATCAAATATTTACTATTCTTTCGTTTCTAACTCAGGCAGGCAGCTTGCCCTTGTATCGCACAGTGTAAACATAGTTCAGTGATAACAACAGTAAAAGAACAGCAGTCAATTCAATGAAAAGACAAAAGTGGTGGCAAAGAAAGAGTTATGGAAAATAGATTGTTATAGTACGTGGGTTGCCCTTATACTTCAGAGTTGAGCAAGAATAGTGGCAATTCATAACTTTAACGTAAAGTGTGACTATTTCTTGCTATACACACTCATTACGTTTTGGCATACGACCAGTCCTTTCTTGTGAACCTAATCAAAGCCGGCATCCCAACGCTTCCGCAGCCGCTCTACAGCCCAGATGAGCACCCCGCACTTTTTTTCCTTGCCTGAAAGGGAGCAGGCATTTGAGACGACAGAGGGATCCAAGCAGCATCTACCTCGTCTCTCAAGCCTATGCCGAAGAATGCCTTCCGTGACGCCTTCAATGCTTGGAAATAGCGCTGGCAGTCTATATTGAGAATTTTCAAAGAATTGTAAAGATTGGTTAAATACATTTTTTTAAATCGAGTCAGTCCTATTACTTTCCGAACAAAGCCCGTATCGTTGCTATACGCAAACTGATATGGCATGTTACTCATGTGACCTATTGTGAGATTGTGCTAACGATAGGCATTGATGGTGCCAGCACATATTCTATACCGAAAAAGCGATATACGATGATTAATATTTGTTTTTCTTCCCTGATACCGAAATCTAAAAGGCAACCCTCGTATTCTTGTACTGGCAATGTTCTTTTTGTAACTTATTGCGCCCTAGTGTTGGCTTAACTGGTGATTGTAACGGCTTTTTACACTCTTTAGCACTATTATAACTGTTCCTTTGTATTTCCAAGCCGTTATTGAATCATTGTGGGTCCTATTACAGAACTCATGAATGAGAACAAAATGTGTAAAGGCTACAGTTACTGATAATACTGATGGAGGAATTTACCTATTCACTCATAGAGCTTTTTAATTTGAAGAATAAAAAAGAAAAATAAGACAGATTGAACACAACGATGTTTTTAGGCCGGAGTTTGCTTCCGATGTGCTGCTGTTATAAGCAAAAAGCAGTCATAGATGATAAATTGTATCAATACGAGTTCGTCATTTCATCAAGGTAACGCAACATGGCAACTAAAAGGGGTAGAATCCATTTGGCTACGCCATCTTTAAAGTATAAAAGAATAAAATCGAAAAAGCGCCGGTCACGGCATCTTGTGGTGCGGTTGTTTAAAAGTGTTCCGCGAAATAAAACACGAAGCAGTTTTCTCTTGCTCTTACATAAATAAATCGTGTAATCATATTTGTTTAATTCTGCATGTTCAGCGGTGCTACCGTAACAACTTCGTCCGCCGGTGCATTCACCGTTTTGCTGGCTCTGTCTCATCCTGTGTCACTTCTCCCTCAAACAGATTCCGCGCGGTGTTCTTGAATATCCTTTCTCTTATTTCCTTTCGTGTTTTCAATTACGTTACTTTTGTTTTTTGTCTTCCACATTTTGTGCGTTATATTTGCTCAGTGTCATATGGCTGCCATCTGCACGTTCGCGGTGTGGCCTGCCACATTGTGTGCACCGTGTCGCATTTTTTATTTATTCACTCTTCGTTTTTCGCCCCTACATCTTCACCCCCAAAGGATCACTATTGTTCCACTGCTGTGTACATCTGAGGTGTGGAAAATAATGTTGGCTCTGTGTTTTTTCGGCACACGGTGTTGTTGTTTTACTGTTGCCTCAAGTACTTGCCGCTGCGCGTGAACGGTGGCCGCATGACATTGAGCTCTGTGAAAGGCGAGTGCTTACTTTGCTTGCCGAAATGCACTGCGTATATAAATTGCTGCTATGGCACCGCGGGGAGGAGGTGACCTATTTTCTTTTCCTCGAAACAAAGTATAATTTTCTTGGAGTCGACAAGGTCCACCTCAATGATGGCAGGTGTAAGGGTTTATGGTTTTATACTTTTGTATTTCTTATTAAAAAAACACTCCTTGAATTTAAGCGAAAACTCAACTTTTGCATTCCCTGTTACGATGAAATTGTTGCTTAATATTTATTTCAAATTGATCTGGAATTTACTATGTCTATATGCTAGCATCCTATATAATATTTTATAACAGTGTACAGCTGCTGGCGTACGCCGAAGATATTGATATCATTGGCCTCAACATCCGCGCCTTCAGTTTTGCCCTCTCCAGACTAGATAAGGAAGCAAAGTCAATGGGTCTGGTAGTGAACGAGGGCAATACGAAATATCTCCTGTCTAAAAAAAAATAGAAGTCGCATTCGTGACTTGACTCCCACGTCACTGTTGGCAGTCATTGCTTCGAAGTCGTAGATAAGATCATCTATATTGGAACAAGTAATAATACCAACAACAATATTAGTTTTGAAGTCCAATGCAATGGAGAAAAAAGTGCTCTCTCGACGAACAAAGCTCAAACTCTATAAGTCAATCATTCTTTTCATCCTGCTATATGGTGCAGAGCCATGGACTGTCATCATTTGATGAGTCGACGTTACGAGTTTTCGAGAAAAAGGTACTGCGGAAGATTTATGGTCCTAAGCCCATTGGCAACGGCGAATACCTCAGTCGGTGGAGCGATGAGCTGTACGAGATATGCGATGATATTGACATCGTTGAGCGAATTAATAAACAGCTGGCTTAATACACGCTGGCTAGGACATGTCGTCACTCTGAGAGTTTTTGACGCAGTACCCGCCGGGGGAAGCAGAGGATAAGAGAGACCTTCATTCCGTTCGAGAGATTTGGGGAAGGACCTGGCTGCACTTGGTATCTTGAGTTGGCACCAAATCGCGAAATGAAAAAAAAAAAAAAAAAAAAAATGATTGGCGCGCTGCTCGGTTATAACGCGTAAGCGTTGTCCACTCCAGTAAAGAAGAAAAAATCATATAGCGTTTAATATTTTGATATACGGAAAGTAGGCGGCGTGGTTGTTGCCAGATTCCGGTCCTTTTAAGCTTAAGCTGACGAGCTGGCAAAGAAGGCTTGGCCCCGCTATTAGTAGTATGGGAACGGATCGGTGCTCTCTGCTCTTTTCCTGTGTTCTACTACTGTTTAGAAGGGCTTCGCGAGAATTTGGCTACCATTGGCTTATGCGCTTCAGTAGCTCCTTTTGGTCCAAAGTCGATAGTAAGAGATCCATTGTGCTCTTTGCCTTTAAAAATGCTATACTATCAATTGTGGGGGTTTTAACAGGTTGTTGCCTTATCGGCTGTAAGATTGAGAATCTTACTGGATCCCAGCTGTAAGTTGTATAGAAGAATACGAGGTGATATTATTTTCAAGTAGATTGTCTCGCTTTTCCTTTCATTGGGGGTGTTTTTTTGTGTGGCGGGTCCCAAACCCAGACAGGCACAACCCTAAGTAGGGAATATTTCGCCTTCTCACTTTAGCTCGCCTTCTAACGGATGTTCATAGGCTACTCAGAGGATACTTGGTCAAAGACCGGAGGTCGTGAGCTGCTGGAGTCATATGTAAAATAATTCTTTCTGGCCACTCCCAAGTGAATGGCGATCAGAGAACTTTCCTCACTTGCGTAAACTTCTACACATGACTCCATCCTCCATCTTGGAGCAGAGGAAGAGGAAGACCTCCACTCCGTTGGAAGGACCAAGTGGAGAAGGACCTGGCTTCGCTTGGAATATCCAATTGGCGCCACGTAGTGAAGAGAAGAAACGACTGGCGCGCTGTTGTTGACTCGGCTATAATCGCGTAAGCGGTGTCTACGCCAGTAAAGAAGAAGAAGAAGAAAAAAATTGTCTCGCGTGTGCGAGATCAGATCTTGAACACTTGGAACCTCACACTTTTAGATGTTGCACCGAGTTGGTTCGAATAGAACCTAAACGCCACAGCAAATTTTTATTGACCAAAGAGCGTTTTGCTGACTTATGAGTTATATGCTCGAACTACATTAGCTCACATTTTATGACATCACAATGGACGCCTTATGGGGTACCAAGTGCAATCTTTTAATCAGCCATCAAACCTAACCTAACCTAATATCTTCTGGCATAGGATTTCTCCTAAAAGTGGTAATGATGCTATGCCCTACCATCTCGGGCGTAAAATTTTATCTCCGCCGCATTATCTTATTCAGTTATCGCACTTTCAACAGTTTCTAACAATAAGCATTATACAGGAAGTGGACCTGATTATCATCCGATTTTACCCAGTTTCACAGTGTCTGAGGAAGAGGTTGAAATATATTTTACCAGCAAAGTTCTGTTCCGATAGTTTTAGTGGCTCGAGATATATGCACATTAAACCTATTTTAGACCACTGATTACCCTCATTACTGCCATTCACTGCACTCGGGAACTACTCAACCGAACTTCATAAAGTTTTACACACGTCTTTGAGCTACAATTATTAAAGACGTGGACGAAGGATTTTTTTTCGATTACAACAATTTGAAAAAGAAATGTCTCGAAGTTTTTACTGAAAATTTAATTTTTTAGTCTGTCAAAAATCGAATATTCAGTTTTTTTCCTTCGTCCAAATTCTTGAAAGACATTTCAGTTAAAATAATTTACTTGTTCAAATTGCTATGAAATTCCAAAATAAGCACATTCATATGGGACTACAAATGGGTGGGTATAAAATACTTTCTTCCAAGAACTGGTTGAGCTCAACGGCGTATGATTGCGAGAAAGGCAAATGCAAATTACAAAGTCAGCAAGTGAGAGCGCGCGTGCGCAGCAAGCGGAAAGTGAAAACGTCAAAGCACTGTATTTATGGCTCGTGAGCGTGTACTTCAAAATTGGCGTTGTTGCGTTGTTGTTGTAAGAAGGCCAGAACTCAAGTAATTGCAAAAGAATTTCTAGAATGTGCAGCGAAACAGGAAATTATGCTTTTTATTTAGTTGTAAATTGCGTAACTGCCGACTCACTGCTGCCGCAGACAGTGTGTGCCCACATATGCGCAGCATTATGTGGCAGCAGGCAGCGGCGGACGGGCGCAGGAAATTATCGAGTGAACTTTATTTAAATTTGAATTTTTAAAATATGCGCACACAACAGGAAGGAAGCGACGAATACACAGGAAACAAGACATTCTTGCCAAAGTGCAGCACGCTCCAGAGTTTATATGCGCGCGCGTGTGTGTGTGTGCGTGTGGCTTTTGGCATGCTTAAGATATGCCACACATAAGGAACCCAAACAGCGAAAGCCCTTAAGCCATTCGCATAGCATATGTGCGGCTGCTTGCGCCTGGGCATGGTTGAGTGCATGTGTGCCTGTGTGTGTGCGCGCGAGTGTGCGTTGGAGGACAGTAAGTTGTATACAGTGAACTCTTAACCAAGTTAATGATTCGCGCGAAAATCAATTTCAGACTTTACGACATAAAAGTTGCGTACTGAGCCAAACAACCGCCACACACAGGCGCACAAGCACACTTACAACAACCATCGCACAGGCACATGAATATTCAAACATAAAGTGTAAGTGGTGTTGAAAGTGTACAGAAGCCAAAGTCACACATGCAGCCGAACACTCAAGTAGCTGCGTTAAGGCAGCCAGCCAGTTGCTCTTCGCATGGCGCGCAGCAAGCAGCGAAGCATTCAACCACTTTGCCACAATGTCGTTACGGCGCTGTTCAATTCGAATTTGTTTTGTGGCCCTACATAAGTAGTTTTGGGATGTCGGAAGCATTACTGAACTGATTCAAGCTGGTTAGTATACGATACAGTTATTGTATGTACTCTTATAGAAAAGAAGATCTCTAGCTTAATTTTCAGCGATCAGTTTGTGTGTTAGCTATATGTTATAATTGCTCGATCTGAATAATATGTTCAGAGATTGTGGTGTTGTCTTTTCTAATAAATTATGACAAATTTCATGAAGATGTGAAATGACAAAGTTTTCCATACAAGAGCTTTTTAGTATAGGTGAGATTCTACGACAGCTATATGTAATAGTGCTTCGATATTAGTGATTCCGACAAATGAGCAGCTCAAAAACTGAGCAAATAGTCCACGTATATACAGATGGACGCTGATGGGGTGTATATATATTAGATTGTCAAATATCTTCCTCCAGCCTTTTTGTCTTTTGAATTTCGTGGCAATGTATAAAGCACTACAGAGCTCGTATCTGGCAATACTAAACATCTTTGAAAAGTCTGTACATAACCTACAAAACGACGATATACATGATTAGTTCGGCGTTCAACAGTTATGGACGTGTAAACATGGAGTTCACTAACGCCGAAATTCGCGCTATTTTAAAGTTTACCTTCGTTAAAGGTAAATCCACTAGATAAACGTTTTGTGAGATTTATGTTATTTTGGGAGATGATACTCCATCACTTCGAATTTCGGAGGTATGATTTCGACGATTCAGAGCGGGTGAAAACGACACCATGTTAAGCCAGCCGGCCGAAGACCACTGACGACGGTTACCGATCAAATCATGGAAAACGTCCAGTTAGACCGGCATGTGACATCTCGTAACATCGCCCAGAAGATGGAAGTTAATCACCAAACCATTTTAAACCATCTACAGAAGGCTGGACACACAAAAACAGCTTGATGTTTGGGTTCCGCATGGTTTAACGCAAAAAAAAACCCTTCTTTGCCGAATTAACGCCTACGATATGCTGCTGAAACGGAACAAAGTCGGCTCGTTTTTGAAGCAAATGGTGATTGGCGACGAAAAATAGATCACATTCGACAATATCAAGAGAAACCGGCAAAGCCGGGATTGACGGCCTGGAAGGCTTTGCTGTGTGTTTGGGGGAATTGGAAGGGAATCATCCACTATGAGCTGCCCTCATTTAGCCAGACGCTTAAGTCTACCATATACTGCGAACAGCTGGACCGCTTGAAGCAGGCGATCGACCAGAAGCGTCCAGAATTGGCGAACAGCAAGGCTGTAGTGTTCCACCAATGCAACGCCGGATCACACACTTCATTGATGACTCGTCAGAAGTTACGGGAGCTCGGATGGGAAATTTTATTGCATACATCATATAGCCCGGGCATTGCGACATGTGATTACCACCTGTTCCTGTACATGGCGAACGCCCTTCTTGGTGAAAAGTTGAACAAAAAACAGGCTTGTGAAAAGTGGTTGTCCGAATTCTTCGCAAATAAGGAAGGGGGGCTTCTACGGGGGGAGTATTATGAAGTTGCCATCTAGATGGAAACATAGTATCGAACGAAACGGCGCATATTTGAACTTAATCCGATCAACAGTAACGATCCGATGTAACAGTTTTTATAAAGCATTGAATAAAGAGCAAAAAAGCGGAATATTTTACAACCTAATACCACAAAGGGCCCCCGAGACCTCATAAGTTATCGACGGCACAAACTTTGTGGCAAACTCAATATATCCCGTTCGGGATATAAAACCAATCACTCTCCAAATCCCCCGCTGGGTGTCTGCCTGAGTCTGTGCTCATTTGCTTTTCGAATAATATATGGCCGCTATATTCTTTTCGGATTTTCACATTGTTGTTTGCCTGTTAACTGTTGCACCTTATTTTTGTACTTGTACATATAGCGTTGTTGTTGTTTTCCAATTGCAATGCTTTTGCTCAACCATATTGTCGCGTATGTTTACATGCTGTACGCCAACTTCATCGATTTCATTGACTTTTCCCGCCACCACGCCACTACGCCACCATTTGCGCTTTAGGCTCGCGACAAACATTGTTGTTGCTGCGTGAAAGTGTAAAAAGAATAAATAAATTAAAATGCCTTGCGAAGCTTTTTTGCTGGCAAATAACAAATTTATTGAAATAAGGAAAATGTAAATGCATTTGGGTGGAGAATATTCCGCTTGCGTTCGCATACATGGCCCGACACTCCTCAATCTATACAAATTGATTTGCTTTTGCACGAAAGTCGGTATGTAAGTGTGTATCAGCATCAGCTTTCGTTGCTTTTACGAATAATATTTTCTCGTCGGCAATAAAAACGAAACACTTCTTATAACAAATTTATTTGCACGAGCTGTAGCAAATACTCATTGCATGTTTGTATGTATGTGTGCCCATATTGCATATATTCGTGCATTCGTATACAGTTTCGTTCATATTACGGTACATAGTATACTCGCATACACACACAAGTGCGCACACTTTGGCAATATTTCATTTGTTGCACGAGGAAAATAATTTTTCAATATACTGTGCAATCATGTGTAAATTAGTTTAAGGCGAAAGCAAAAGTGTGAAATATTCAATGGATGTTTGAATATTTGACTTTAAAATTTAAAATTTCCCGAGTTTGCTTTTACATGAAATACACTAAATTCTCAGTGGAAAAAAATATTTAATATTTAAAAAATTTTTTATATTTTGCAGAGTGCATTAAACTCACAAAATTAAACTAGAAAAAAAATAAAAACAAAACTAAACAAGTAAGGAAGGCTTAGGTCGGGTGCAACCGAAGATTTTACACACTCTTAATTTGAAATATTCGATGCGAAGGCAAGTCAACCAGAGGATAGAAATGTAGTTTATTTTAAATATACTTTTACTATATATATCATACATTGACCGACATATTCAACATAAGATTTGTTAGAAAAATGAAGTTCCTTCTGTTGTAGTAGATATGGGTAGTTGTGGGTAATACAACCTTCGATTTTATCTACTTTTGATAATACTACGTACCACATACTTAGAAAATGTTCCCTGGGTTTCATTGAGGTTACTCACATACAATTAGCAATCATTTGGAGTAAAGTCAGCCGGAAGTTCGAAAAACTTGATTTTAGTTATATGGAGACTAAGTCAAGGTTCCGCTCAATTTTATCTATTTTAGGCACAAAAATACATTCTTATGAGTAAAACACGCTCTCTCATTCTCATTGAGATAACTCACATAATAACCGATATATGGGGTAGGTATGAGGTCATCCGGAAGCTCGAAATTTTTTATACAAGGTGCGTTCCAAAGTAAACAGGACTTAAAAAAAACAGAACAAATGGGTTTTGCGGCAAAATCAATTTATTTTATTCAAAATAGTCTCCTTCTGTAATCCAATACAGCTTTTTGCACAGTCCAAAAGCATGATGAACGAGTGTTTTAGCTCGTTGACAGGTATGACCGCCAGTGTGCCGGTGCAAGCTTTTTGTATGGCCTCTACGTCTCTCCTTTCATGGGCAAATGCATTTCTTCGAAAAGGACGAAGTCGCATAGTGCCATATTAGGTAAATACCGGGAGTGGTTAATAGATAAAATGTGATTTTTGATCAAATAATCGTTCTTAGAATGTTGGATTCTGAGCAATTTTTGGTCGTCAATCAATTTTTGCGAAACAAACCGTGCACAAACCGTTCGTGAGCCCAAATGTTCGGTCAAAATGCAATAAATCGATGTTTTGGAGATGTTCAATTCCATTTCCATGAATTTCAATGATCACTTTGGCTGATTTTTGATAAATTCACGCAAATTTTCGATGGAATTTCCGTAGATCATGAATTTTGATTTTTCATCAATTATGTCCTCACGACCACTTTAAAAACGTTGAAACCACTACCACTGTTACAGAACAGGCAATCGTCGCCGTAAACTTGTTTCATCAATTGAAACGTTTCGGTAAAAGTTCTACCACTTTTAAAACACAATTTAATGTTGGCTCTTTGTTCGAAGCTCATTTTCGCACCGATAACACAAACCCACTGACACTTATAACGCAATAACTTCACTTCCAATCAACGAAATGTCATGAATGTCTCACTTAAAGATAGCAGATTCTAATACACTAATCGACTAGATCGACTGGCTAGATTCAAAAAGTCCTGTTTACTTTGGAACGCACCTTTTACTTTTTTTTTAGATTTTTTCCCTTATTTTTTGATACACCAAATCTAAACGAAATTACAATAAATAACATTTTCACGCATTTTAATAAAAATTTCATTAAACATGTAATCCTATTTTCCATACACTTGTTATTAGCTTCCGCTTCGACGGTTTTTAGTGCCTTTGGCGAATTTGATTTTTTTCTGTTTGGATTGTTGTCTAGCATCGACGTCATTTTCATAAAGTTTATTATTGACTTGCTTTATTTCCAAAATATTAACAAAAAATATTATTTAATATACTATTGAAAATGTTAACCAATATGTTGAGTGGATTATTTCACAGTCTTATCTGAATTATAGTATCTGGGCGTAATATTAGAAGCAATACTTAAACTCAACGGGCACCTATGGTACACGCCAGTAAAAGCAAAATATTGAAATATATACTTGTGAGGTCTTATCAAGTCTAACGGAAAATTTGGCGACACTCTGAGAAATGAAAAAGCGATCGTCAATCACCACAATAGACGATACTCAAATGCCCTGTCATTCTCACGTAGTAATACCTAATCGGTGGCTCTCTGAGAGTCCTGAGTTGAGATTATGTTATGTTTAGCTTAAGCTTTATACTCTCAAAAATAAAGATTGTACCAATCGGGTAGAAAAAATTTTACCAATTCGGATGACGCACCATTTAAATGGGTAATTAGTCGTGAATTTGTGCTCCTTGCTCGATAGTGAACAGGCGGGTGGATGTATGGACCGATTTCGTAAGCAATTTCAGTTCGATAACTTAAGAGCACAAAACGCAAATTGCAGACTTCTTAGCGTAACCTTGCTATGGGAAGGCCTCATTGGTCTTTCGAAAGCGCCTTAGAACTTAATGGAATATTTTTTACTTTTCCTGAAAATATAAAATGTTAAGCTTGCACCAATTCAATTTTTGTGGCGGGCACCACACAGGCAGGTCATCTAACGGCGGCTCATGCTCCTGCTGGCGGGCCATAAAAGACATCTACGTAGCAGTGGGTCATGAATGTTCGAAGCTCAAAATGTTTCGTAGAATATGACACCGACATACTTGTTTAGGGCAGGAAGTGGCAAGAGTTACATAATCGTGCAACGACTACAACCAAATGTGGCACGAAAATAGCGTGTAATGTTGAGTGTCTGCGGCAGCAACAACAACAACCGAAGACAGTTTGTGTTATCTGGCAACGCGCTCGAAACCTTTAATAGTGATAAATTATGCAACAACAATAATTAGGGTGTGTGTGTGTAAAGCATATGCGCGGTTTGGTGGCTGCAGCAGTTGTAATTGTTGTAATTCACGCTTCTTACTGTCGCTGTTGCTGTTGTTGCCATACTCACCGAGGCATTGCAATGACATTGAGTGCCTACAGTACAGGGTAAGTAGCTTTTAATTTGCATATTTTATGTCGCGCCACAGACAAAGCTGCGCGCTCACCCTTGCCGACACGGCTGCCATGGCAGTGCTTGTTGTTGGTGGTGTGTACTCGAGCACATTCATGTTGTACACCGTCGACAACGCGTAAACGCTTGTCAATGTAATTGTGGCGGTGTAAAACGTCAAATGTGGCTGCACGTGAGTCATTGGAGCCACAACGTGGCGCTACGCTATTCCCCACTCCTCCACACACCCGGAGACCGAAGACATTAAGTGTATTGAAGAAGAGGGGAAATTACTTGCTCCCGCTCAAATATGCCTACATACTTGAGGATCAGGAAATGTTAGTTGAAATAAAAAGCTGCTTTTCAGCCCCCAAAGAATTCAATGGAAGGCCGGGAAGGAAATGGTACGCCGGCATATTGACATCAATGTGTGCAGGCTCTTACTTTGCCTGCCATTTAGTTTTAGCTGTCGAATATGTAAACGAAACTGATATTATCAGCTGTGATTGCAGCATGACGGTGAGGGTATGCACATACACACGCATGCAAAGGTGCCTGCAGCCCCTATGCTAATAGAGATTTATGTGGTAAGGCTCAACCTTAGATGCCGTGTGGTTCACACTTCACTTTTTGAATTGGAGATGGCACATTCCAATGTTGACGGTTGCACTGAAACTGCAATACCCTTCAGAGCAGTTGTTTTTAGATATAAAAGGGTATAAAAAGATATTTATCTCAGTTTTGATCGACCAGCTTTTATAGCAGCTATGTGATATAGTGGATCGTTCACCAAATTCGTCTGCAGATTTGTATTTTTGCTTTGCGAAATAATCTGTGAAGAATTTCGTGAAGATACCTTGTCAAAGAAATATGTTTGTCATACAAAGACTCAATTTTGATCATACTGTTTGTATGGCAGCCATATGATACAGGGTTTGTTCGAAAAGTAATAGGACTGAATCAGCCAATAGTTACACTCCTTTAAACACTTTCAGAATAAGCTCCTTCTGCGTTGACGTAGCGCTGCCAGCGTGATTTCCAAGCATTGAAGGCGTCACAG
>CM050323.1:48855052-48879096 GCA_027475135.1 Bactrocera correcta
AGCAAATTTTTCAGTCTAAATCATTCATCATAGACAGGAGCAGGTAGTAATCACTGGATGCCAGAGTCGCGCTATAAGTTGCATGCATAGAAATCTCTCTAGGTGAATGGCTATCATTGTGTGTGGTCTGAAATTGTCCGAATGGCATATAAGACTTTTACCATTGGTCATAGCTGCCGCTTCACTAATTGTTTATTGCACACGCTCGACTTAAGAATTTGATCATTGTTAATATAGTCGCTAGTTCGCTGCTAAACCGACCATACGTTTTGCAAACTCTTTCTGATCCACCGATGTGGCTTGACGTTTCTGTAAGTGAGTGTGTCATCACCAGTAATCACAAATCGCAAATCAGTTACATTCTAGAATAGTGTCCTTGATTGTTTCGATGACATTGAAATACAATGTAAAAGAAAGTACGCCGAAAAGTATGCTACAAATTTACAATAAACTTTTAAACAGCAAACACAGCAGGCGACACACACACCCATACTTCTATGAACAGTGACATAAACTCACACCTCCTTAAGGAAAGCAAAAGAAGAAAACATGGGTTAACTTAATGGTTTTACATCTGTCAAATGAAAAACTTTTCCATATAAGCATTTGTTTCCGTTCGTTCAGTTTACAGCTATATGTTATACTGATCCGATCTGCACAATTTCTGCGCAGGTTGTATTAATGCTTTAGATAATGGTCGGTACTAAATTTCGTAAAGATATCTCGTCAAATGAAAAACTTTTTCATACAAGCACTTTATTCTGACCGTACAGTTTGTATGGCAGCTATATGCTATAGTAATCCGATCAGAACTATTTCTTTGGGGATTGCATCATTGTCTTAGAAAATAACTCATACAAAATTTCGTGAAGATATCTCTTCAAATGAAAGAGTTTTTCATACAAAAACCCTATTCCCAGTTTGTTTGGCAGCTATATGTTATAGTAATCCGATCTGATTAATATCTATGAAAATGACAGTAATACTTTAGATAATGACACTTGCTAAACTTCGTAAAGATATCTCTTCAAATGAAAAACTTTCCAAATAAGCACTTTATTCTGTTGGTTTAGTTGGTATGACTGCTATATACCATAGTGGTCCAATAACGCCGGTAAAAAAATAAACAGCTTCTTGGGTAAAAACAGACATTTATATATTAACATTATATGATTTCCGACATTTCTCTCTGGGTATCACAGACTTCATGGAAAACCCTGTTCAGGATATAAATATTCGACCAACACCAGGTGCATGCTACTTTTACCACCGAACCCGTTGTTGTCGGTGATTGTTCGTTACGAATTTAAAATTCAAACCATATTACCAACTAACGCTGAGCACCCTCCTGCGTTGAAATAAAAAATAAATAAAAATCCAACATCATAAAATAAAGAACAAATGTTATTGATTGAAGGCACAACATCAACTCTAATGTAAAATTCCAAGAACACTTGTATGAGTGTGTGTGTGTGTCTGTAATAAAAAAATATCACTCGTAATTGATTGCCATTGTCGAATCTCACACATAACTGTGAGCACCGAGTCACACACGCATGTGTGTGTATGTGTTTAAGTCAACCCTCATAAGTGGCAGGTAGCTATTCACCAGAACGACATGGAAATAATATAATATAAAATGTCAGGTTAGAAAGGCGCACATTTCAGATTACGATGAAAAGGGGTCACCGGTTTATTAGCTCAGAGCTGTTGATTACAATGGATTTGTCATAATCTACTATGGCATTTTGTGCATACAAGTCTATACGAGTACACGTCAAAATTACTTCAGCATAATATACGTACAATGTGCCGAGAATAAAGGCAAGGAAAGCAATGTGAGAGAGTCGCCGTTGAACACAACCTCAGCTGTTGATTAGTGCTCTGAAGGCAGCTACACACTTGAAATATAGCACTATGCATAGCCATTACAAGCAAAATATTTACCGTTTTTACTTTTCATTTACTCGTATGTGGTACATAACTTCAGTTGCTTCATCCATCCACACACAAACGGACTCACCATGCACCTGTGTGGATGTTTAACACCGCTGGGTTGCATATATTTTTACTTAATGGTGTAGGCTGCCACAAGAATGTGAATCTGCTTCAAGCATATTTTTTTCTACTTTTGTGGCTCAAGCACTTCGGTAGCACTCACAGGTTTTTGTGGTTTTGCATTTAAAAATTGAAGTTATTGTTGAAAAATTCTTTGCTCATTGCAGTTGCTGCAAAAAATATTTTGAATTTCTTTTGAAATTTGCTCATTTCCACATTTTTTCTCTCAATTAAGGGCGAGCGAAGACTGAAATTTTTTATGAATTCTAGAATTTTTAATACAGTCCAAATGAATTTCAGTAAGCTTTGGATTTTAGTAAATTTATGTGATAGTTGTTTACGTGATGTTACTTATATTAGGAAGCGTTTCTTTATACACTGAACAGGGCATACTAAATTTGCTAACGAAGTTTATAATGTCCATAAGAAAACGTATGTAAATCGATAGCGTGACGTGCCGAGCCGGTTTGGTCATAAAATTGACCGATCCGAATCAAGTCCAAGTCCTTGCATGGAAAACTTTTTTATTTGAAATTATATTTTGATAAAATTTGCCATAGATTACTGTTCAAAGCAGCGTCACTTGGTCTCAACTTAAAAAGCGCTACGTCTACTTTATGGTCCTCATAATCGTCCTGTCAGATCAACATTTGAGCGTCTAGTGGAAAAATTTGAATCCATAGGCCGGTGATACAAAGAAGTGCCCGTCGAGAATATTATTGCCGCTAGCATCAATTGAGGAAAACCCAATTCAATCTCTCACATGTCATTCTCAGACGTTGGGCGTGTCTGTAACGTCGTTGTGGCGAATTTTGCGAAAAGATTGTGGCCTACATCCTTACAAGTGCAAATTGACGCAAGAACTGAAATCGCTTGACTACCAGAATCGTCGTATGCCCGCAAATTGCGTTAAGCAACAACTTGAAAATGATCCGGTTATTCATCGAAAAATCATGTGCAGCGATGAGGCTCTCTGGCTTGATTTCTGGCTGACCGGCTTCGTCAATAATCAAAATATGTGTTATTGGGCAGTCAAAAATCTACACGTACTCTATGAGTCATCATTGCGTCCCGTACTTCTTCCGTGATGACAAGACCGGCACTGAATTGGAATCGCTAATTTAAAGTTTTGGAATTGGAATTTTGACGGTTTCCAACAGAGCGGCGCCACAAGCCACAGAGCGAATGTTACAATCGATTTATTGATAACCGAGTTTGTTGAACGTTTTATCTCACGAAATGGCCCAGTCAATTGGCCGCCTCTGTCCTGGGATTTGACGCCGTTTAACTATTTCCTGTGGGGCTATGTCAAGTCTATGGTCTATGCCAACAAGCCAGCGACGATTGCATAGCATAGCATGCAGTTTTCAAAAATATTTTTCAACTCAAATAATAGTAAAATCCACTCATTGCGAATTGCTTTTTTTCTGTCGCTAGTTGCAACCCGCCATAACTTGCTCGAAGAGCCATCAAAACGCAGAAAAGTTAAGAGCAGCTTTTTCGTAATTATCTATTACAAGTGTACTCACTTGGATTTCCGCCCATAACGTAATTGGAATGAACACAAAATGTGCCATTAAATACAATATATTCTCCCACTCTTTGACTCTAAGCTTATTTATGCACATACAAATCGGTTATGAGGTTCAAGAGCACTACTGTTTTGTTTACTGTGTGTGTGTTTTTTTTTTGCATTTAAAGTTTCTGTGTGTGTACGATTTACTTAAACGCTTTTTTCAATGCCCTTGAGTGAACCGTTACAGCGACCGATTTCAGCTTATTTAGGGCGAGATAAGCCGACAGCTGTCGCTTGACTACCTCGTCCCTTTGTCGATTCGCATTTTACTTTGTTACCTCATTTTACTTGTTTGTTTTGCCTCTCTTACCTGGGCTTTGTTATTTGAAGTATTTATATCAACCAAATTACTGTACAATGGCCAAAAAGACGCAACCACTTTACATACCACGGGAATATTTTGACAAAAATATAAGTACACAAGGGTAATTTTTCATTTGGGTCGCCTATTTCGTTGACCCATGCTCTTTGTACCGTTGACTATTGCGAACCACCCTAGGAGAACACCCATTTGCAAACGAACTTTTAATATTCATTTGCGTCTTAGAAAGTAACAGTTATTTTGCGCCAATAGCGATACCGCTATTCACAACAGCTGACAAGTAGGTACAACTACTTTGTCGTGTTGGTGATGTAGGCTGCGGTTATCCTCTTTATTATCCTATATCAAAGAAAATGGACATGACATGGCTTGGTTAACTCAAGTTTACTCGATTTTTTTGTGAATCGCTTTGCTGTTTGCTTTCTTTCTTGGCTGCCACAGCTTAAATGTTTGTCTAGGAAAAAAAGGAAACTGTTTTTGTTGTTGGCTAACTTTCATGATTTGAATCTCTTTTCCTGAGCTTTTGAAAATCGCTTTGTTTTTAGTCAAAACAAGTCCTAAACGCTAACACTATGAAAGGCTTAGTAACAAATTAGCCGCGCTGTAGACTTCAGTGGTTCAAAGCTTGATCTGCAACGTCGCGATAAACATACAAATGGACAGTCGGTTAAATAGGCATTTTCTTATGGTAGATAATGGCTTTGTTATTTGAACTTGTGGCGGATTCGCTAAAAACACACAAGAAAGGCAAATCAAGATTGTAATGCAAAACAAAAAAAAAAGGTTGAATTTTTGCTTTAAAGTATTCTCTTCAGCACAATTGTAAAGGGTTCAAAATGCACAAAATGGATTTCCGCATGGCTGCTAAACATAAATCAGTTTAAAATCAAACAGTTTCTTTCACTTTACAATAGTTAATTTGGTCATAACTACAACTTGAAATCGGTCGAAGTCGACTCTGCTCTACAAGTCAACTATCGGTTAAATCACTGGTTAATTTCCGAAGAGTATTACCAGAAATTTTAGCTAAAGTTTCCTTGAGCTTCCTAAGGACAATTTGAAAAATTTAACTGAAATTCATCTGTGTGATTATTCATCTCTTCCTCACACTCTACCAGAGATTTTAGTTAAAGTTTTTCCGAGTTTTCTAAGACCGAACGGACAAATCTAACTGAACCTTTTGTTAATGTGTAATCGTTTATTTCTTTCTAACGCAATATAGGGTGGACATTGGAGCTAACGGAGACCACATCGAGCAGTAGGCTATTCAACGAAGTCCGTAAAAGTGACTTTAGCGACGATTGTTAGCATAAGATGTCATGAGACCTCAAGGTTTAAGGTTATTCATCAAGAATAATCCTTCTACTCTTATGTATCAAAAAAACTTGAGCAGCGAGGAGTCGTTGAAACTACTGTTGCATGCGCACTTCTTGTTGCATCATTTCGCAAAAAAGAAACACTGTGGGCCTTCGAGAGAGCTGTTCAGCCTCCTTGGACCGAAGGTTTTGAAACTACCAATGGATCTCGCGTGCACTCAGAACGCAGGCAGATCTTCTGAACTTTTTGCTATTAGCAAAGTTCCCCTTGCCACTATTATAAGGGTTCTTACTAGACATTGTCCAAGAGGCATTCATAGGCATAGGCCTAAAAATTTAGACGGACGCAAAGTGAAAGTTGTATGGGCATAGAAGGTGAGTTGGAAACATTTTTTCTTCCATTGGCCAACCTATGCACAACTGAGGATGCAACATATCGACAGTTTTATTCTCGGCGAACCATGATTAATAGCCGAAACCGACATTAGCTCTTTAAAGAAATTTGTGGCAGAAGGGGCGAAGACTTTGTGGATTTGTATTTTGTGTGCATACCGAAAGTATTTGTAGTATTCGGCTATATTTCAGTGATGGTTGTAAGTTCGAAACACTCAAAGACGAATGAGCTTTTTTGACTTCATACCTCATACAACGGAGTGAGCGCAGGATATCAAATATTGTACAATATAACGTGGTCAAAATATTTTGATTAGCATTATGCGCTTCGGTGGAGGAAAATTAGTTATGTCGCCATGCGCCTTCCCACACTACTAATGCGATCAAAATTATGCTTTCTGTTTTGACCACCGAATACTTAACAACTGTACGAGTATTCACATAAACTCTGGCACCTTAACTGTAGTTTGTAGGTACGCGATCTTGTTGCATAACGTGCACATGCCACCTAGAAGCCAACTATCTCATCGCAGCTGTAGTCCCGGTTTGCCAAAGTCTATGTAATCCTACAAAAATTTTGTATTTGTATGTGTGCTTGGAGCTATTTATTTTGAGATGCTTGCAGCAAATAAATGGATATTCTACGCATATAAATATTACTGTATCTCCACATTCTTTTGCTTGCTGTGGCAGCAAACGAATTTGTAAATGAAATCTAGCTTGTAATAATTTTTCACTTTAATCTCTTCGAATACTCCAAAATTCATATGTGCCTGTATAAATTTGCATATACAGTGCGAGTCAAGTGTCGGTGAGCGCTGCAGTTTTGCTGAAGACAAACGTTGC
Source organism: Bactrocera correcta (assembly GCA_027475135.1). Taxonomy (NCBI): domain Eukaryota; kingdom Metazoa; phylum Arthropoda; class Insecta; order Diptera; family Tephritidae; genus Bactrocera; species Bactrocera correcta. The sequence goes on from CM050323.1 coordinate 48,861,564, forward strand.
AATTCAAATTTTTGTATTTCGTTGAAGAAAGTTTTATTGGTCTTAAGCTTAATCTTAAGAACAATACTTTTACTTCTGAGGTGTCATTTGGAAATTTTGCACAGATTTTTTACTGCCCAAAAAACTGCTTATTTGTTGGAATTGCCGATATCGGACCATTATATATAATATAGTTATACAAGCTGACGGTTTAAAGTCAAATCTGATATGGGAAGCTTACTTTATATCAAAATTGGCATAGCATATTTTCCAAGGTAAAGCTACAGTATTGGAATAAATATATTTATTTAGTTTGGTTCGGATCACTACTCGTATAGTGTAAAGCTGCCACACAAACGGCTATAACTAAGATATCTTTGTACACCTTTCTATGTTATAAGAAATGCTCCTAAGAAGAGCATTTTGTTTCGAAATTAACATTTCTGCTTGTTAAGTCTCTGGCTTGCGGTATGACGCAGGGTCGCTTAGGAAACTGGAAGTAACAATCGGCAAACAATGAATACTTTAAAATAATGTATAGGCGTATACTGCTTCTAAACTGTCGCTTTGTGCGTTCTTTATCCATTTCTGGAACCTGAAGTCGGCATAATAATTTTTCCTGCAAATATATTTTTGCTTAAAAATTCTTCTTATTATACGATTTCCAGTACTTCCAAGCATCGTTGTTAGCCACCCTTTTTCTGACCGCTATTGTAGTCATATGTACATACATATATCGTGTATATACATATATAATATAAATTAGAATGCTGCTATCTTTCGCTACATATAATAGAACTGTATATTTTCTTCCAGACAGGGCTAAAAAATTTCCACGAAGCTGTAAAAAAATTACATAAATAAAAAAATATGTGCAACACAAGCTATTCCTCGCCATTTCAGTTAGCATTCGTTGTGCTTACATTCGAAATTATTTGCTGATATGCAAAATAATTTTGTTGCTGAATTTGAATTTGCAACGCATTTTTGCCAAGCTGCATATGTTTATTGGTGCTACACACTCCTCTATCGACTGCATATACATACAAGCAAAGTAATGAGGTTTACGAGCACCCGACCGGGCGACCTAACAGCGAAGCATTCTCAATAGTTTAGGTTGCGTTACACAGGCTGGCTAATACGCTATACATAGAGCTATAGGATCTTTGTAATGCCAGACCGAGGTTCACTATTAGCTCGAGCTGAAGGTTTCGTCGTGCAGGAAGTGAACGTTTTTTGCGAAGTTTAATGGAGACTTGAATCTAGTTCTGATACTTCATGCTGTCCCTTGAAGTGCAAAGCTCTTAGATATCTAACCGGACATAAAAAGAAGTGGTGTTCCAGTGTCTCTCTTTTGCCTACTTCCCAGAACTTTCGACATGTGTCATCGATACTGATGTCTATATGGCTCATCCTGTAAGTAAGTCTGATGTGTATATGGCTCGCTGCCAGTAAGTTAGTTGTGTTCTGTGTCTATGCCAACAACCGCTTTGCAGTATTTTCGCTACCATGTGAGTAGAAAACTTGCGTGTTTTTCTTCCGTTCCATTGCGCTTGATCTTTGCGATTCTTCATGACTCGAAGGCACCCTATTTCGTCTGTCAGCCTTTTAGGAAATTTCGTTGTGCAGCGTTTTTAAATATTTGCGTATTTCTTGAACAGTTTTGGTATTCAAACGGTAATCATAACAGCTATTTCAATCCCTGAACTCTCTCATGGTCTGAAGCCCAGTTGTACGCAGTCGCTGTCCTGCGGGAACTTCATCTAATGTATCTGTGGTTCTAAGAACACTCTCTAACGCAATGTTATGTGAGATTATTGATTTAATTCTAGCCTGGCTATCTCCTGTGTTGTTAGCTATATCGACGGCTTTGCTGACCGCAAATACTTCTACGATAATGAGTATTCCATCAGCTATTAGGGTGTCGCCTGAGATCTAGCTTCGAACATCAGATCTCGGCGACCACTTCACCCGCCATTTTTGTTCTGTACGTGAAGATGCTTCTTTTCTAGATAAAACGTGAGGTTATGTGGTTTATAATATTCGTCAACCTTCAAGCTATTTTCGAAGGTTTTTCTAGAAAATTCACATAACGCCGCCAATCTTGCATTTTCAATAAAATGCGGATTTCAATTCAGTGTGGTGTCTGTATGTCAGATGATGTTTTAAAAGCAACCGCCAAGAGCGCCAGAGAATGCGATGGATATTCAAGGATAAGTTAGCTAAATTGGGACGTTCTTGATAATAAAAAATATGTAATTCGAAGGTTTGCAACAGCCATGCATCAACTGCTGATCCTGCTGTACACGACCGTGCGGTTGCTAAGGCGTCTCTTTTAAGACTCTAGTATTTTACGGCAGGGTTGCCCAACGTTCCACTCCTACTTTATTTAAAATAACCTTTGTTTAATGCGAAAGATATGCAAAGTAAAGAAGCGCTTGGTAAAAATTACATATTTCCCATATATATATGTATATTTCAGACACGTATGTGTGTGTGCAAGTAAGAAGTGGGAAAAAGAATCACAAACGCCAGCGTGCTTATCAAACGGCTTCAAGCGCTGCCTTTGCCACTTTTATTTGCGGAATTTATGAGCTAAGTAAATATGTGTGTATGTGGCAGCGCTGGGTGGCACACTTACGGCGCGCGTTCAGCGCTAGACCGCTGTGCGGCTGGAATGCAACACATTTCGCACAGAGCGAATGAATGTGATTTTAATGCAAAATGAAATGAAATAAATTGCATATTTACACAGTCATGTCAAAAGCGCTACGCAACTGAATAAATTCGTGTATGAAAACTTTGCGTAAACACAAGCAGCATTTTTCGTTTATTTGTCTTTCAGTTGAAATAAACTGCAAATGTGTACACAAGCTTGCCATAAACTATGCTAATTCGCTATGAAATTGTTTAGTTAATGATTTGCAGGCAAAACGCTGATTTATTTTTGGCATCTCTCATAAATGTATGAGCTTGCATATTTGTATGTATGTATGTGTGCGAGCTCAATTTCCGTTTTTTCCGCCACGGAATTCGGCTACGAAATTTCAATTGCCTACGCATCATGTGAAATCATTGAGAGCCGTCGTGTTTTTGACAAAAGTGCCAGCAGATGGCCACAAAAAGTCCGACGGGCTAAGTGTGGCATAAGCGGCGCGCAACGGTTATCGCCTTGCACGTCAAGCAATTTCCGCATTCGAAATAACCAAACTGGACGCCTGGCCGCTGGCAAGCGCCACTCCGCTTTGGGTTTAATTCAATTATTGGTGTGAGTTCCGAGAAACGTTGCACATAGCCCCGCACACTTCTGCGCAAGCTTTAAGTCCAACAAAAAAATTAGCAACACCACACCAGCGACAAACCGTGTGCCTCAAGCGATTTCGCACATTTTGCTGAAATTATGGCCGAAATGCAAGCGACTCTGCTCAGAGCTGGCTCAGTTATACAAAGTGGCATTTGTGAGTGTGTTTGTTGGCGAAAGCACTGTCCTAGGCTTGCATTTGCGGAAAATGTGTGTTGTTGGGGGTTTTGCGTACAAATTGCCAAGAAATGATTAATCACATGTGCAAACATAAATATCTACATATTTTTTTACAAACGGCAGGTGCAATTTCGCTGACGTGGCAATTAGAAATTACAGTTAGTCGTGTAGTAGCACGCATCAGCAAATAGGCAGGCCAACACTTGCTTCAACTATTATGAACTGTGATGTCATAATTAAAATGTAAAATTTCGACTCATTGGCCCAACTCTATTAAGAGTTTATACAGGATTTGTCCGGAAATTAATAGGAGTGATTCCTTTCCATTGCGACTATACTTCGGAGCGTGCACGCACCGACTGGGCTCCTAGCTAACGAACGAATGGTTGGTCAGTTGTCTCCGAGCACCTGCAGAGTGAGGACAATCATTTTCGCGTCACGTGTTTCTGTGAGTGGGGCAAGCCGAAAATGCAGCGTTCGTTAGAGCAGAGGTACGCGTTTAAATTCTGTAAGAAACTCAGTAAATGTGCGAGAGACGTTTGATATGATAAATCAGGCTTAGCCAGATGTTGTTTTAGCAAGAAATGGTATGTTTCGGAGCCTCCAGGCCTTTTTGGATGTCCGGGAAGAGTTCACTGATAAAGACCGGAAGAAATCCAAAGTGAAAACGATGCCCATCGTTTTTTTTACATCAAAAGCTTCGTTCACCATGAATTGTTTCCTCCTGGAAAAACCGTCAAGGCCAAGTTTTACGTGGAAGTCCGCAAGAGACTCGTACGAAGGGTGAATCGTGTCCGACAAGACATTGCAGCTGATCGCGGCACACACCGCATTTCTTGTGAACAGCTATCTAACCAAGGCCTGCATCCAAACGCTCCAGCAGCCGCCCTACAGCTTAGATTTGGCCCCCGGACTGAAAAGGCCGATGAAAGGCAAGCAGTTCGAGACGACAGAAGGGATCCAAGCGGTATGCACTTCGGGTATCAAGTCTTTTCCGGAAAATTCCTTCCGTGACACCTTCAGTGCTTGGAAATCGCACTGGCAGCACAACCTCGACGCGGAAGGAGTATATTTTAAAAGATTTTAAAGAATTGTAAAGATTGGTTCAATAAATTTTTTTTAAATCGACATCGTCCTATTACTTTCTGGAAAAACACTGTATGCACTTGTAAAGTTAAAAAAAAGAGGAATTTCTTGTGTCGTAGGAAATATATTTGGCAATATTTTTGCAAATTTGTGTAGTTTCGGAGATATGAGCATATTTGACAGAATTTTCTAACTTACATAGTGTAATCGACACCTGAAAACATTTTCTCCATAAATCCAACAATTATTCACTAAGAATTATAAAACTCAAGAGGCACCGCTACCATCAATAGGAAGAACACGTGTTCGGCGTGTTGACAAAACTAAGTACCTAGAGCTCCTTATACTCGTAGACAGGAAGGTCGCGTGTAAACCTAACATTAGGGAAACACCCAGGAAGACATCGCTTGCCTTGCATTACTATAGATGAGTTATTGGTTAAAGATGGGGGCTATCATCAAAGGTAGTTCAATGGCTCTATGAACCCATAATGTTCTACGTTTAGTGGTAGGCGCTGGAAAAGTATACTCGAAAAAATGGGCGAGTGTTCCATTCGCTGCTCTCATCAATATTTGTGGTGTAATACGAACCAATCCAGCTATGGATTTGTACATCTTGCTTCGGATACCACCAACAAATATAGCCGCAAGGGGTATGACCAAAAAAGCTACTCTGATACTAATAAAGTCTGGATGTCTGGTCTGAAATCGCAAAAGCTGTTTTCTTTATGCCAAAATACTTGGGTTACCAATCCGCCAATCCTATTCCTAGCTGTTGCTTCTCTGCTCACACCTTCAACTTTCGAGGTAGGCATGGGAGAAAAGGACTCGCTGCAGGAGAGGGGCGCTGAACTCTTTCACGTAGGACTCAGGATGACCACTGCAGCGAGTGGTGGTTGCCATAAAGGTAACCGTAGACCTACTGCATCGGAGCGCAGCCTCATTTGTGGTGACCGTCCACTGCGATAGCTGAGCGGCTATACTGAATTTGAGCTCCCTGACTATGCACTTAAGACTTGTAAATGGACTCATTATATCTACGACAGAACTATTTTATAATTACACTAGTTTGGGTGCCTGGCCACATCGGTAATGCAAGTAACTGCAAGGCTGGTGAGCTTGCGAGGATATGTATGTACTTCAGTCTCAGTATCTGCGGAATAGGAACAGGTAGCGGCGCATTGGACTTTTTGTAACTCATTACTAGACAGTTGGAGCTCAAGTCAGCTCAGAAGAATTTGATCAACAACCTGCAGGGTCCAGGGTAAATTGTAAGATATCTACATAACTCTTCGCTCTCAGTAAGGTCCGCCTTTCAGTGCTTTAGAGTGCCAACTGACTATTGGATGTCAGCTGCATTAGCAGTTTGGAAGAAGATGAAATAGAATGATCTCAACACTTTCTTCTAGAATGTTACTTTTTCTCAGATCAAGCCTAAAACAACTTGAATTTCATATTTTTGGATATTTCGGAGAAATAGCGGAAACATAAATACAAAAGTAAGCGGACTTGTGATATATGCATGGCGTTTTTGCCGATAGTAGCTGATATACAACTACAGGAATTTCTTGCATGGCTTCACAAAGGCCTGCACAAGAAAGTTAAAGTGTGATCGACCGCTTTGCTAAGAGATAAGCCATATTACCTTACGTTAAATCTACTCTGAGGGGTAAATGTTTCAACTATGAACGATTTTTTTTTTTTTTTGGACACAAAATTTTTTGATATAAATTTTGACTGGTCTTTCGATCATTACATGCATTTATCTACAAAAATAATATATTTGGTTTTTGTATTTGAGATAATTTCAAATACTGTTCTTCAACTATTGTGAAATAAAATTTTCTTGACTTCTGCAAAAAAAATTTTGTGTATTTCACATTCACAAATATTCCAAGGTTTTATTTTTCTGTTGTGTTTAATATTTTGAGAGCAAAAGACTTTGTTTTTATTCAGCAAATTTCTTAAGTCGAAAATAAAAAAAAAATTTACATTCTCACTTGAATTACATTTGTATATGTATATACATGGCTGCTTAAGCTAATGTAGTTCCAAAAAATTTTGCTAGAAAAATAATCACCATGCACGGCTATCGTTTTTTTAAACAATTTAGTTTCGGCTTTTCGGGAAAAAAAAAATTTACAAATACAAAAACCGAATTCGGCTTTTCGGCAAAAAAAAAAAAATTTACAAATACAAAAACCGAATTCTCCTAATGTACTCATGAATATGTTTAACGAAATACATAATTTACTATAATTGAATTCATTCAGCAAAACTATGGCTCGCCCACAATATTTTCTTATTGTTAGCGAAGGCAGCTGCCTTATGATTTACGAGTTTATTGTTGAGCAACATTTGTAAATATTTACCGCATGTTGTGCGTCATTCGCGCCAGAGCACAATCACTTTCGATCAAACAGGTGTCGCTGTTGCGTGGACTAATGAATGGACGGCGATTAAAAGCAGCATCTCTAAATATGTACTGCTATGAGCATAAAATAGTAAGACTTTGTGCATAATTTTAATTTATTCTTTATTTATTCTTCGAAATGTACGACGTCCTCCTCAAAGTATTCCCTTTTGGTCCACTTATTTTTTCAATCCTCGAAATAGTTAGCAAAGTTAATTTCCGGAATAGCCCTCAAAGCTCGTAGAAATACACGTCTAATGTCGTCAATTGACTCAAAGCAGTCATTTGAGTCACGCGGAGTTAAATCAGGCATGGTTGCGGCACGATATTGGTTGATTTTTTGCAGAAAAATTTCACGAAGAATCAATTTAGTCTGCGAGGATACATTATCGTGGTGAAAAAACCAAAAATTATAGGTTCATAATTTTAACCGATTTTTACGAATAGCTTTGCGCAAATGACGCTTATCACTTAAATAGTATTCCTTGTTGACAACTTGGTTGGTAGGAAGGAATTCGAAGTGCACCACATCTCGATAAACGAAGAATGCTGTGAACACAACCTTGATTTTGGAACTGCTTTGACGTGGTGTTTTCGGCCTCGACTCACCTTTGCTACGATATTCGGTCGATTGTTCGTCTGTTTCCGAGTCGAAAGCATAGATTTAAGACCCTTCGCCAGTAATAATAGGTTTCATGACGTCCTGGTATACCGAAAGTATAGTTTGACAGACGTTAACACAACGCAGTTTTTCGATAAAATTGAATGATATTGGAACCAATCGTGCCTTGTGTCTTTCTTGGCCTAATTAACTTTCAAAATGGTTCAATGATCTTTTCGTGCTTCCAACGATGCCAGTAAGAGCTCTGATTGTTAATCGGCGTGGGTTTCAAGCCTCTTTTCTTTACTTTATTGACATGTTGATTCTCAGTTGATGGTCTTTTTGTAGGTGGTTCATCGTCAACGCGTTCTCAACCTTCTTTGAATAATATGTACCAATGAAAAACACTTGCCGAAGGCCTTTTCCAACATTCCGAACGTTTCGACAGCAAAAATTTAATCCCACACACAGAATTGAATGGAATTACTTTGTTGGATAATTTCTTTCATCGTAAAAATCGCCGAATGCACTTTGTGCACTTCAGAAAGGCAAACGTAAACTAAACACTAATGATTATATTGATACGAGTTTTGGCACAGATGTCACTGACAGTCATAGCAACCTAGAAATAAAATGTTCCGAGAACTGGATTTTCGCGAGAAATTTAAATTAAATATGTATAATGAATAAATCGATTTTGCCATTAATGGTTTTGAGTTTTCAATATGTCTTTGTGAAGTTTTGTACAGGTCGTCTTTTCCATAAGAAATTGTAAATATGTAAGAATCACCGATCACTATATCAGAGTTGATAGCTCAAAAAAAGTTCTTATATGGAAAAATTTTTTAATTGACGAAATATTATCACAAAAATTGGCCTGAAGTATTGTCGAATATAATGCTGTAATTTCTGATCGAATTGTTCAAATCGGCCCATTATGTCATATAGATAACCTTCAAACTGGGCTATCAAAATCAAGATAAAGATCTTTTTATAACCTTTAATGATACAATTAACATTCTTAATTGTTTTAAAACATATTTTGTTTTGCATTATTTTATATATGTATTAATTGGAGCTACAAGTCCAACTACCTCCACGCATTGGAAAGAGGTTTGAATGCTAAAATATTTGTGCCTCTAAAATTGCTCGATTCGCGTTCATTCGCTTTGGCTGGGAGTGTGTGGCCATGGTTTTTGTGTTTGTGGGTGCACATCAGCGAATTCGAAATTTTGAATTATGCCGTGCCATGCGTCTGTGTGCCAATTTCGGTGTTATTTTGGCGATGAGAAAACAAAATGTCGATTTTTGTTTTCACCAGGCATAACTGTGATTATAACGGCTTAGCATGTTATTCGCTGCAGCGCAGATTTTAGAAAATATATATATGTACTATGTTTGCCTAATCGTAGGTGCATATATTTGCACCTGCATGTACCGCTTTCTCTGCACTTTTGCGCGCACGCTACTGTACCTGCGAGATTTCGCAAAAATTGCGTACATTTTAGATTGCCCGTTTTGGTGTTTATAAATTTTATTGCTTAATATCCGGTGACGCATATAATGTTATTTCAGTTCCAGTGCAGAATATTCGTCATTTAATTTTTGATTTTTGCTTTTTTTCTCCAAATTTCTCTACTTGAATGTACAGATTCCAATTTCTCATCTCTAACCTATATATGTATGTATATGTAGTATGTACGTACATCAATACTTTTTCACATATGAATGTGAATTTTGCAGCTGTTGTGGGCGACTGTTGTGGGCTTTTAGCAACATTTAATCCCCCCGCCACTCGAAAATTCTGTCAGCTGTTATTTTTAGATTTCTTAGTGGGACTTAGCGAAAAGAATAAATGAAAAAAATATATTTTTTCTAATAAATCTTTTGCTGGCGTTGGAAGCTCAGTGCGGTAAATATAATTGTAAATTAAGAATAAATAAAAACAAAGACTGAAAATATTCGAGTAAAAAGCTGCCAGCTAATTGGCATTGAACGAACTAATTACGCCAGATGTTGCTATTTTGTTCCAAATATTTCCATGACGAACAATGCAGATGCATGAAAATATGTCTGTATTTATTTATATGTATATATGTAAGCTATATATTGTATTATAAATGCGCTTATGTATGCTTAAAAAGATTATATATACACATATGTATTCGTTTCATTTGATTGTATATTGTCGCTCTGCTCCAACCGGCTGCAAATGGAAATGTGTACAGAAACCCTCACTATAGTTGGATTTTTGTAGAAAACTAGCAAAGCAGCTTAGTCAAACTCCACTTATCGCCCGGCATAACTTTTTCTTATTATTAAGCACGGCTAAGTGCGTTTGACAAACGCAATTTGCAACTGTTAAGCCAAATTAGCTGCGATTGGCTTCTATGGAGCATTCCAGCGAACTTCAAAGTTTCCATTGAAATTCGCACTCACAATTTGCATCAATATTATTTTTATATAATTTTTTTTTTTGCATAAAGAAAATGCATTTCAATTTATTCCTATGAAACGGCTCCAATAAATAATCACTCATACGCCCCGCTACACCGTGTGCTATTTATTAGTGTTGCTATGTGAATGCGCTTTTGCCAAGGATTCGATTATTTTTCAGCATTGCGGCAATAAGTGATGTGTTTTTGCGCTGAAATAAAATGTTCCGACGGCGCATTTATAAATTCTCTAATTAATGCTAATAAATTATTTTGTTGACAGGCATTGTTGACGGCCGCATAACTGTATTGATAAAGTAAAATTGCTGTAGATATTTTTGTTTTTTTAGTTTTAGACTTTAGTGAGTTTTAGTAGTAGTCAAAGTACTGTTAGATTATCAGTGATATGAATGTTTTTCAGGTCTCTAAAGCTTCCATCATTCGAGCTGTATAAATTTATTTTCCTGATAATTATTGGTAAAGAGAAAATGGAGTGAGACAGCCGCAAAGTTTTCCGGATGTACTCGAACGAGCAAATGATTCGTCACTAGCTGTGAAAATGTCTTGAAAAAGTCTCACAAAAAGAAGGTATGTCTACATTCATATCTATAGTTTTTATGTTTAAACAAAAAAGGGAGGAATCACTGGAAGACCTAATCAACAAGCATTCTTTCAGAGTATACGAACGCTACTAAATTCCAACCTCTAGGAAATAGCGTAGATTATGTCTTCTTCGATATCATAAAGAAGAACTATATATTTTCGGCAACAAATGACTTCGAACCGCTTTAGGTTCCTGGTATGAACGCTATTTGCCCAGCCTTGTTGCAGAACGTATCAACAGGGCTGGCGTCATACCTAATGACCATATATTTGTATGAAGGGAGTTTAAATTTAATGTTCAAACTAAAGCCTGGTAAAGGCTTAACTTTATAAAGATTATGAACCAATCATTCTACACTCATCCCTTCTGCAAACACTTGGAAGTATGTTAGATATCTAGGTTTAGGACAATATTCCTTCCGTTAACATCGAAAGCTCAAAGCGACGCTACGGAGACTGTACTTCACTCGTTAACCCTTAAATATGGAGAAAGACATAGCATATGAATTATATCCTGAAGATTACTTGTCAGCGGAACGTATGACATCTGTGCCAACGGATAAAAAAATTGTCATAGGATCTCAGGCGCCCCTTAAAGTTTCCGAAATACTGCAATATCTTTTCGGCGGAAATCATTGGGGTCAGGAAAGCTGCTGAGCTAATTTGACCACTGCGCCAGAGAATGTCTTTAGAAGCAGGACAGTAATAAATTTAGTGGTATTATTAACAATTACACATGTAGAAAGTGCAATCGGGCATGAGAGAGACGCTGGAGAACCGCATTTGTCCATGCCCGATTTTATCTCGATCTCGACTTAAATAGTTACAGAGAATAATGATATGCCAGTGTAACTAATCTTAATCTCAAAATAATTTCAGTTTAAAAATATTGAATTTTTAGTTGCATAATCGAATTTTACTTATTATTTCTGGACTAAAAGTTAAAATTTTATATTTTAATAGGAATCGGAATGTTGTAACCGAAAATAAAAATTCAGATTTTCATGCCTAAAATTTTAAATAATTTTACTTTTAAAGTTCGAAAATTTAGTTTCTAAAAATTGAGAATTTAATTCGCCCATTACTGCTCCAGCTTTCTCTTATTTTTCAATTTTTTTTTTTTCAATTTTTCTGAGACAGTTTGGAAAACTATATATTCTAAATATTTAATAATATTATATTGATATAAGAATTATAAAAATATTAGTATAATATTGTTAGTTAATATAAAACATAAATTTGAAAAGCATTGCTTCTAAAAAATTTATTTTGCTTTGCTTTGCCCAGCTGCCACATGTATTTCAATTTGATACAAGCAATTACTTTTTCAAAATCCTTTTATCGCGAACACTATGTGAAATATTTTTTTAGCTCCAGGAAAATAATAAAAAAATAAAAACAAATAAATAAACATTTTATCAAGATTAAACCGTCGCGAATAACTGTTTGTTTGTTCGGCTTTTACTTGCTATGGAACATTTTCATATAGTTTTATATATCTTTTACGTTCTAAATACACTATATACGCCTTTTCAACAGTTATTGTTTGTTTGTGTGAAATGATTTTTAATGCCAAAACAGCCATCAAAGCAGCGTGGCTGTATTTCGCCTTCAACTTCGCACGATTTTGCTTTTGTTTATTTAAATAATGCTAATCTTCGTAAACACTCCAAGGTGAGAGGAAGCGAATGCCACTAGCATTGCACTAAATAGATATTTATGTACATATACTCGTATGTATGTATGTACATATATTCTAAACTAACAAATTTTCGAAAGTAGTTTTGTGTGTGCTTTCTAAGTCTTACTAAGCGAAAACAAGCCATAAAAGAAGATGAATTAAAACATTTTCTAAATTCGGAAATTCCAAGAAGTGCTGAAGGCGCCCAACAATCCTAGCAAAGGGCTACTCTATGCACAGCGCACAGTAAGCATAGGTGCCAAGGGAGAGAATGAGTGAAAGAAGAAAATATGTGAAAGTCTCTATATACAGTTCTTATGATTTTATTGCTGAGTTTAGTGCTGAAATTGTTAGAAATTGAATTTGTTTAAATAGCTAGACAATCCAATATTATGTGCATTGAGTGTATATAAATAAAATTGGCAATCTATTTGCAATAAATATACAATAATAAGTGGTCATATACTTAAAATAGAAACAACTTGAATTGCTCGAAAACACGAAAGAGCTAAATTTAGATGCAAACGCATGCCTCACAATTATTATTATAGTAGAGTGTGGCTGTGTGCCTTTTTGCTTCAACGCAAAGCAGCAGCTGATGTTGGAAGGGCTTGTGGCATTTGTTATAAGTTCTTCATAAAATGCAATACACACACACATGCACATTACACAGGTTACCATCTCCATTTCAAAAACGGGTTAGTCAGGGCGTATAAGTAACTACTGCAAAACATTAAGCTTTACTTAGTCTTAGACACCCACAAAGCGTACGTGGCGGCTGGATATGGGAATAGCATGGCCGCAGAGACCCAAAAAGCAAAATTATTTAACGGCACTTGTATAATTGCTGAGTTTACATTCCTAAAAGCTCTACATATGTATTTGTCGTGGTTGAAAATGACGTGATCTGTCTAAATTTGAGGCGCCCACGCGCCACAACAGCAGCCAAGGCTATGAGTATGTATACCAATGGGTGTATGTGCAATTGTAATGCAAATATCAGCGTGCCGTCAAACGCGAACTTGAACATGGCGAATACGCGAAGGCAAACGATGGCCGGTGGCCGCGCGCAAATTGCCAAAATAAACTGCGCCAAAATTTGAATGCACAGTTGTTAGTGATTTATTTATTTTATTTCGTTTTTATATTTGTGCCACAATTTATATTTCTTTATTTCTTTCTGCATAGACATTATTTTTTTATTATTTTCTCCTATAAATGTGAACTCGGCATTAAATTAGCGCTACTCGAGTATGTTTTTCGACTGTTTAGGAATGCTCTTTTCGTTTTAAATAAGCTTTTTAATGTTTCACATAAAATATTACTTTGTACAGGTTTTGATTTATAATATGTTTTGCAATTAAATATTCACTGAGTGAGGAAAGTATGGTATATTCTTTAATTCATTCAAATATTTATATATTCAATATTTTAATAAACAATATTTGTTGCCGCAAGAACGTGAGGCCTGAATACTTTGGCTGTATTTATCTCAATTTTTATATTAAGTTGCCAGGATGGTTCTAATACTTCGAAGAAAACATCAGAAATATGTACTTAGTTACTATAAAATATACATGATCAGAATAATGAGATAATTTTTGAGTTATCAATCTGAAATTTTGCACATCTCCTTTTTCCTGCACGTTGCTGCTTATTTGTCGGAATCGCTTATATCGGCTCACAATTAGATATAGCTGCCATACAAACTGAAGCATCGGATTTAAGTGCTTGTATGGAAAACTTTTCCATTTGACGAGATATCGTCACAAAATTTAGCTTTTGGTATTATTTAACACTATTATGTAATATATGTAGAAACTGTTCAGTTAGAACCACTATAACATATAGCTGCCATACAAACTGAACCATCGGAATTAAGTGTTTGTATGGACAAATTTTTAATTTGAAGAGATATTTTCACGCAATTCGGCATGCACTCCCACCTAAGGCAGCAATGCAATCTCTGAAAAAATCTTGCAGGTCGGATAACAATAACATATAGTTGCCATACAAATCGACCTCTCAAAGTGAATGTAAGGAGTGATTTGAATTTCGGTGCATTCTAAGTAAAACATCTTTTTTTATTTCTAGTACGATTCTGCCATTCTAAGTGAATGTCTTTTCTAGTTTTTATTTACGATTTGTCATTTTGTTACTAAACGCAATATTATTTTGATAAAATCTTATTTACATTCAATCATAAAAGTTTTGACAGCACAAAGTCTTCATTTTACCGCTTAATTTCACGCACAATTTTTCAGCCAACTATAAGGGGAAACTTTACATTTTGACGTGTGAATTGATAAACAGACAAATAGATCATCACGATCTGCGGCTAACAAGCTGGCCGCTACTAACAAGCCCCCCCGCCCACCCACTTCCCTTTGCACTTTGGCGTTGTACTAAATATTTATGATCGAAAGCCAAACAACGCCCACAGTCTACCCACACACGCACATCTAGATACATTCATGCATTGTTGTAAATATGGCCACAAACATACAACGTGTGTTTGCCGCTGCTCAGACTCATTTATGATCAATCGTTGTCAGCTGTGGCTGCGCACGATGAAATGTGTGATCGCGTGGGCCACCGCGAATGGTGTAAGAGAAAGCATTAGAATAGGCAGAAAAAACAAGTGACAAGCAGACGGCAGCCTTCACCGTCGAAAGTGTCAACGCCGTCACCTTCACCTCGACAGCCCGCCAGGAGCGCAAAACACTACGGTACATATACACACATATACAAGCACATATACATATGTATATATGTACTTGTATAACATATATTTGTTTGTATTTGGCTCTTCGTGCTTTTCGTCGTGATTTGCTCACGTTCCTCGCCTTCGCCAATTGTTTACGCCGCCTGTCAAATGGATATTTAGTGTTTTGCTTTTGCTTTCGCATCCGTTTTGTGTTCTAAACGAAAGTCATTGGCACACAAACACATGCACAGCTGTAAATGCGTACGTACAAATTTACGTCATTATTCCATTTTCGCCAAACGATCGTCTATATACTATAGTTTGTTATATTTGTTCTGAACACTTTTGCATGGTCCGAAGCGTATTACCCGACCAGCTCGTTTTTCCGCCCGCTCGTTGGTTTTGCTGCGCCTACGCCTACAATGTGGTACTTTGCGGCTGTTTCAACTGCTTCTTCTTGTTTCATGTGAGTTTGCTGAAAATATATACTTTTGGATTTTGCTTGTTCGTTTGTTTTGGGGGAAAAGTTGAAAACTCGGAGGAACACTTGCGTCAGTTGAGAATTTCACTTCGTTCAAGTTAGACACTCGGCGCTGTGGTTACACCAGAGTTCGCAATAATTCCAAAAAATATTTCCAACATCGTTTTAGTGTACAGTTCTTAAGTGTTTTCAAAAATAAAATGGCTGTAAGTGACATTTAGCATATACAAATATATATATATGGTGGAAAATATACCGCTTCTTAAGCTGTAAATGCGATTTCTGCTTCAACATCAAAGTCTAATCAAATCAAAGGGTTAAATAGTTCGCGCAACAGCACAATACTTCAAAAAAAAAAAATGTCGGGATTTAATTTACTTTGCACAGCATTCGATTGGAAGTTATTAAAAATTAGGAAATTGTTTTGATTGAGTCACTATAACATATAGTTTTCATACAAACTGAACAATTGGAATCAAGTGCTTGTATGGAAAACTCTTTTATTCTACGAGATATCTTCACGAAATTCCGTATGCGTTATTTTCTAAGTTAATATTGCAATATCTACAGGTATTGTTCCAATCGGATTACTATAGCATATAGCTGCCATACAAACTGAACGATCCGAATCAAATATTTGTATGGAAATCTTGTTCATTTGACGAGCTATCTTCATCAAATTTGGTACAAGTTATTACTTAAAGCAATAATGAAATCTCCGTAGAAATTTTTCAAATCAGACTACTATAGCTTATAGCTGCCATACAAACTGAATGATCGGAATGAAAAGTTAGTATGAAAAACTTTTTCATTTGGTGATATATCTGCATCAAATTTGGTGAGAGTTATTACCTAAAGCAGTAATGCCATCTCCGTAGAAATTTTTGGAATCAGGCTACTATAGCATATAGCTGCCATACAAGCTGAACGATCCGAACAAATATTTGTATGAAAACTTTTTCATTTGACATATCTCCATAAAATTTGGCATGGGTTATTGTCGTAGTTTAATTAATATTTATTAATATAAACGATTTATAAAAAAATTCCATATAACGCTTGCAGCACACACACACACAAAGACACACAAAACGTTTGCTGAAATGCAATAAAATATTTGCATTTGCAATTATGGCGCTTTTCAATTATTAATTAAATGAATTTAATTGGAACTGATTACTGAATTTATGTATTTCAAAATCATATTTAACAACAAACATTTATATACACACATACACGCACGCACACACATTACATGGCATACATAATGCTGGGAACGGAGTAGGATTTAAACCACAACCGTCAATAATTTGCAATTAAAATAATAAAAAAATTATTTAATTATAATTGCAATAGAATGATATAGGTTCATTAAAAGCGTTTATTTGCTTTCGCGAGGCTTTCATTGTACGTGAGCAGACGCTTTGTTTCAGTATTTTAAGCAAAAACTGTTTAAAGACACACGAAACACGTGATATTCGCACAATTTTAGTTAACAAATAACTATAAAGCACGGCATAAATATCTCAATGAAACGTAATAATAATAATTCTATGATTTGTAGGCCACATTAGCATTTCTTTTATGAAATAACTGAGTAATTATTGGAATGGCAGTTATTTTTAGCAGCCGGCTGCTGCTTCCTCGTATTTCGCTGTTAAAAGGCTGACGTGTAAATAGCGGAAATATTTGCTCATATTGCTTTTGTGGTTTTAATTTGCAAATGCAGTTTTCTTCTTATAGCCCGAAACTATATTTCGTCCATAAATTTAAAATTATTGCTTGCCATATTTGCAGCAATAGTTGCTAAACGAAAAGTTATAAAATGTACTTCCTTTAAGCTTAAAAAGCAAGAAAAATATTATTTAACAGTTTACGTGATGAAGCCAATTAATGTAGACACTCTTGACTACTGACTCATTATAACTGTGGTAGTCCAAATTGTAATTGCTTTTGTCATACAAAACTGATATCACATTTCGAATGCGCTAAGGCCACTGAACAAAAAAAATATGTGAATGAAAAAGAAATTGACACGCCTCGCTTTGGTGTGATATCAAAATACAC
>CM050323.1:48880096-49174116 GCA_027475135.1 Bactrocera correcta
GACATAGGCGACGATGAAGGCAGCTATGAAGGAAACGGAAATGATGTTGGTGGCGACAATGTCATTGTAATTGCGTTAATGTGAAACGCAAAGAAAGGAATTAAGAATTAGCAAAGGCCGCAAGCAAAATAGGGGCCCAACAAGTCTTACTCGCACACACACAAAATGTTTTCAGAAGTGCCTGCCTTGAGTGGGAAAGCACTTCTGCTCAATCTCTCCGCCCTGCTGCTGCTGCTGTATTGTTACGTTGTACAAGCATTTTACAAAATACATTTACTCAAGCAAAGAGGCCGCTCCATGTACACCTGTGTATGTACTCGAGAAGAAAGCGAAACGAAAACATAAAAGGAAAATGAGAATAATTTTAAAAAATATGTCAACCTTAGCTATTTAGCCGGGAAAGTGACCAGTTAACCAACCGAACAACCGACCCATAAGCGGCGGTCGGCGAAAGGCGACCAGCGGACAAAGTGATTGTCGCAGTAACTAACCAGCTACTTGACTCGGAAAAAGCCAACTGTTTAGACTGTGCTAATGCGGCAGGTAAACATGCATAGCACACTGTAACTTAAACACACACACTCACAAAGGCGGTTTTCATTCTTGAATGGAAGTGACTTTAATTTGCAAGCTCCCTCGGGCGAATTCCAAGCGATGCGAATTAAGGATTACGGCATTCAGTTAATTGACTGAAATTTCGTTTATTTATAAAGGGTGATTTTTTAAGAGCTTGATAACTTTTTTAAAAAAAAAAACGCATAAAATTTGCAAAATCTCATCGGTTCTTTATTTGAAACGTTAGATTGGTTCATGACATTTACTTTTTGAAGATAATTTCATTTAAATGTTGACCGCGGCTGCGTCTTAGGTGGTCCATTCGGAAAGTCCAATTTTGGGCAACTTTTTCGAGCATTTCGGCCGGAATAGCCCGAATTTCTTCGGAAATGTTGTCTTCCAAAGCTGGAATAGTTGCTGGCTTATTTCTGTAGACTTTATACTTGACGTAGCCCCACAAAAAATAGTCTAAAGGCGTTAAATCGCATGATCTTGGTGGCCAACTTACGGGTCCATTTCTTGAGATGAATTGTTGTCCGAAGTTTTCCCTCAAAATGGCAATAGAATCGCGAGCTGTGTGGCATGTAGCGCCATCTTGTTGAAACCACATGTCAACCAAGTTCAGTTCTTCCATTTTTGGCAACAAAAAGTTTGTTAGCATCGAACGATAGCGATCGCCATTCACCGTAACGTTGCGTCCAACAGCATCTTTGAAAAAATACGGTCCAATGATTCCACCAGCGTACAAACCACACCAAACAGTGCATTTTTCGGGATGCATGGGCAGTTCTTGAACGGCTTCTGGTTGCTCTTCACCCCAAATGCGGCAATTTTGCTTATTTACGTAGCCATTCAACCAGAAATGAGCCTCATCGCTCATCGGACACGGACGCGAAACACATTTCGAACCGAACACTGATTTTGGTAATAAAATTCAATGATTTGCAAGCGTTGCTCGTTAGTAAGTCTATTCATGATGAAATGTCAAAGCATACTGAGCATCTTTCTCTTTGACACCATGTCTGACATCCCACGTGATCTGTCAAATACTACTGCATGAAAATCCTAACCTCAAAAAAATCACCCTTTAATAAGCGAATTGAACTTTATGCGGCTCATTTATACAGCGTTATTATGCTCATTATTTTGAAAAACAAGAAAAATATATGTGACCTGGTCTACGAAAAGGGGGCTTAGGTGGCAAAAAATTAATTTTTTTTAATTTTTTTTTTTTTTTTATTTTTTTTTTTTATTTTTGTATTTTTATTTTTTTGACACCTAAGCCCCTTTTCCATAGACCAGGTCACATATATAGTTGATTCGGATGGAAGATGATTTATTTATTTTTAACAGCTGTTTCCCAGAAAACTAGTTTTCGCACGTTAGCTCCCTTTTCGTAGACCAGGTCACATTTTGTAGAATATTCTAAGATTCAATACAGAGAACACATAGCGCGAAGTCTATCAGCGCATTGCTGAAGACAGTGCACGCCGACTGCAAGGTCAGAAACGCATTTTTAATGGACACTTCCGTTCCACTTCACACTGTTAGGTTAGGTTAAATGGTGGATCTTTACTGAGTTCTCACTTATACCTAGAACTGCTAAGAAATGTATCATAAATTCTCTTCGACACAACACTTTGAGCCGATAAAAACTTTGTTGAGGAGGCTAATGTCACTTTCGACTATATCTGCTGGTTTGCCGAAGGCATGACTGTCGAGACAGTGCCTGACTGTTTCCACATCACCAAAAAGATTTCGCAATCGCTTCCAAGCTGGTCGTCGACTGTGAGGTTCACAATTCCCGAGCTCGAACCCCAGCTGATCACAGACATCCAACTCATTTCCACTCCGATGTGAACCGGGTGAAGGTACCTCTTGCTAGCTCATCGGCTTTGCAGTTTTAAACAAGTCCAATAAGACCAGGCACCCAAATAAGTTTGATAATGAAGTGGCTTGATGCTATTCCTAGCGAGAAGCGGCTTGGTTAACTTTGAGCGAACAGTTTGTCAGTAGTGACTTTTAGGTGAGAATGCCATCTATGCGTGAGAGGAGAAGAGATTTCATAAGGAAAGAGAATAATACCTAAATGCGTATATGCCGACGGGTTCAAAGCGCAGGAGCATACTTTGGAAATCTTGATATCTCCCTCCTTCCGTCTTCCAAACTCAGCTAGTGTCTTCTAAGTCGAAATATCAGGCAAAGGCAAGAGCAGTGGAGTTTTACTGAATAATTACGGGAGGTTACAGACTTACTTTACTTACTTACTTACTTTAGACTTCACATACACCCTGACTCGATTTGGATGGCCAATCGACCGTAACGTAAGATTATCTGCTCACCGAAGTATTGTCTCAATAAATCCATTGATTGATGCGATGTGAGGGAAGTGTCGCCGTTTAGTTGAAACCAAATGTCGCCGATAGCTCAATACGACGACGAGCTCAATTTCAGACATCAAATAGTCGGTCATCATAGCACGATAACGTCGACCCATAGACCACATCAAACCGTAGTTTTTAGTGGATGAAAATTTACAGTTCTGAAATGTCTTCAGGGTACTTCTCGTTCCAATTGAGGCAATTTTGCTTCTTTACATACCCATTGAGCCAGAAATGGGCCTCATCGCTGAACAAAATTTGCCTCGAAATCGTAGAATCGACTCTCCACCGGCTTCGTGAACACGCTTAGCTGCGGCTGCTGCATTTTCCTCCGCGTGCTGGACGTGATCTATTGGGTTGAATATAATTCGGTAATGAATGCTGGGGCTCAACATGGGTGATGGTGTTTCGATTAGTACCAGCAGGCCGATTTGTTGACCATAAGTTGAGCAAGCGCGCGAAACACATTCTTTACAGAACGTGGATTTTCGTAATAATGTTGAACGATTTGTATAGGTTTTTCAGTCATAAGTCTTTCCTCGATGAAATGCCAAACAGTACTAAAAAAATAACATGACGCATGATCTGTCAAAATATGTAAAAAAAGATATTTAGTTACATTCGTTGCTAGATTTATAGTTCTCAAAGGCCCAAGTAGGTACTATACTAGTTCGACTGGATTTAAAAAAATTATATGTCTATGTAAATAGCTTATGATTTGAGATAAATCGGTTATTCGTTTTTTATTTCAATAACCCTATGTACATTCGAAACCAATTTATCTTAATATTGGCAATTAAAATAATATTTTTTTAAAAATTTAAAATATATTTTTTGACATAATCATATTTTCCAACTTCATAAAAGCTGTAAAAATCAAAAATTTACTAAGCCAAGTGAAGAGCTTGCACTGAAATTCGAGAACTAATTTAAATTCAAAATCAAATGTGGCCCAATTCAAATGCAAATGGCAGATAAGTTGACAACTGGTAAATTTTTATAAAATAACATCAAATCCACTATTGTCTCATTATTCACTTCAAATTGATGCAAACCGATTGACTGAATGCAAAAAAGGTTGGTTGGCTTTTATTGAATTCCCCGCAGCTTTATAGTCGCATTGGCTTTGTTTTTTATCAGCGTTTTTCACCCTTTTTTTTCCAGTTGTTGTATGCGAATTCGATTGCTCGATTGCTTTGGCAACTGTGTTGCTTTTGCTGTTGTTGTGGCTGTCAGCGACAGTTTGGCATTGTTTGAGAGACCCGAAAAAAATCCATTTACGTAAATCCCCTATTTAACATACATTTTAGGCAATTTTATTTTTATGGGGTTAAGCAGACAGGCCATGGTTAGCGTGCGGGCGAGCAAACGCGTGCCAACGACTTGGCAGAGTCAGTCATCTTACAAGCAGGAACTCGAACGGCAGACACACTCACTCACTTACACATACATATGTACGAGTATCAGGTATATACCACGAACATAAACATATGAAGAGTTATAAGCTGCGCATTGTAGCCAAGCGGAAGGCATACCGTGTCGGGCAGTCAGCCAAAAGCTACACGGTTCGTTACTCATGTCACTCAATACTGACAACGCAGAGTTGTATTTGGGCCGCAAGGATGTGTGTCTACTTTCGACTCCTCTGTTTCATTTTTACTCGTCTATAGTATTAAATTTTGATTGTCTTCATGGCCGAAGGGTATCGGAAACAATTTATCCTGTATATTATGCAGAAATCTTCGCGTTGTATTGTGTTGTTTTTGCATAATGTATTCTCAACGAAGGCGCTACAACTGCAATGATAATAGCTGGAAAGTAGACACAAGTAAATAAAAAGAGGTTTTTTTTTCTAAAAAAGGGCAGGAAGAATTGGATAAAAGCGAAATGTAACTGAAGCCAGCGGCTTATAAATATTATGATCAAAGCTCGCCCACACATCCGTGTTAGTGAATATATGTAAGCACACAGTACTTGCAAGTACACGTTAAGCCTTTAAATAATACATCCCGTAGGAGTTTTCAACTGTGAAGCACATATTGGTGTCACTTTATTTCATTTTGGATTGGAACTAGTTTTTTCCCATCAATGAGGATTGAGTTCTTTATAAAAATGGACTTTCCAAAATTCTTTTTTATACTATAAGTAATAAGAAGTAGCCCTAGCAATCTCGATACACAAGATGTCGTTAATTAGAAACTATGTGGCAAGATATGGCACAAACGGTATAAGTTTATCTCTCTCTTTGTTAACTCGATCGCTTTGAGAAGTTTGCGAAGATATTTACTATTTTATTTCAGTTTTTCTTTCTCTCTCTTTCTTACTCTTTTTATACTCTCGCAACAAAGTTGCTAAGGAGAGTATTATAGTTTTGTTCACATAACGGTTGTTTGTAAGTGCTAAAACTAAAAGAGTCAGATATAGGGTTATGTATACCAAAGTGATCAGGGTGACGAGTAGAGTTGAAATCCGGATGCTGTCTGTCCGTCGTCCGTCCGTCCGTCCGTGCAAGCTGTAACTTGAGTAAAAATTGAGATATCATGATGAAACTTGGTACACGTATTTCTTGCTCCATAAGAAGGTTAAGTTCGAAAATGGCAAAATCGGCCCACTGCCACGCCTACAAAATGTCGAAAACCGAAAACCTATAAAGTGTCATAACTAAGCCATAAATAAAGACATTGAAGTGAAATTTGGCACAAAGGATTGCATTAAGGAGGGACATATTTGGACGTAATTTTTTTTTGAAAAATTTTTGCGTGGCCCCGCCTCCTAGTAAGTTTTAGGTACATATCTCGGAAACTACTATAGCTATGTCAACCAAACTCTATAAAGTCGTTTCCTTCAGGCATTTCCATATACAGTTCAAAAATGGAAGAAATCGGATAATAACCACGCCCACCTCCCATACAAAGGTTAGGTTGAAAATCACTAAAAGTGCGGTAACCGACTAAAAAAAAACGTCAGAAACACTAAGTTTTACGGAAGAAATGGCAGAAGGAAGCTGCATCCAGGCTTTTTTTTTTTAATTTAAAATGGGCGTGGCTCGTCCACCTATGGACCAAAAACCATATCTCAGAAACTACTAATCTAATTAATTTTACATCTCGATTATCACTTTATCATGCGAGAGTATAAAATGTTCGGTGACACCCGAACTTAGCCCTTCCTTACTTGTTTTCATCTAAGATCATCTTTTGCATTGGCAAGGCAGGCATTATTTTGTTTGAATATTTTATAAGTTTTTTAAAATTTTCTAAAACAACTTCAAGTTTCGATAGTAGAATTTTGATATAGAAATATCACGCCCATGATATATTTGGAAAGTTGACAATATTTGCTGAAATCGACCGCAGTAAAACAAAAAAATTATTTTAGCCGTAATGCCGAGCGGCACATAAGCTCTCAGTTCACTCAGCTGTAGCTTGCAGCCGGTCTTAGAAATAGCACTTTTCGTACAAAAAAAAAAAAAAAAAACTAGACCCCCACTACAAAGTAAGCACTAACCTACATAATATCTCTTAGCAGCCCTTTCTTACTGGGTAAATATTGCGTTGCTTTTTTCTTTTCCCTTCTCATGTGAGTGCAAATCTATTTTTATAAAAGTGCTTTGGGCTATTTGCGAAAACGATTTTCAAATATGCGCCTTACGCACTCATTGGATTACCAGAATGTTTAGCATATTTACTTAAAACTCCTAACGGTTATGTGGGTGCGCCAACACATACTCTTATATGGTTGAATCAAGAGCATTCGTCATTATCTTTGCTAAATTCAATAAAATCCCAATGGCAGTTCTGACCTTAACCCAAATGTCTATACACTCATACTCGTACACACCTACAGAAGTTAGCATGAAGACAAGTGTGTAGCCATCATTTTCATTCTATTGAGATATTCGGCAAGATGAGCCGCGGTCGTTTGGTGCAGATTTTATGTTCGCCACTTAATATTGTTCTTGCTTCAATGTTATGTATGTATGCAAATTTTTCACAAAAGAAAAATCCTAGGAACGTCCTAATGGATATGTGTGGCTTTGAAACGATTGAAGAAGTGAGCTTTGTTAGACGAAATTTGAAAAAAGAAATAACGTTTGAAAACATAGAACTTCACGAAGCAAGTATGCGCCTTAAATTTTGTCCAACAATTTATGAATACTACAAGTTTTAAGCCACATTCGAATGACTAATGAGATGTCCAATATTTTTGCTTCATTTTTGTTAGAATTTTATTTAGTTTTTGAGTTTTTCATAGAATCCATTCAGCAATTGGATCTAGAGTAATTTTGGTGTAAGAGTTGAGTTTTAAGAACTCATTCCTAAAATACTCATTCTTATGTTTAAATGTTATTATTTTTTAATGTATTAATTTCCTGTAAAACCAGCTGTCAAGATAAAGACATGACAGCTGTCAAGCTCATACTTTGATTAGTGAATATGGAAAATCATGGAAATCATACACCACTAAACAATATTTACCCATGGTGTTTATATTTCTGGTTTAAAGGTTATTTAACAAAGATAAGTCAAAGATCTTTAGTGGATGTCCCTAGGTATTGAATATTTGGACCACAGAAACTTTAGTTGACTTTTGATCAAAAATATCGTTATATATGTATTTGAGATATATAATTGTAATTCAGGGATAATCTTCCTCTGACAATGTTGCGTTTGTGTTACAAAAATGGGTTGAATCGGGCCAATAGTCCATTATATCTATTATGAAGATCTCCTATTATAACAAATTTTCGAACTTCCAGGTGACTTTATGCTAGATATATCGGCCAAGATTTGAGTTTCTCAATGACAGTGGTAGGGCATATTTTAATTATAACAGTTATCTCTGTGCCTAAAATAACTAATATCAGGATTTTCCGGTTCTTTTATGCAAATGATTGATTTTTAAGTATGGGGTATGGGGAAAGAAATATATAAAATCGGGTCGATACTTTCAGAACTCACGTATATTACATACGGAGACAATGATTTTCGTTTTTCTAACAAACCTTATGTGTCCATCAGTGTAAGAGTTATATGGATTCCGATCCTCTGGTTAACGTTTTATACCTTAAAGTATTTCCCTGGATTTGATTCCTGCAAGTTGCAAGTGTATAACATGTTCGGTTGTATCCGAACTTAGCCCTTTCTTACTTGTTCAGTAGAATTTTATATGGTACAAATTAGGGAAAACCAGGCTAACGGGTATAGGAAGCTACACAATTTATTTATAACTTCGAAAAAGTGTTTTAGTTTTTATTATGTAACAGCGATTTTAATATCAACTCTTCAGCCATTTTCAGATTTTCATAATGCTATACGAGGTGTGTTCAAAAAGTATCGCGAATTTTGTGTTTTTTCAAAAATTTTTATTTATTCATGAATATCTATTTTGTCCCCTCAAAGTATCCCCATGAGATATTATACACTTGTGCCAACGGTTTGTCCAATCTTCAAGACTTCAAAAAATCATTTTTTTTATCTTCTTCAGCTCCTCCTTCGATGCCGTATTTATCTCTCAAGAGAAGCGTAACGTCGTCCTTTCATGGGCCTCTTTAGTTTAGGGAACAAGAAAAAATCACAAGGGGCCAGATCTGGGGAATACGGTGGCTGCGGCATCATTAGTGTGTTGTTTTTTGGCCAAAAAGTCGCGCACAAGCAACGATGTGTGTGAGCAGGGGTTATCGTTGCGTTTTTTCTCCACAAATCCGGGCGTTTCTGGCGGATTGCTTCGCGCAAATTGCGCATAACTTGCAGGTAATATTCCTTATTGACCGTTCTTCCCTGTGGCAAGAACTCATGATGCACCATGCCCCCGCAATCGAAGAAAACTGTCAGTTACGATTCGCGATACTTTTTGAACACACCTCGTATTATGTGCTTTCTATAATATTCTTTTTATGAGTATAGCTCATTATTTCCACGGATAATTTTCAGCTCATCAACAGCAGCTATTTATTGATTGACATCCGACATTTAATACAACCTGTGTTAATTATTGTTTAAATATCAAATAACAACTGCAGCTTTTTCATTAATACTCGTAAAGTTCATGCGAAACGAACTTCAATTTCGTTCATTCATTTTATTTCCCATTTTCATTATAGCGTTTATTTGGCTGATACATATGAGTTTGAATTCAATATTTTGCTCACTCGTGCAATTCCATTTCGATATCCACAGCGTGCCGTCAGTGGCGAGTGGTGTAATTAATTTCGCTACCAACAGTCTGACTTTTTACACCTGAGTCGCGGCGACCACTCACGCAACCAATGGACCGTGTGAATTGTTTTCGAAAACATTGCTTTTTTCCACGATTTTTATTTTGTGTTGGTGTTATTGTTGTTGTTATGCTTTGCTGCTGCTGCTGTTGCTGCCATCAACGCTTGTTCTGTTCGAATTTACCGTCATTTTAAGTAGCCAACAGACCACTTAAAAGTAAAACTCGCCGAACAAAAGCAACATAGTGGCAGCACCGTACCTGCAGCAGCAGAGTTCGCAGAAGTGCTTCTCGTGCAGTTGAAAAGTGTTTGCACTTAAAATCGCAAACGTGCATTGCACTGTCACGTCGTAAAGAAAAATACTGAACGTCCTCATGCCACTCCACTTGCTCATACTCATTGTGATTAAAGTGGCCTGTCGGAAATTTTGAGATTTTGCCTTGCTTTAAGTACTTTTTGCGGATGTGTTTACTTTTCTGAGCAGTAAATTAATAAAAAATAAAAAAATAATTAGATAAAAGTGGGATAAATATAAAATTCCTATATTTTTTCATGGATCAAGCGGCTTATCAAAAGTACAAGTAATATATTGTAAATTATGCAAAATTAAATTAGATAAAATTATGTCAAGTGGCATTAGAATTACCACGTTAGAGGTATTTTAATTTACTTTAGAAGAGTATCTCTTCTTCATACTTTTACATTTTTCCTACAGTGTACATGCGAACATGTGTCAGTACTGCCATAAAAGGACGGATATATAGGTATTTGTACATATGTATATAACTAAAAGCATGTAGCTCGAAGCCACACTTAAATATATTTCGATGTTTTAAGCTATAGCACTGCGCCATACAGCGCCTCCACCAAGCCAAGTGCGAAATGCTTGAAGAAAAAATCTGTGTGCAACTATAATAGCGGTAAAATATAAACAAACAAGCCAAGTGGTTTGACTTTTAAAGGATAAAAAAATTTTTTCTCCTTCTCGTTGTTCAAAGTTTAAGTGGAGGTTGGTATTTATTTGAAAGCGTTCGTTTATTTCGGCAGTCGCACCTTTGTATGAAGAACTATTTGGGTTTTGACCGTAGCAGTTGAGGACAAAGGCATGAAATTCAAAATGCAAACATGAGCTTTTCTGTTCTGATTAGTTTTCTTATTTGTGTTTCGAATATTTTATGTTTTCAAGAAAAATATATATTAAGAAAATATAAACGTGCATTCCACTTTAATGGTCCTATGTCGATTGCATGAGAACAGTGTAATAAAATAATAATGAACAAAATTAACGGTTGCTATTCCCAATATTGACTATTTTTTGTTTCAAAACATATTGGTCTTAATTAATTTGGTGCCTGTAGAAGTTTTTCGGTGCTCATTGTTCACCAAAGATGATTTTTTTGTTTATATAAGATATGTTATGTTGCTATAGAAATATGTTCTAACATTTCTCCTCAATAAAGTTTGTCATTTCATCATACAAGGTGTGTTCCAATGTAAACAGACTTTTTGAATCTAGCGCCCCTGGTGGCGCTATCTATGTGTATGTTGACTAGTGCATTTATCTTTATCGATTGTCCAGCGAGAATTTCATGACATTTCATTGATTGGAAGTGAAGTCATTGCGTTTTAAGTGTCAGTATGTTTGTGTTATCGGTGCGAAAATGAGCTTCGAACTAAGAGCCAACATTGAATTTTGTTTTAAAATTGGTAAAACTTTTACGGAAACGTTTCAATTGATGAAACAAGTTCACGGCGATGATTACCTATTCCGTGACAGAGTGCACGAGTGCTTTCAACGTTTTCAAAGTGGTCGTGAGGACATAAATGACGATCAACATGTGGGAAATTCCATCGAAACTGTGCCGGAATTCATCAAAAATCAGCCGAAATCATCATTGAAATTCATGGAAATGGAATTGAACATCATCCCGATTGTCACAATTGATTTATTGAAAACCAAGTGTGGTGAACGTGTTATCTCATGAAATGGCCCAGTCAATTGGTCGCCTAGGTCATGCGATTTGACGCCGTTCGACTATATCCTGTGGGGTTACGTCAAGTCAATGGTCTATGCCAACAATCCAGCGACGATTGATGAACTTCGTATGAATATCGAAGGTGAAATTGCAGCTGTATCGGCCGATTTAATCTGTCGAAAATTGGGTGGACTACTGCAAGCGCGAACGTGGGTCATGCAAAAAAAAAGTCGAGTTCCATACATAATGGCTGCGAACGTACTTTCAGAGGAATAGAGAATTTCATTGATATCGAAAAATTATAAATACAATTATATTAAGTAAAAAGGTTGCTATCGATTTATCAGCCGTTTTCTAATACATTGACACGAAAGTGTACGGAAAAATATGTTGACATATTTATTTGCTTAAAAACTAACCAGTACATAAACCACTTATATAAAATATGTTCGCCTACCTGAACACACACTTACCATAACTTACATCTTGCAATACTACATTTTGCAATGTATACACAAACACGTGCTTGAGTATTATCAAAAGGACCGAGATCATTAGTTCACAATGCTTTTGCTCATATCGCGATCAGTTAGTTGCCCTTTAATGCTACAAAGCGAATGCATAGATGCGTTAACGTAGGACTACACGTTTAGACTATGACCTCTGCACCTCTCTTAAGTAGGTGCACCTGGGGCAGCGCCAGCACCGTTGGGTATGAAATTGAGTAGTTGAATGCATTCAGCATCAAACAGCATTGAATGCACTGGTAAGGTTAGGGTAATTAACATGCATGTATGCATTCGAAAATGCCACATATGTACCTACACACCCACACACACACATGCACCTCTGTAGTTCTGCTTATTTGCGTACTCGAAGGCGGAAATTGAATTTGTACATACACAACTGTAAATGTGTGTTTGTATGGATTCATGTATTGAGGGGTGTTGGTGGAAATCAATCAGCTTGTGTTTTGCTGATAAATCCATACACACAAGCAACCGTATGATTAATAGCATATTGACACACTAATGCTCATATTTGTATGGCTGCGCGTGCACTAATTTATTAACCAGAGTAAACACGACGTCAATGTGTTTGTCAGTTATGAATTAGCACAGGACAGCTAGTGTAAATTTATTGAATCAAATAGGTAGCACAAGAAAATAGCAAGCAATGTAGCTTATGTCTCTAGAAAAGTGAAGTTGTTGCAATATTTTACAGGAAACCTGTTTTTAATCTTCTTTATTTCAGTTTAGTTAAAAAGTTGCTGTTATAAATACAGCTGTGCTGCTAAAGCCACACAGTTTGGGTAAATGAAATAGTATATGCATTTCTCCGAAGCCAATTGAATGAAGTTGAAAAACAGACTATACAAAGTGTTGGAAATTAAAGCAGTAACTTTGGTTGTGAAAAAGTTGCCTTTATATACAACAAGTTGGTGAAAAGAGACAAGCATTTTAAGTAGATGAGTCATGTAAGACCTAAGAGCTAAGATGAACAAGGAAGTAAGGAGTTTTCGAGAGAAAAATGTGCAAGCCTTTCGAAAAACCTGAGAAAATCTCAGAAAATAGCTATGTACAAGCTCTTTGGAAAAGGTAAAAAGAATAACCCATTTCCTGGCGTTTCGATATATTGGCAATTTATGAATAAAAACCAAGAGCGTAGTTGAGCACTTAATTTAATTCAATTGCAAAATTATAGAGCTAAGAAAGGAAGCAAGAAAGATTTAATGAATGGAAAAAAAGATTTAAATTCCATTTTATATGAGATTGAAAGCTCTTGTTAGCACATACTCTATAAAGATTAAGTTGAATGAATGAGGATTGCACGGCGACCTAAGGTCTATTGTGCCCTTTTCTAAGTCACAACGACTCACTTAGCCTCAGCATATTGATAAGTTCTAATATTGAGACTATGTGATTGCTATTTGGAAACATGGATCCATGGACCTTTATACAGCGTCTGCAGACTGCTGCATAGTCAATTGGCAGGTGTTCTGGAGTTTCGGACATGGAAATTATGTGAAAGGTAAAAAAAGAAAGTATTGAAGCGTTAAATTTCCGTGGAACCGAACACATTATACTAATGGAACTTTTCAGAATCAAAGCCTGAGAAACACTTTACGGTGTAAAACTAGTCATATAGAGCAAAGTCAGTTAGATATATAGGAGCTAAGCCAAGTTTTCGCTCAAATTTATCTATTTTAAGCAAAAAGATACGCCGATATGAGTAAAACAGGCTCTCTTATTTGTGTACACACTTTTGTGTTTGCATGTATGTGCGTGTGCACTTCTAAAGCTTCAAAGTTACTGTCTTTCATTATAATTAATATTTCGAGCCACTAGTCATATCCAAGGTATGCTCTAACTAACTTCTAACTCAAACAATTTCGTTTAGTGATTTGCCAACTTGTTTTAACCTCTCTCCAATAACGAAGCCTTAGCCTAAACAAACTCAGCTGTACCTCGAACTTATGTCTCGTATTAAAACTTAATATGCATACAAAACACCCACACAACATGTTTCTTAATAGTTGTATACATGCGCTTACACATGTATTTGCGTAAATATTGAATTAAATATGATATAAGCAAGCAGCTCCACAATATATAGTTATGCTGTAATGACGGCTGTTTGTTGACTCTTGCCGATCGGTAATAGCTGCTTGTCACTGCGTTGCTGGGTGACGCATTGCCGGTGGGAATAATATTGTTATCAACAATTAATTAAATAAGACTCGGTCATTAGTGTACGATTTGTAGGGCGTTCCATTTCCGTCGACAACTGCCGCACCAACCGGAGTTTAAGCGTAATTATATATGTACACACATGTAGACATAAGTATTAACATGCCTCGATCCGTTTGTGTGCCATGCATGTTGTTGCTTTTGTTATTGTGGTCATTGTTGTCGCTATCTACTGGTCATAAATGCCTGCGAACGGTTTTAAACCACAACGCTAAGCACACCACATTAACCAACACTCGAGTGCACAGCCCATTTACAAACTAACACAATACATGATGGTGAGTGCGCATGTGTTTGTGTGACTGTTAACTTGTACATATGTATACATTGTATACTTGTACATATGTATACGAGTGCGTATACAGGCAAGCGCAGAGAGTGACTAATGAGAAATGATACGGGCATAGCACACTATGCGGCCACTGAGGTTACTCATACGCCCCGTTGAAACGTTATAACCCTGATTGCCGCCTAACCGCTCTATCCGCGCTAACGCTATATGCTATGACTGTAGCTGGCTGTGCTAAGCTGTTGGTATTGATTGTTGCTGTTATAAAATATTTACGTATGTATATGTGTATGTGTGCACGTAGTCAGGATATATCGTTTTGTGACGTTGTCAACACTGCGATATGCTTGCTTCGCCCGGTGACAGTGATAGCTCTTGCTTTTGTTTTTGCACTTAATGTCGCTTCAGGCAGCAACTCTGTTAGCCTATAAACTCTTGTGTGTTGCGTAGACATTCTAGATAAATTCATAAACGACTGCAAGCCAACACCCTGCCTTGTCGCAACTGGACACACGTTAATTCAATATTGTTGTGCGTTAATCCCCCTCCAGGGGTTCAATGCTACCTCAAACGGGCTTAGTGAATGCTTTGCTCCTGCAGCGTCTACGCCTTGCAGCTAACCATACGCGCTCATGCACATACATAAATACATCGATAAATACCTACATGCTCATAAATGACTTACTCTTCTCCTTATGTGATAATGGCGTTTCATATTTAGTTATCATACCAACGCCAGCAAGCAACTGCTTCTCAGCGCAAGCTTTGTTTCTTTGTGTACGCACTTTTGTGTTTGCATGTATGTGCGTGTGCACTTCTTAAGCTTCGAATTTACTGTCGTTCATTATAATTAATATTTCGAGCCACTAGTCATCTGCAAGGTATGCTCTAACTAACTTCTATGACGCTGGTGCACAAATCCACATATATATACTATATATTTATACGTACATGTATTTAGTTGGTGAATATGTAGCATGTAGCTACTAATCAGCGTAAATTGCTGCCTTGTCACACAAGTGTTGAGGAGGCGAACGTTTGCTATTAATGCCCCATGCAAGCTTTGCTCTTCCGCCTTTACAACTAAGCTGGCGGCGTTGACCATTAGGCAGCAGGCAGCTACTTTATCAATGGCTTGTGCTCGTAACAAGCGAACAATGAACACTGCCACAAGTAATATTGCATAAGTTCACATAATAGCTTTGCACATGCATGCGTTGGAAAATTAAGTATGCATTAACTTGGTTAACTTGCTGAGGGTTCCAAGTATTACTTTTGTTTATGAGTAATTGACAGAAAATATTAGACAGATGAAGGTAGAAGATAAGGCAACTTTGTGCTTTGCAAGTGTCGCAGCTAGTTCAGTCACATGTTAGTTGTAGGCTGCTTTTGAGGAAGTAAAACCTATAACTGAGCAATTGAAGCGAACATGCAGAATTTTTAGAATTGGAAAACTAAAGTTGTCATAATTTTGTTTAAGACATGAAATAGACTTGTAATTTTCACTTAATAGTTTTGAAAACTGGCATACAAAGATGAGCAATTATCGCATTTTTTTATATAATATGGTGCTTGTTTATAACTATTTTTGGGGAAAACGCTTTTTTTACGCTAAATATGCTTTAAGATGGGAAATGTGCTTGGAGCAGCATTTTCTGAATTATTTTAATGAATAATTTTATTACAAAAAATGCAATATTATTAAAATATGAAATAAGTTCCATATCGTCACCTAAAAAGCAAAACAACGTATCATAAAAAAAAACCGAAATAGAATTTTTTATTGCTTACGACTCACTACATCATGTTACATATATAGTATGTAGCATAAAATTATCAGCTTCCGCTGACAGATATAAGCAATATATAACCTTTTTATAACCAAAACCCAAATTTAATTTGAATATGAGTGATTTCTATTATATTGTTTTTCTTTCGTCTGTAAACTTTTGAAAAAAGATGTTACGTTATTTCGCGTTTTAGGTGACGATACAGTTTTTAAAGACTTGTCCACTTAATTTCGTTAAAACATCACATTTTGACCAACATGAATGGTTTAAAGTCAGGTCGAAATACAAAAATTATTATATGGGGTCTTTTGGAGACAGAGAAAGGGGCGGGATGATTGCATTAACCTGGACAGTGCAGGTATACTTAAAGCGTATTTTCAATGAAGTGTTTAAATATATGTGGTACAACTCACACACTGACCGTGTATTCAAAAAAAAAAAAAAAAAAAGATTTAGTATATGAAGTATAGTATATGGGAGTTGAGCGTAGTATTGATCCGAATTGATCCATTGGCCTCTACGTCTATATAACGCTTTTCTTTTTTGAGCAAATGCAATTTTCCGAGAAGGAAGAAATCGAACGGTGTCATTCAACTGATAATACGGGGAGTGGTTAATGGTTAAAATGTGGCTTTTGGTCAAATAATCGGTCACAAGCGTCGATCGATGAGACGGCGCATTATCGTGCAAGAAACGCCAACTTCCATATCCGTGATATTCGGGCACCAAATGCTTCAAAACTCCAAGTTAGAATATCGCATTAACATTTTGATCGGGTGAAACAAATTCTTTATGGACAATACTCTTTGAATCATAAAAACAAATCAGCATTGTCTACACTTTTGACTTCTCCATGTGCGATTTTTTGGGTTTCGGCTCGTCCGGTGCTTTCCATTCAGCACTCTGGCGTTTCATATTGGAAACACCAAGTCACAATATTGTAAAGGAGGTTTTTGTCCTTTTTATCCTCTTTAATGATGTCCTTCGAATGTTGGATTCTGAACAATTTTTGGTCGCCAGTCTATTTGTGCGGAACAAACCGTGCACACACCTTTCGTAAGCCCAAATTGGGTTCGATAAAAATTTTTCCCCTTCCATGAATTTTATTGATGATTTCTGCTGATTTTTGATGAATGCGCGCATAGTTTCAATGGAATTTCCAGGGGATCACGGATTTTGATTGGCCCACATGTTGATCGTCATTTATGTCCTCACGACCACTTTGAAAACGTTGAAAGCACTCGTGCACTCTGCTACGAGAAGGTATTCACCGTGAACCGTGAACTTGTTTCATCAATTGAAACGTTTCAGGTAAAAGTTTTACCAATTTTAAAACAAAATTTAATGTTGGCTCTTAGTTCGAAGCTCATTTTTGCATCGATAACACAAACACACTGACACTTAAAATGCAATAACTTCACTTCCAATCAATGAAATGTCATGAAATTCTCACTGGACAATCAATAAAGATAGCAGATTTTAACGCGCCAGTCACATATAAATGTCGCTACCAGCTAGATTCAAAAAGTCCTATTTACTTTGGAAAGCCCCTTGTACTACTAAAATGTCCCCTAGGTTTCATTAAAGTCGCCGAAAGTTCGAAAATCCTGATGTTAATGATATTGATACAGTTAACCTGACCTAGCCAGTCTTCACCCGATTGTATCTATTTTAGGCACAAATATTCACTTTTACGTATTGTAAGTGTGTGTATGCTAATTTTTGCACTGAACACAAAATTTTGGGAAATGTCGTGTACCAAAATAAAATCGGTCAGGCGGTTTACGAGATATGTAAGTATAAGTAGACAGATGCAATATTGCGAAACAAATGCTTATGACAAGAATGTGAATGTGATGTGCAATGCCTTATCAGAAATATTGAAAATATATGATCGACACTAAAACAACAAGTAATTTTAATTTAAATTAACTTGCATGTTTAAATAGCAAATAGCCATACAAAAATATTTGTGACGAAAACTATAACCAAATTATTGCTAAATAAAATTGTAAATTTCACTCTGTGTGACCACAACAGGTTTACCAATTGAAATTGTGCCAATTTATTTGTTATATTTGAAGGTTTCGAAAAACTCGCCGTCAATATGAAAACCTTTTTGGAAAGTTAATTTACTCTAATTTCAAATGTTTTGCTCAGTTTCTACCACCAACAAGTGGGCTTGATTATATTCATATTTATAAATGTACATGTGCAAAGGGCATACAAACATACTTACACATGCGCATAAGTTCGACCGGTGTGAGCAAAGCGAAATCAAGTGCTCGTGAAGAATGCTTAAAATTTATACCCTCAATTGGTTCAATTTGAATGGAAATTGAACGTAAAAGTTTATTTTCAAACTTTTACTTTCGAACAAACTATGCCAATATATTAATGTGAATGTGCTTGGGAGTTAACCGGCAGCCACACAGACATTGCATTAGACATGTGTGTGTGTGTGTAAATATGCATGTTAAAATTTGCTTAAATGCGCTGACGTACAATTCGCTCACATATGCAGAGTCGTATGTATAGGAATATATTTATATGTAGTACATACATATAATATATGTACATGCTCGCATATAATATGCATGTGCTAAGTTTGCTGTGTATTCTGGAGTAATTTCATTACACTTTTCGGAGCGGAAATCTATATGTTAAAGTTATAAATTTGTAAAATATTTCAGGACATGCCTGAGGTCATTCATATATGCATGCATGTGTGTATATATATACGTATGCTTATAATTTTGGATAAATTTTATTTCTAGGTAATTGTAAGTATATGTATGTATACATAGTTACATCAAAGGTTTGGTAATATAGAACTTAATTTTCTGGATGGAAAGCCTAATAGAAAACATTCTTGAAATAATATTTTCCCAATCTTATGTATTGTACAAATTACGCTTAGAGAAATGTGAAATATTTAATTTTTAATAGGACTGCCTTTAAAATGTTTAATAATTTAGCCACTCTAAGTCTCACTTACTTATTTGAATTGCCATATTTTATTTTGTATTTTCTTCTTCTTCTCTCTCGTGCTTCCCTTTCACAGATTGGCGCCAATTGGTCCTTTCAACGGAATGGAGGTCTTCCTTTTCTTCTGCTTCTGTTCCTTCGGCGGGACTGCCTCGAAAACTCTCAGAGTTGTCTCTTAATTCGCTGAACTTTCGCAAAACCTTTCTCTAGAAAACTCGTAACGCCATCCAGTCTGGAGAAGGAAGAACTAACGTGCCGATGTTGAGGCCAATGATGTCGATGTCATTGGTGTACGCCAGCAGTTGTACACTGTTATAGAAGATTGTACCTCCTCGATTAAGCGCTGCAGCTCGAATAATTTTCTCCAGCAGCAGATTGAAGAAGTCACACGATAGAGAGTCGCCTTGTCTGAAACCTGCTTTTGGTACCGAACCGCTTGGAGACATTTTTCCCTGATCCTTACGGTGCTTTTGGTACTGCTCAACGTCAGTTTACCAGCCGTATTAGTTTTGCGGTCTACCAAATTCAGATAGCGTCATAAAGGCAGCTCCATTTCGTGCTGTAAAAACAGCTTTGAAATCCACGAAGAGGTGGTTTTCTTCCCCCAAAGATTTGGCACATGGTGGATATCTGGTCGGTTGTAATGACGGTGGGCTTTAATCTTTCGCAAGACTTATGTAGATTTTGGGGTTGTAATAACGGTGGGCTTAATCTTTCACAAGACTTATGTAGATTATGGGGTCTCTCTGTTTGTGGACAGAGCACACTTAAATTTCAACAGTTGGGCATGCTTTCGTCCGACCCTATGCCACAAAGAAGGTAATGCATGCTCCCTTACCTTCGCTGCCCTGTTTGAATAGCTCGGCCGGCAATCCATCGGCCCCCGCCGTTTTGTATTTCTTCAGCGTGTAATTGCTCTTCGAATTTCCTCATCGTCATCGATTGTGGAATGAGGTTCGCCATCTCCTGATGTTATGCCGTCACTGCCATTCAGCAGGCTGGAGAAGGGCATCAGTCAATAGATCACATTCTACAAGAGTATGCTCTGGGCAACAGTCACTAGATCACTTCTGAGAGTTCTACAATAGTATGTTCGAAAAGGTGTTCCCGCCAAGGACTTATGGTCGTTGTTCTGACGGTTATCTAATACCGGTTAGGATGGTAAAGATTATCTGGGTTGTAGTCGTCTTCATCTAACAAGAGGCTCAAAAATCGTGCTGTTTCGACGGGGTCGGACCAAAGTAAAAAGGGTGTCAGATGAGTGGGGTTGGAGGGACATGCAAAGAGATGGCCAGTGTCATGCGAAGACTCATTGCACGCAGGACATATGTTGGAAATGTCGAGGTTATTCTGGATAGGTAGGAGTTTAGCCTGCTACAATATCCAGAACGAAACTGCGCAAGAGTCACTCTCATTTTTCGCGGCAACTCGAGCTCTTCGTCTGCAATCATACCGATTAATCGTAACCGGTCCAAGGCAATCAACTATGAGATATTATAAATAGAGATTTATCATTTTTACCGTAGAAAATAAGTCATACATATAATCCCCGGACGCGAGCTCATAAATTTATGCGCACACATTCATATAGGTACACATGCTAAAACTGTATATAGTTCTTTGAAAACAACTTCATTAGTTTGTCCCAGCTGTAATGCACACAGCACACAGCTAATTGGCCTGGGAAAAATCTGCTGCAACTTCTGCACAGAAGCAAAAGTGAGGTTAAACTTGAAAGAGGCGGGCGCAGCACAGCCAACTGAACTTTTAAACAATTATTTAGGTACATACATATATACATACATATGTAAAATGTAGAATTAGTGAGTGTACATATGCTTAATTGTTTTTGTAGTTGCAGAAGATTTCGCACAGCACACACTGCGAATAATATTAATTTCTTTTGGTTTGCAAAGAAATGCAGGAACTTTGAACATTCCGCACCACCAACCAGCAGATTTGCCGGCGAATGCACAGGCAAAGTACAAACGTGGCCATAGAGTTTATTGAAAATTGCAATTCAGCCAGTTACATGCAGCTACACAATACATACATACATACGTACGTACATAAATACAAAATTGTGGTGGGTGTGGCAAGGCAAAAGAAGGAGAGGGGTGGCTGTATATCACAACAACAATATTGGAGACCATGTTGCAAGGATTCACAGTTCGTGGCAGTTTACAGATACACTTGCACTTAA
This sequence comes from Bactrocera correcta, assembly GCA_027475135.1. Classification (NCBI taxonomy): domain Eukaryota; kingdom Metazoa; phylum Arthropoda; class Insecta; order Diptera; family Tephritidae; genus Bactrocera; species Bactrocera correcta. The sequence goes on from CM050323.1 coordinate 48,901,246, forward strand.
TATTTATAAGCTGTTTCCTTGGCGATATTAACACGTACATAGGTATTCGTATTGGGCACTAAACAGAAAGCATAGCAAAAGGAAAGGGAATAAGAATGCGTTGCCGCTGCTGCACAGGGGACCATAATTAATGCTGCAACATGCCAAAGTTGCTAAAGTTTTTGAATTTTAATTGCTATTTAATTTCCGCAATAGTTCCCTTCGAAAACGTTTCGTTACCCACGTTCCTCTGTAGCTAACAGCTAACCTGCTTAGTAAGTGCACTAAGAAATCGAGAGCATCGGCTTAGTGGAGAGGCGAAGTACTTAAAATTGCTGCTCGTGTAAAATTTCATAAATACTTAATGCGGGAAAAGCGACTAGGGATGTTCACGAGAAATTTCAATTAGTTGCGTAAGCGTGTACCTAGGTTAAAGTTGGGCGTTCTATTTCAACACAGAATTAACATTTTGTTAATAAGTTTGGTTTATTTGCGTTGAATTTTATCGATATTGTCGGTCTAGAGGTCTTACGAAGAATTCACAACAAATTCAAGGTAATTAATTTGTTAAGTGGTTATTCTAATGCGTAAAGCAATTCCGAAATAAATCTGGTAAAGGGTAGTCAAATCAGGTTCAAAAGGCAGGGTTCAGGAATTATGAGCTTTTTGTGGGAATTTCTGCTTTTAGTTATCGCTGTTTTGTTGATTTTGAGTAAGTATATTTCCATAACTGTCTCCCATGCGGTGAAGACTTGTTTGGACGTATGACTTTATATTATTTGTGTGCTCAGTGTCTTTGGAGAGCACATTACGTTGTAAGGAACTTTAAGTGCTTTCTAGGGATTACACTATCCTTATTATAACAGATAATCGTGTTTGGAAATGAGCATGCTTCCGAATTCCAGAAACTTTAAAAAGAAACAATATCAGTTGGTGATTAGATTCTTATTTCTCGAAGAAAAAATAAAATAAATAACAAACGTGAGATAGTAGAAAGTATGCCTTTCAAAGGACCATTTGGTCTTGTTCTGCATGAAAGCAGTGACCTGACAGAAATTTTAGTTTAATGATCTTGTAGGTCTCTAGAGAAACATATTTTCGCACGGATTTAAGAAGTTGCAAGTTAAGTGTATCGTTCCAGAAGTAACTATTTCCGTCTGTGTGTATTGTACGTGAACTAGGCCCTCAGCTTTTGAGCTATCCGATCGGTAGCTTTGCATAAATATTTTCTCCTTTAGTAGCTGCTCATTTGTTGGATCCTGCCGTTAACGGATCACTATAGCCTATAACTGCCATAAAAACTGAACAATCGGAATCAAATGCTTGTTTAGAAAACTTTCGACGAGATTTTCTCAAGAAAGTTGTCCTATGTTAGTATATAAAGTAACGTTGTCATCTTAAAATTATGGAGGGAGCACTTGTACAGCTTGCTGAATAACAGTGGCAGAGTAACTCCAGGAGTTGGTGAATCCGATTTCCCAATGGGGAACTATGAACGGACTATGACTATGAAACGGACGTTCCATTGCCCGACCACGAGGAGGGTTCGAATAGCAATTACCTGTCTGAAAAACAACAAAGCGGCGGCGACCGATGGATCTCCGGCCAAGCTATTCAAATACGGCGGCAAAGAACTTAAAAGGAGCCTGTATCAGTAGAATATGGTCGGACGTAAGCATTTCCGACGATTGGAATTTAAGGGTGTTCTATCCAATTCAATAAGAGGGGACACCACAATCTGCGCAAATTACCGTAGTTTAAGGATATAAGGTTGTCTGGAAGATTAGAGCTCGCTGTTAGCAAACTGATTCAGCCTTAACAGGGTGGCTTTGAGTCTGAAAAAACAACAACTGACCAGATATTCACCGCGGTAAATGTTGAAAAAGACCCGTGAAAAGAGAATCGACACGTAACACCTCTTTGTCGATTTCAAAGCTGCTTTTGACAGCACGAAAAGCAGCTGCCTTTATGCCGCAATTTTTGAATTTGGTATCCCCGCAAGACAAATACGGATGACGTTGGGCAATGCCAAAAGCTCTGTCAGGAACGGGAAGGACCTCTCGGAGCCGTTCTATACCAAACGACTCTCTAACGTGATACTTCTTCAAACTACTGCGTGAAAAAGTATCTGATCTTAATACAAATCTCGAATATTTTCAATGCTGTTTGAAGTGGTCGTTGGTAATAATGATGCTCTGTTTAGAATTTCCAAGTGTAGATTAAGGCGGTAACTTCCTTGCCGATGTCGTTACTTCTCTAGTCCGTTAGAAATTTTTTTTAAGATTTCGTCGCGCTATCTTTCTTAAAGACTTTTATATCATTCTGCCGGCTTGGCAAATATTTTCTCTTTCTTCTTTGACTAAAATTTAATGTACCGTAATCAAAACTAATCTTCGCTCTGTCAAAATTTGAATTTTATTTCACTGGGTCAGTAGTTTACGGTAATCACATATACGCGCATAAGTGTTTGCTATTCAATAAGCTTCATCCTTTATGCCAAGCATCATTCTTTCATAGCTCCCATAGTTTTTTTCTGTTCATTTGTAAATGCTAATTACAACACTAGTAAAATTTATACCAGTAACTAAATGTTGGCGCACAAGTTGTAGAAAGGGGTTACAATCATCCATGATGATTAGAGAGTAAGCTGGCTATTATTTGTTTTGATATGCATCCCGCTGAGATGAATGGAGTCTAAGTCCGAGTTGGAGGCGGATACAGACAGCGGTATGCTGGGCGTTTGTTTTTGTGTTACTTTGAGCAGTAGTTTTCTTTTGTTCAAGTTTGTCGTGTCCAGCCTGATACATACGTACATTCACAGATACATACGTACATACATAGTTACTTACATACTTATATACTTTCAGACTACTTATTGTTGCCGTTCGTTATCAGGAAGACAAGAAGAGAAAAAATTTACAAACTCCTCTTTATTATACCCACTCCACACACACACACGAGAACTTCATTTCGCTTCAGTTTTTCTGCTGTAGAGATACCGAACACATTTACATTTCGTATTTACACATTTGCATTTTCATCGTCAACGTTCCATCTTTGAATTTGCATTTTGCATTTGCCGTTACGTAAATGGGGGCATGCATGCGCAAGTGTGCGTGTTGCTGGGTGTCTGTGTATGCCTGCTGATGCGTATGTGCCTGGGTGTGTGTGTGTTGGTGTGTGGTCGCGTGTTTGTAATGCAAATGAATGTTGCACCAGATAGTTCCGGCCGGCAGAGGCGATGTAGCGGAAATGCTTTGGCTAGTCGGTAAGGCAGTTTCGCATTCACTTTACTGCTTTATATGCACCCTACCGTACACTTGTATGTGTGCGCACATATTGGGGCGTGCTTTTGGCACTTTATAGCTGGGCGGGTATACCCATTTTTCACACTCCTTCTCCCTCTCTCTCTCTACACTTACTGCTTAACTTTCTGAAATCTCTACTTTTTTTGCCGTCGCTTTGTTTTGTACTTGTTTCTTTGTATGTAACTTGCGTTGTGTGTGTGCCTTTTTTGTTGTACGCGCATAAAAATATTCCAATTAGGAAAAACTTGTAATATTTTTCCACTATTTTTTCACCATCGGCGACAAGCTCGTAAGTAATACAGACATTACAACATCGCCTCCACCCAAATGCGTCGCTGCCACGCCGACAAGGCGACCGCGCACACACGTGCATACATACCAGTTTGTACTTATGCATGTATGTGTGTGTGTGCGAGCGTGTTAGTAGCACATCGCTTTTTGCAAAAGCTTCTTTGTGTCTGCTCTTGTTGATACAAGTACTGGCAGTGGGTTTTCAGTGGCAATTGTGGAAAAACTTAAATTTTTGTATAATTTCGGTTCAACGGAAATGCGGCAACGGAAGTTGAAGCTGTACGCTTCTCTTTGTGTATGTATGTGTTAGTGGCGGTAAGTAGTGAAGTGTAAATAAAACGCATAGTTTATGTGTAAATTACCGAAAGACAAGTGCACACATTTGCTTTATGTCTGTTGGTCTATACACATATACATGTGAGTGTGCGAGTGTGTGTGTTAGGTTTTTTGACACAGTTTTAAAGAAATGCTGGCAGCCTTAAAGTTAATGTATTAAATAAACTTTTCGGTTATTTGCTGAAAATAGTGCACAGAGTTAATGAACTTTGTAAGCGCATGAATTCGGTGCAAGATATCCTTCGAGTCCAGAGTAAAAACTAACATGAAAAAATACTCCAGAAATTAAAAAATGCTCCACTTAAATCCGATCGTTCAATTTTTCTGAGAGCTATCGTATATGCTACAGTGATCTAATATGAATAATTACTTCGTAGATTGCATTATTACCTGAGGCGATAATAAATTTCCTAAAGATTTTTCGTCAAATAAATTTTCCATACAAGGACTTGACTCTAAATGTTCATCTTGTATGGCAGTTATGAGCTATTGTGGTCCGATATCGATAGTTAATATATATGCACAACCTTTTGGAAAGAAAAAGACGTGTACAAAATATCAGACTTACTATATAACTCAAAAACTAAGTTACTAGTTCGCTAAATATATCCTGGTTAGGGTATAAATATGGCAGACCAAGCTCTATAACCATCCTTCAAAATTATATCTGTATACCTAGAGATACCTGTAAATACTAATTTTTATTGAGAATCTATTACAAAGCAGGATTGTACAGTTAACCTGAAAATATAGTTAAATTATTTACTGGATTAGATCATAATTAATTATGAAATAGTTCAGGTCATCTAATTACTGTGTCCAAAAAATAAGGTGACATTTGAATTTAAACTGCGCGCGTTTATGGATTTGGAAAATTTTTATTTTGTTGGTAGTACTGTCAGTCACATTTATATATGTCAAATTTCATGTCAAAATATTCATTAGTGTTTAAGATACGTGTCGTTTTGTGAGCTGCTAAAAGTGAGTTTTTCGTTTTTTGCGACGTCGAAATTCGTCGAGCAAAGAATTTGCATTAAATTTTGTTTACGGAATAAATTTTCTGCTGCGGATACGTTAATGATGGTGCAGAAAGCCTTTGGTGATAAGGCCATGTCTAAAAAAAATGTTTACAATTGGTATAGTGAGTTCTAAGCCGGCCGTGAACGGGTCGAAGACGAAAGCGTCCAGGGCAACCATCAACCTCAACCGACGAAGCTCACGTTCAACAAATCAAAGATTTGGTGTTAAAAACCGTCGATTAACAATTAGAGACCTTGCTGATGAAGTTGGCATATCGAAAGGCTCAGCCAATACCATTTTGAAGGATGTTTTGGGCCTCAAGCGCGTCAAACCTCGACTGGTACTGAAAACATTGAATTTTTTGGAAAAAGGGCGTCGCGTTGAAGTGTGTGAAACGATGCTTTCCGACCAGCAGGGTGTCATGAAATGCATTATAACTGGCGATGAGACCTGAATATATGCTTACGACCCCGAAACAACCGATCAATCGAGCGAATATCGTGCCAAAAGAGAGCCGAGACCAAAAAAATTGCGCCAAAGTCGCTCAAAAGTCAAGGTCATGTTGACTGTTTTCTTCGATTATCGTGGTGTTGCGCATTATGAATTCCTTCCAACCCATCAAACAGTCAACAAGGAATATTATTTGAACGTTATGCGTCGTTTGCGTAACGCTATCCGCCTAAAAAGGTCGGTTGGTTTGGTTTTTACATAACGATAATGTACCATCCCTTACTGCCCTCGTAATTCGTGATCATTTCGCCAAAAACTCAACCCAAATCGTTCGCAACCACCGTATTCACCTGATCTGGCGCCCTGCGACTTCTGGCTGTTCACCAAGCTCAAAAGACCGTTCCGGGCACACCGTTTTCATACGATAGAGGAGATTCAAGCTGCAGCGAAAACGGAACTGAAGGCCATCCCGGAAAGTGAATACAACCAGTGTTTCAAAGATAGCAAAATCCGTTGGCATAAGTGCATTGCATCGGGAGGGGATTACTTTGAAGGGGATGAAATTGATTTGGAAAAATAAATAAAGAATTTTTAAAATAAATACAATTTGGGCACAGTAGTATGTGAAACACCATACCAGAAGTGTGTTTACCTGGCAAGTTCTTTATCTCAGCTTTCACTTTACTTTTGAGCTTTCATTTGTACCTTTAGAACTAACAGCAGGTACTAAAACAAGAACTCAGGGTAATAATATTTTATTATTGTCACATAACCAGAAGTTCACCAAAGCGTATTTGACTTCATGAACAGATTGATCGAAAATATTTCATTAGTCATTATAAAATGCAATACAAGAAATTACGAAAGCTCCAAACAATTAATTAAAAATCCCGAAGGGGCTGAGATGTAGTTCTTATTCTTATACGAAATGTTTTCTCAAGGGTGACTTTGTTTGCAGGAGTATCTCCAAGAATGTCAAGGCATGTATATCTGGTACATAACGAGAAGGTAACATACATAACATCGCTTTTCTTAAGTTGACAGGCGAAGAAAAAGTTATATATTAGAAACTTTTCGAAGTTAAAGTAAATGTGAGTTTTGGTTATAAAATGGTTATAAATTGACTATAAAATGGTTATTAATTAGTTATAAATGGGTTATATATTGGTTATATCTGAAATTTTGTATATGTATCATGATGAAATCGTAAGAAATCGTATAAAAAACTCAATTTGCTTTGAATTTTAGGAGACAATATGTAGGATATCTTCTTAAGTTAGTTCCTTTCCTAGCAGTTAGAGTGTCGGATTGCAATATGTTGATGTTAAGAGGCGAAGAGACCAGAGAGCAGTATAACATCTTAATATATATATAATTGCCTTGCGAATCAAACTAATGTCAAAACGTGGGCAACATACAAATGTATGACATGACAAATTAATATAAAAAGGAGAATGAAGTACACTCATACTGACTTTTTATATGTATAACTCATGGCAATACCAATTTTGATTTATTTTTAGTTTGAGCTTGAGTCTGCCATTTGAACTTGAAATACGCCATTTGTGTCCGCTTCCAAAGTCATGAACTTAATATCCGCTCTTTAAATTAAATCTCACGGCGCAGGGAGAAGTAAAAGGCGATTTTGGCAATCTTTCGAAGGTAAACGAAATTTCGCTTAACGAGAAAACTGCGCTGTGTTTACGAAACTCGAAGAAAGTTTCCAGTGGCTTAATAAAAAGTCAGCGCAGAAAGCAAAAGTTTTAAAAATAAATACGAGCAAGCACATATTGTATAGATTTAATAAAGTTTACTTATATCGATGAGTGGACCGAACGACAAACCTAGAAAGATTATGAGGGGTACGTGTGAGGGCGATGAAAAGTAGACGCAAAGAGTGGAACAGGTGAACGAGCGAGAAAAATCATCAAATTATGATGATAACAAGCGAACGCACATACGCATGGATACACAAGTAAATTCTAGAGTATTATGTGCATATATATATATATATATTTATGTATATGTGTAGAAAGAAAAAGAAAGCCGAGAAGTCGCAGATAATAACAGCGTGAGTGGACCGTCGCATCAGCAATGTGATATCGGACATTGGAGTGAATACGAAATATGAAAATTAATTAAAAGTTTGGCAAACTTGAAAAAAGATGCAAAAGTTGCAGTGGCAGTCAGCGAGAAAAAAACTCAAGAGAAACTCTGAAAAGAAGTGAAAGTTGCAGGGAAATATTAAATTAAGCAAAGTAGATAAGTAGGAACGCAAACAACTGAGTTCAAGCACAGTGTTGAGGTATCAAGCTCTTTGTTGATTTTCCAAGAAGGTAGGAAAATTTTGAGGTTATTGTTAAGGAAAAATTTATTGAAATGGAACCAAATTATTTTCAGTTTATTTGAAGCAAGATTAATATGCGAACATGAACCATAAACCGTCTGCTGCTGTTGGAAATATGCGACAGAAGTTGCTTACAAATTTGAAACAACTCGGATCTGAGATACGAAAGAACGAAATACGAAAATACTTTTTCGACTATCCAATATAAATGATCAGCGCGTTGAGCTAAGTCGATTTAGCTATGTTCGTCCGTATATGCGAACTTGCCGCGCAGTTTTTGAAAAATCGATCTGATAATTGAACGAATTAAATTTGTTTAAAAAAAAAATTTTTTTATTCCGAAGAGTTTTCTAGCTTCGTTGCAATCAAAATTTACTTTTCTTTCTTCTCCTATCTTCTCCGTGTCTTCACATAGTTTTTTAATATCCACTAGCCTCTTAAAAATAGTCAACAAACCCTCAAATTACCTTCATTATTATTTTATTATCATTGAATATTTTATTATCATTGAGCAGCGGCATCCCGTTAATTTGACATTGCGCTGCGGCTGAGCGAGCCAGTAGATGTCGAAATTCAGAGTAAAGCAGTGTTCTAGTACAGCCTTCAATAGCAGCAACGCTGACAACCATCAGTTGCAAGTAAAGCTTTGACAGTTTTTTGTTGTTGTACAACGTTACTGCTTTTCGCCATTATCACCTTCTCTTCACGGCTATCTAGCACTGCACAAGTTCATAACAGAAAATCAGGCGCAGTAGGACATCATGGCAACAAGCAATTTCCGGAAAGTTCAACGCTTAAATAACCTCACAAAATATAAGAAAATTATGAATTTTTTTGCTATTTTTTGATTTTCGAAGAAGTTGTTGCCAAAGGGTGTAAGCAGCAAAGTACAGTAACTAAAATGTGGTCCTTGACAAAGCTTTCTGAATGCATGAAGGCCTTGGAAACCTAATGGTGATTTCTCGGAACAAAATAATTTACGAAAACAACTGGGGAGGCTTTTGGCGTAAATTTATTAATCACTCAGCACAGTTCTGAGAATACGAAAAATATACTTCTATCATCGAGTTAATTTTTTTGGAATGGCACATTTTCTAAACTTTAAACTCTTGAATCCAAGTTATTTAGTAGCCAATCTTTTCATTTACTCGGACCTCTTGAATTCGCATAAGTATCTTTATTAAGTAACCGAACCGATTTAAATCATACTGCAGAACTTCAAACTAAGGACTTCATAAAAAAGAACAAAAATGTAAAACTTAGCTTATCCAAGTCTAAAAAAAAATTTTAGGATTGCGCTACATAAATATTTATTTTTTTACTTTTAACTGACTGAGGCCATTGAAAAGTTTTTATTAGCACGTGAGTAAATAACTTGCAATTGTTTATATTAGCATAATAAGAAAAATGTAACGATTTTTTTAAAAATAAATATTGGCTTAGACTTTCAGCACTCGAATAAACCATGCCGTTGATGTATTTCTTTGCAAATCTAACAACTTCTTGCAAAAAAGGCTGCGGCTGGTCCGGATGCCACTCATTTTCTGAACAACGGATGCAAAGGAAGCGGGGCGGCACCATTTTGCTCAGTAAAAGACAAAACAGACTGCTGCTTTTTGTGAACTTTTATTGCTAAAGCAATACTCCCGAATGCTCAGGGCATTTATGCACCGATTATGATTGTTGGCCACAGCGAAGGCAAAGTCATCACCAGTGTCAGGGGTCACATCACGAGTCTCGTTCTGATAAAGACGTATTGGACGCGTTGGCTGCCAGCCATATATATATTTACGTATTCCTAATACTTATATAAGTGCCCGGCATACTCTGGGTAGCTATGAATATATAAACGCATCAGTGCGCTTCCAGTGTGGCCGCTGACGACCATCGCGGAGTTTTGATATAAATTTCATTACTTTCCTTCTACTCAGGCTGCCTTCGTTGCCTTTGCTGCCAACTTCCTTTTCTTGTACGCCCTCACTTCCTTTTCTTTATACATTTTTATATACAATCTTTTTTTCGTGTGAAGGATTTTCCAATTTCCTGTCTTCCGATTTATGCAGTCACTCAAAATGCACATAAAAAATACAATAGTGAATATATAAGCATATAAGTAAATATATATACACTTTTATTTCGATACAATATGCAAATATATTACACACATACATATATCTGCTTTGGAGTTTTTAGGAAATATATTTTCAGCTCTTAATAAATCTGAAGGAATATTAGTTGATGAAAGTCCAATATGTGGCAGCAGCGCAGAGATTTGTGCGTAAACGCGGTTTTGAAAATAATAAAATAATAATAGCAGCAATTTTGTTGTTGGTATACTCTCGAGAAAGATGTGCTAATTCAATATATATTGAGCTAATACCGAGTTTTTGAGAGTTGATACAATGAAGTAAGTGAATTCAGTTGCGCTCCATTAATACATCAAACATTGTTAGCTGACTGTCGAAGAGAGTAAGAAAAACTCTATATCCCACATAGAAAAGTTGTACTCTTACCTTTATCGGACTTTTATATAAAATTTATTAGTCGAAAATCTCTTGAAAACTTTAAAGCATTAATTTTCTTATGTAATATTAATCATGAGATTTGATAGAACAAGAGTATCTCCCTAGAATTGAAAGTAAAATGGTATAAGAAATAGACTCCAAATATTGTTAAGTGTAGGAAAAGTCGGTGTTTTTCGAGCTATTTCAGGCATATTCATCAAAAATATAGCTAATATACATATATCTAAATTAGGTTACTGTGGGCCAATAAGCATAGACCTGATTGGCCCTTTGTGATACCAGATGGTCTCAGCTGCCTGGTCCAAGAGGAATAGTCATCCTGTGAGGTGTCTGCGCTGGAAGCGATTTTTAACAGGCTCTGCGGCCTCGCTATCGATATCTCCTCCAATGCGAGATAAGCGCATATGATAAGTTCCATTGTTTTCCTTGTGCCCTGCTATAGACATTTCCTGCAGTCTTCTCGATCTGTCAGCCGCGTGTTGCGGGCGTGTATCGTCAACAGGCAGTAACCAGTTAGTAAGTATTCCCATCATGTCCCAATAAGAACTTTGTGTATATCTTTGTTTTTACCCGTAGGTGGCTCGTTTCATCGGATTTTTCCATTTTTTTTTTCTTGCCATGCTTCTGTCAAGATCGTCGTATAGATAATACTTAGGTTTTTCAATGTTGATCACGTTTTCGTATGTTAGCCGCACATGACCATTATTTTATTGTCCACGATTTCTTTGTGGCTTGACACACAGTAGAAGTGAAACTGCTATCTTTCGCAAACACTTTCCACTGCTGCCCACTTTCCCAAAATACTTCTGGCTGATATGAAAAAAAAAATTAAAAAATTCTTGATAATGAAATGAACGATCTCTGTTGTTCAGCTAGTTATATGAGTAAGCGGTGCTATTTCCGGAAGATCTTTAAAGGGTAGAAAAGCCAAATTTCAAATTCTGTCTGGATTGCAATTAGTTCCAAAGGTCCTTAGACCTTATGTCATAGAGCAATAAATATACCCAACCTACATGTAACATATGCATCTTAAGCATAAATATAAATATACATACAATATATTTACTTATATATGAATTTACACATTTAAAGAGGAACTTCCTTGCGGCACACATACTTAGATAAATAATTTGTTATGTTTGCACAACACTCGAGCGTAGAGAATGGACAACAGGAAATATAGCAGATGTCAACCGCTTGCACGGAGGATGCTGTAATCAAACGCCCCACCGCAATTGTCGCACTTGATTTCCGTACAGTCCCACAGCGCCTGCTGCCTGCTACCCACTGCCTACGAGCTTGGCTGTCAACCGATCCATAACGTGCCGAATAAATATAATGCTTAAATATTATACATTTTATGTAGTTGTAAACAATTTGAGCGGTAGCAGCCGACAACCGGCAGCCGACAGCTAGGAACCGCACCAAAACGCACAGTGGCATGAAATTTGCCAGCCAGCTAGCGAGCAGGCAGGAGTCAACAACCAACAGCAAATGTCACAACACTATGGAGGACACCAAATGCCGATGTGCTTCCGCCGGTCGAAATGCCAGGAGCCAGACTGCAGTTGCGTCGTGCTGCAGCAACCAGCGGCTAACAGTAAACAGCCGCAGGCCGGTTGGTTGGCCCCAACACTCTACAAATACATACACGCATGTGCATGCATATAATTTTGCGGGTATGTATGTATATGTGTGTGTGTGTGTGGTTGTGGCGATGGATCGCTAACGCATTCTTGGCCGGGTCATTTTGCTTTCTTGGCACGTATTTTAAGCTTGATTTATGCGCAGCTAACGTGGATTTTTGTGTTATGCACATCTTGTGCAATCACTGTTGTTGCAGGCCGGCTCTGACTCTTAATATTTCTTTGGGGTGTTTAGTTTATTTTGTGGTGGTGGCGCTTGCAACCAATCGAGTTTGGCAAGATATAAAGGTTGAAAGTTGCTGCTGGTTTGCGGTCGCTCGGTGGGTTGGTGGCTTGCTTGGTCCGAGTGCATGCCTCGCTCGCTCCACTTTGTGTGTAAACTTTTTCGAGTGAAGTCAAAAAGTGCAATAACAGCATGTGGGCTAGCAAAACTGACTGCTGCAATAAAATAGCTTCAAGGCTGTGCGCAAAAATATTGACATTCTTTTGATATGAGCCGTGCAACTCTGGCCGTATGTTAAAGGAACTCAATAAAAGAAGCTTCACCAACAAATTTGCAATATATATGTATATGCGTTCACACAGAATCAATGTTGTGTGTGCACGTAACCGGTACAACTGCAGTCGGGTCTCAACTTGTGAAAAATAATGCTTTTATTGGAATTCGAGTTATTGAGTTACGCCGTACTTCATTTGTGTTTCACCCTTTATTCCGCGTATACTTTGTTATATTAAGGAACAAGCGGAAATAATTTTTATGAGGTCAGGCAGATAATAACTTGGTTTGGTCTCTTTTAAAGATGTGCTCAATATGGATTCTAAAACTTTACGAAAACCTTTCTTAAGTCATGAATTTTCCATTAAAACGTAAAAGAAGTCGAAAAAAATGTAGCTAGCAAATTGCTAATGGATTTGGCTGTAGTATGCTTTCTTCATCATTGACTATTCCTAGCAGGCATAATAAGAATAGCTTACAATGAATTTAAAATGAGCAAACGATTTTTGCGATGAAATATAACGTGAAAGTGTACACTGGATCTCCTATTATTCCCTTTAATCTGAGCAATTTTAATTGTACGCATAATTTTGTATATTGATTCATTCGTCCTAACTAGATTGGCTTGTGTGTTTGTGTGTGTAGTTGATGCCTGTAATTTACTCCTGATGGATGCTTAATATGCCACTCAAAGTCAATCACGCTCATTCTGTTTATGAGCGTTTTGTGTTTACATTTCAAAAACCATAGGCGTGTTGTAGTTTGGTGCTGATTGCTCCTGAGTTTCTCAATTTCGAATATGCATACAAGTCAAATTCGGGAGGACTTGTTATCGGCTTCATTATTTAACTTCATTTATGCTGGCATGATTACTTACATAGAAAAGTATAATAATTTTGAGTTCACTGTGGTTTGTGTTTAAATGTGAATTTTAGATTTTTGGATTTTATTGGAAAATATATACTTAACGGGTTTTTCAATAAGAGCGCTACAATGAAATGAAACAAAGAACGGGTAGGGACATCAATGAAATTCTTTATTTCTGTGAAAGTACATTCGATGTGCATGGTCACCACGTATACGCTGACGCTGAACTCAATTTTCGACGGTTCTCAAGCATAAATCGGCAAAGCAAACCTTACTGAAGAAAAAAGTTAAAAGAGCGGGAAAAAATATGCCGTCGTTTGCTGTCACTATTGATCTACTTTTATAGCGTACCCTTTGAAACCCTCGTTATATATCGTAAATAAGTAAATATTGTTTGTAAGGGCTGCTGTCTCTTAACGACCTAATATCATTCCTCACAAAACAAAAGCTTATGTTCAACCGGATTTTTCAATCTAATCTCAAACTCTACTAAAAAGCTCTCAAGCGATCTCATTAATTAGAGACAACATATCAATATTTCTTGGTTCGGTTCTCTGTACATGCTAAAAAATTCTCCAATTAATATGAAAAAGGAAAGAAAATGTTTTCTGAAAATAAAAAAATATGATTTCGCTAAATTGATGCACTAGGGGGCCCATATCCTTTATCCTACAGGGGCCTCGATTTTGTCTTAACGATCCTAATATTATCGGGCTTTATAGAAAACGTCAAGATCTTTCTAATATAATAAAGGCTAAATGAAATATGAAGTACAACTAAATAAAAAGTCCTAACCATTTTTGACTTAAAGTAACTATTTGTTTTCGATTCGTACTTCTTTACGGTTTTATTGAATCGGTGTATAACGGAAGAACTGTTCAGAAATCACAAAAGATTGAATGCAAACTTTATGTAATATGATAGAATATCCTGAAACAATAACAAAAAATATGAAGAAAGTAATTTTTCGAAGCCTTTATTTAATTTTAAGTTTACATCGAAGAGGAATGTAGAGTTTTTACAAAGCATTCGTAACAGTTTAGTTGCCAAAGCCAGCCGGCCAGCATAAATTTATAAGTGCAATGAAATTTAGTCAGATAATAAATTCTAAAATCATACGAAAATTAAAAGCATAAAATTCTCTTCAAAATGAAAAAGGATCAGCAGAAAAGCCTTGGGTTATGCAAGCTCTTCCATATGCACACAAATTGAATACTTGTAAATGAAGCTTAACATACAAATATTCACTTATTCACTCACATGCATACATATGCACACTCGTTCTTGCTTATTTATGTACATACATATGTATGTAGATATGTAAATGCTTTTGCGTGCAACTCTGGCTCATTATGGCGGAGGTGAGGCAGATAATTGCAGTGCATGTTATGTTGATTTAAGCGTGAAATTATGAAAATAATATAGATAAAACGCCACAGAAATAATTACTTTGGGCATAGGGATAGTGAAGCGGCAGCGAACGTGGAAGTCAAGTAGTTATTTGTTTGTTTGGCTCGTTTGCTCGCTAGCAAAAGTACTCAACTGTTAATTGAGTTGAATCCGGCAGACGCGCACTGTGAAGCGAAAGTGGCATTTGAATGTGAAATTACAATGAAAGGTTGTTGCCGATAATGCAGAAACTGTCTGCGCAAAAGTTGTACAAAAACTATGGAGGCAGACTTCGAAAATATTAGTATTTTTCAAGGTGCTCATACAAGCATTTTGATGATGATGCTAAGCAGAATAATATAAAAAAACTGAAAGAGTAGCTCTTGCTTTTGATAAGAACTTATAAGACCTAACTCCAGTCAGTTCTACATTAAAAAATAGAAGAGTTTTGCCTCATTGAAGAGTTTTGTTTTTTTAATCTGAAGATCTGTCTCAAAGTCAATCAAATCAAAGTGGAAACTCAATGAATTTCAAGTGAATAACCATCAGAATTTGATCTAAACTTGGAATCTTTCTCAAAGAATGCACGACTTGGATCTTTTTCGCCAACGATAATGGAATAATTGGAATAAGGACTGTGAGCTCAACGCTCTACAGATATTATTAGGCGAATATCTTATGTTGTCCAGCGAGACCCGATTAATTCGACCACGTGGAAATGTTATCTGTCCTAGAACCAAGTGGTCTGTAGTAGAACCAAGTGGTCGACCAAAATGGTACATATTTGTTTATTTATTTTTTGGTATAACCATAAAAAAATCAGTTGAAGTTGAATTAGAAATACGAAAAGACTTAATCGACTATCCAATATTTTATTATGTCGGCATTTTATTACTTTGCCACACTGTACGCTTGTGGCATTCGGCATTCGCACTTTGGTAATGTGAATATCCTTCATTTATTCATCTTTTTTCATTTTTCGTATTTTCCTTTTCTCAACACAGGCGTTGAAATGGCATACTTTGTGATTAAGCTCCTAAAGTCTCCACTTTAGTGCCTTTCCTTGTAGCAGAGGGTAAAGCGAGCAAACCATGGAAATTAAGCGTGTTTTTTAATGACCGCGCAATTAAATCGTAAAATTTCACAACTTTTGGTCATTCGCAAGAAGATAAAGAAAAAGTGTCGCATATCAAATAGAAAATATATCTTCTTTTAGTGGAGACAGTGGTGGAAAATTTATAAATACACTTGAAAAATTTCTGTGATTTTGGGATTACAAAATTCAAAAATGTATTGGAATATCAATAACTAAATGTAAAATAACACAGTTGCTATTTTTAAGAACCAGAACAAATATACTTTATATATATATATATGTATATTTTCGCTGTACCATTCAATGTATATTTGTATAGCTAATGTATATATCGTACATATATAAATTTATGTATTTTTCGCATTGCGTTATCAAACCGAAGCTTGACAACCTTTGCTTTTATAATAACTGGAATTTTCTATTGTATATTTTAAAATGTAGTGGCAATTTGAATACATTCCATTGTAATTATTCACCAATTAGGTCACACAGCGTCGCTGGCAGCGCCGCCGTCATTTATGTGTTGCCGCGTGGCCATAATTAAATGCGCATAATTGAAAATTCCTTCCTCATCTAGTTTTTACTTCCTCACAAACAGCAATTTTCATTTGACTTTTTTTTTTAATATTTTTGCGTTTTATTTTCACTGGTCTGTCGTGTTTGGCATTCGGCGCTCTTCATCTGCCATTCTCCGCTGTCCTTTTGGTGTTAATAATGGTATTCGCACGATATTCACTCGCTCATTTTTTCTTTTGCTCATCAACACGTCAATTGGAGAGCATCTTGAGACTCGCATGAATATTGAATTTAGCCTACTGCACGTGATTTTTTGGTATGTATTTGTAAAATTCACAATTTTGATTTTACTTACGTCATAAAACTTTAAATTTTAGTAAAATAATGGGTGATCCAGGTAGAAGTATTTTTTCAATAGATCCCGCATGAGACGTGATCAAGCTTTATGTTATTTTTGTGCAGTATTGTTTGGTATTTTATCATGAAAAGACTTACGTCTGAATAACGTTTAGAAATATTTCAACTTTATTACGGAGATAAACATTCTGTATAGAATGTGATTCGCGCGCTTCACTCAACTTATGGTCTACATAATCAGCCTCCTCAGCGTACTGTTCGCAACACCATCACTCCTCTTGAGACCCAGCATTCATTACTGCATAATAATCAACCGAATAGACCACGTCCAGCACGCAGTGAAGAAAATATAGCAGCGTAGCTGAGAGGATATACGAAGACCGTGGAGAGTTGATTCTGCGGCCTTCGCAGCAACTTGGAATGACTTATGAAGCGACTTGGCGCATTTTACGTCGAGACCTTAAATTGAAAGTGTAAAAAGCTTAAGCAAGAACTGAAACAGCTTGACCTTGCCAAGTGACATCGCTTCGCTCTCTGAGCTCTTGAACAGTTTCAAGAAGATCCAGTGGGTATGCAAGCAAGCAAAGTTGCCGCATTTGGGACGAAGATCAACCTGAAAAGAGCTGTCATCTTATTCAGAAAAAACAACGGTTTTATGTGATCTTCGGTCCATATTTCTGCAAAAATGATACCGATGGGAAAGTAACCGTCAATGGCGACCGTTATCGCGCCATGATTAGCGACTTTTTCAAGCCTTAAAGGTGAAGCTTTTGATTTCGGCGAAATTTCTTTCACATCGCATCAATTAATGGATTTATTCAGATTATTTAGTTTTTTAATCGAAGACCAGTGCAAGACGCAGAATTTTACCATTGAAGCTATAATAACCAAATTTCTGTAACACAAATTCCTTAAGCACCGCCAACAAACTTTAAGGAGCTGGGGTAAAATTTGGCCAACGACACGCAGCGCCCTCCTATAGGTCCTTATAGATATCTTAGACTTGCTAGATCATTTCTATAAATTCGGTATATAAAATTCTTCCGACGTTCTCGTGTTACAGTGTGAAAATGAGGGAAAGCGGGCTAGCACTGCTTATAGTATACAGATTTCAGAATTTCGTAACTGTAAATTAAAATATTGACAACAATTTTCAAAACCCCTTGAAATTGCGTAAGTGGCTGTTTTCGTGAACCTTTAGGTTAATCTAAAAAAACACTCAGGAAAGTACCAGTAATGGCTTGAGATACTACTAAAAATCTTAAAGTCACCATTTAGATATATAAATATAATTAAGTCGCGCATAATCTAAGCTGAAAACAATTTCTATGCAAATTTTGGGAGATCTTGTAGAGAAGCTAGCAGGCTGCTTTATTTCCCTTTGTCTATGAGTAGCTGATGCACCAGCTGTGATAGCTCAGCAAATAGATATTTTGTCATGCACAAAAGTAGTAATTGCCAGTCACATATTCGGGTTGCTCTTCTCTCTTTCGACGCCAATTGGGAATCAACCTGATTATAATAGGTATTTGCATAATGGTACGTATGTATATTTGGTATTCCTAAGAGCCGCTGAGTAAGACTGCTGAACTAGAATTGCGTAAAACGACAAGCTGGCGCAAAGCTATTTCTTATGCATTATTACTACGTATGTAAAAGTATGTGTGGGCACTTGCGGCTGATTTAAAGAAACACACACACTCATGCATACTTATAACGGCACGTAAGCATAAGCGCCGGCAGACACACGAAATCTGTTTTCCATATGCATAAAAATGTATTTATCTACTTTGCATATTACATTTGCAGCGTTGACAGCACAAAAACAACAAAGCATAGCAAAAAAATAAAATAAATAAACACAACCCGAAGGGATTTCCCCAGCAGCGTTTTGCACATTTGATTTTCATTGCTATTCTCGTTAAGCATAAGCGTTCGTACGAGGGCACATCGGGCCACAAGGGTTTCAACGTGCCTCTCTGCATCTCCGTAGAAATGACGTCAGGAAAAAATTGAATTCCATATCACACATTCCAAATTAACCTTAACGTAGCTGATTATCACTGCGCTCAAACTGAAGATTTCCGCCGCACTGTCAGGTTTATTTAAATTTCTTATGTGTCTTGAGGGTGGAAAGCGACACCTTAGTATTTTCTTCATTATAGATTAGGCGGTGTTGTTGTGCGTTGAATGTTGCGTGATTAGCATTACGTTTATGTAGATGTGTGCGTATGTTGATAAGCTTTCTATTATATATGTGTGCATATTTGCTGCGCTGCTTTCCTATATCCGTGTGAGCGTGTGTTTGCATTTCTTTCCTGTGTCACACAGTCACATCCCCATTGGGATATCATTTGCTTGCTTTTCAATTTCGATTTTACAATCCACCTACTCGCGCTCCTAGCAAACGCTGATGACTTGGCGATAATCTACTGCTGTTTCGAATAACTGAATGCCACCAATGGAAATCCATATGTGAGTTGGGATTATAGAATCTGTTAGTTAACTCACAGATTTCGTGTGTCTTTGAAATGGGTTGACTGCAATTACAAGAGGCACAGTTTGGAGGAAAACAAACAAAAAAAAAACATAAAGGCAGATTCGAAGAAATATGGAAGCAGTGAAATTTACTTCACAAATTCACCAGAAATGGCTTATTAACTAAAGAAATATTGATTAAGTTTTGTAAAGTATCTATATGAATTCGCATATTAGGGCGTTCATTATTTTCTATGTTGACTTTTTGGCAGACGCCTTTTAAAGTTTAAGATTTAGCTAAAAAAAGAACCATAATAAACTAGTTGTTTTCTCATTTTAAATCGTGCCTAAATTATACATATTTTACATGAGATTTTTTGATCTTTTGCAATAAATTTGTATCTCTAAAATAAATACAACTAAAACTTTGTACATAAGATATTTTCATAAAAAATTTAGCGTTCTTAAAAAAAAAATCTAATTAAACTTTTCCATAAAACATTTAAAAAATCGTACACAGTTAAAGTTATGCATCAAATGCACTAAGCTTTTATACAAGCACCGCATAAATTCTATGTTGCTCATACGCCATGGTGTGCCTTATGAGTGTTCGGTACACGTGATGTGTAATTTTAATTACACACAACTTTTAAATATGTTCTTTTATGGAAAAAATTATAAATAAATTTTTTTTAAGAAAAAATTTTGTATCAGAATATAATTTTTTTTTAAGTTTTGGGTTTAGTTGTTTAATGTAAAATGTTAAAAAATTGTATATTATTTACATGGGTAAAGAAAGAGAATTTAGGCGCGGCTTAAATTGGAAATACAGAGTTTGTTTAAATTAAATATATCATTAAGGACCAAAACTGAAACTTCAAAGGCTGTCTGCAGAAAAAATTAATGTGGGAAACAAAGGTCACCTTAATGCGAATTCATTTCATACATAAATGCATTTTCGCTTACCTCTCCTCTAAGTAACATGTACATATAATATATGAAATTTCAATAGTCGTAGATACAATTCCACCCGGCCGAAATGTTAATGCGGTATTCTATATACCTTGAAGTTTTGAAGCGTTTGGTGCGCCGTATTCGACGTGTGCGGCCCGAATATCGCGAAGATGAAAGTTGGCGTTTGTTGCACGATAATGCGCCGTCTCAACGATCGACGCTTGTGATCGATTATTTGACCAAAAATCACATTTTAACCATTAACCACTCTCCGTATTCACCTGATATGGCACCTTCATTTTCGGAAAAATGCATTTGCCCATGAAAAGAAAGCGTTATGCTGACGTAGAGGCCATTCAAAAGGCTTGCACCGGCATGCTGGCGGCCATACCGATCAACGAGCTAAAACCTTCGCTTTTACATGCTTTTAGACTGAGCAAAAAACTGTATTAAAGCAGAAGGACGCTATTTTTAATAAAATAAATTGATTTTGCCGAAAAACCATTTTCTTTTTTTTTAAGTCCTTTTTTTACTTTGGAACGCACCTTGTATGTTTGCATATATAAATAAATATAACATTTGTATATTTATGCAAATTTTAATTTAAGTGTTCGCTGTAAAATTTGCTTTGATATTAAAGTAATAGCAAAGATATGTAAATTTACTATTTAAATACAAATTTTATACACAAGTGCCTTTAAAATATTGACAATTTCGAAGAAATAACTAATAAATTCAATTTTAATATAAATTTCTGGCAAATCTTCGCTTAAATTAAGTCTTAAGAAATTCGTAGCAAGAATATTAAATTGCTTTGAGAAAGATTTCTTATTTAATAATGCAATTAACTACAAATATCACAACAACATTTAACACAATTAAAATTCACTGACAACATAATTGATATGATACATGAATATGCTTAGATACAACATTGAAATGTGTGATATTATGATATATGTGATATCAATAACTTGTGGTTTTCATTATGTCAACAACAATGTTAAAATAATTGGCTAGTCTCATCATAACAAAATTTTGACGCACACACGTCTTCAAGACAAATGACAATATTTAGTAATTTTTAATGGCAGAGTATCTTATTCTTAAACAGAATTATTATAGCATCAAACGGCTCGGTGAAACGAAGCTAGCTATGTAAACAGAAGGATTCTCAGGTGTTGTACTCTATCCGCTTTTATGGATGGTGGCATGGAATGAAGTACTAATTCAATTCAATAGAAAAGGAAAATAATGTCAATGGTTTAAGGACTGTTTTCATACACAACAGTGAGATTATGGAAAGAGTCTTACGAAGGTTTCACCGCGGAGGGCAGCCTGCGTAAGGGTTACCAGTGCATTTAAGTCATATCTGACTGATGAGTTTGATATGCTTCCGCAAGAACTGCTCATAAATGTTTTCATACGGAAAGTTGCAATATTTGCCGCTTTATGACTCAAGGATATTGGAATATGTAAATTTATGGACCTGAACCAGCTCAAAATAGATCTAACTGTTATTAGTCAGACTATATCCAAGTTGCATTTAAAAGTGCTTCTAGTGAGAAACCTTCTAGACGTGAAGGGAGAGGAGCTTTAAAATTTTAAATTGTTTCAAAAATGGAATGACATCGTTGTCAAATATTTAAGTACAACTTTAATTGAATTTGACATAATGAGAAATATGATATTAGTATTGGAAAATATCTATTTATGATTTTTATATAATTTGACTGATATATGTATGTATATATATTATAATTTAAATATGGTTAGTAATAATAAGTATAATAAAAAATAAATATTTTAAGCTTTTTTTTACTCTCTTGATAATTTACCGCCAATAACCCAGCACTGAATTGATGTTCTGCGGAAAATATTTATTCTGCGATTAATATTGCGCGTAGCATGATTTTTCTAAGTATTGTGCAAACTGAATTTAACTTAGTAAACATTTTCTAAAGAATTTAATCTAGTCAAAATATTTCTAGAGCATTTTATTGCATTTATATCCTTTGAGAACTCTAATTAGATTGTTGTTCTAATAACTCTTTAATAAATATGTGTTTATTGTTTGCTAAATGAAAAAAAAAACAATGATTTTAAACCAAAAATCGTTTAAAATAACCTTCAGCATTCTTGCGCAATACCGCTAATGATATATGTACATATTTAATTTATTTTTGCCAACTGTGATTCAGGAAATGTAAAGCTATATTTGTACATCTTTGATAATACTTTTACATACGAATATGAAATATATATGTATATGTATATACAGCCAATTGAGCTTCAGATGTGTGTTTTCGTTAATAATTAAAAATATTTAATTCAAGTACGGTACAAAAAACTTTTGAATGGTTCACCAATACACACACACATTTTTGATGTCAGTCGCAACTTACAGTTTACTTGTCAATTGACGGTCACTGTTTTTGCTAAAAAGAGACACAAAATACTTATAATGCTTAATATAGCTTTACATATGTTAGAATGAAATAACTGAATTTTTTAGAACTGTCACAACTGACAATCAAATGAACAGTAAAAAGGCTGTCAATTTTTACAGTTTTCCAAAGCAAATTTTGTGTATGTCAAAAAGAGACAGCATATACTTGCTTGTTACTCCACAGTAGTTTCGAGAAGTTGTGAAATACCTAGCTATTATTCCTTGAGGCGAACCAAAAGTGCAATAAGTCTTTTGAGTTTTGCGCTAAAAATATAAATTTGGATCAAAGAAAATAATTGTATTGGGTTGACCGAAAAGAAACCGGTGATTTTTTAAAAAAAAAGTAAAAACATTTTTTTGACTTTTAGAAGGAACTGTAATCAATTATATATTTTCCATTTTGTTGGATGACCTTTCACCACCTTTCCTTTAAATTCATTATTCCACGCTCATAGAAATTCTGGCCTTTAGCTGCAAAAAGCTGAAGCAAGTGGTCCTTATCAAAAGTTTTACCATTCAAAGAGTTTTGCAAAGACCGAAACAAATGGTAGTCTGAGGGTGCAAGGTCAGGGCTATATGGTGGATGCATCAAAAGTTCCCAGCCAAGTTCACTCAGTTTTTGGCGACTGACCAAAGATGTGTGCGGTCTAGTGTTGTCCTGGTGGAATATGACACCTTTACGATTGACCAATTCTGGTCGCTTCTCCTTGATAGCTGTATTCAATTTGTCCAGTTGCTTACAGTAGACATCCGAATTAATCGTTTGGTTCCTTTTAAGCAGCTCAAAATATACCACACCCTTCCAATCCCACCAAACTGACAGCATAATCTTCTTTTGGTGAATTTCAGCCTTTGGAGTGGTTTGCGCCGCTTTATCATGCTTGCACCATGATCGTTTTCGATTGACGTTATTGTAAAGAATCCATTTTTCATCTCCAGTTATGATTTGCTTCAAAAACGGATAATTTTCATTGCGTTTAAGATGCATATCACAAACGTTTAAGCGATTTGTTAAATGAATTTCTTTCAATTCATGTGGTACCCAAATATCAAGTTTTTTTACCATCTCAAGACGTCATATATGATCATGTGTGGTTGATTGTGGTATATTTAACTTCTCTCCAATCTCACACTCAGTTACATGACGATCCGATTCGATTAAAGCCTTGATGACGTCATCTTCAACTGCACTTGGCCGACCTGAACGTGGCTTGTCTTTGAGTGAAAAATCTCCCAAACGGAGTTTGACAAACCAACTTTGACACTGTGTTTCGTTTAAGGCTTTGTCACCATACACATCACGTAACTTTTTAGCAACCTGAGCTGCATTTTTTCCTTTACGGAAATAATAAAGTAAAATATGACGAAAATGCTCCTTTGTGGGCTCCATATTAAAATTGCTGCCAAACAAACAAATATAAATAAATTTACACGCGATTTTTTTCTAAGGTAAGGTAAAAGTGCCAGTTGATATTTGACAAAAGCAAAAATGCAATAACAGAGTCATAAGCCGTTCAAAAGATTGTGAGCGCCGTTTGTATGCAAAATCGCCGGTTTCTTTTCGGTCAACCCAATAAAATATTTCTGAGTTAAAAATTTTTCAAATAAAACTATATTTTGATTTCAATTAATTTTCTCTTATTTAAGCATTTTTATATTTTGAAATATCCATGACTATAGAGAGGAGCCAGCCTGGGAACAAGTGATATACATATATACTGTTAAATCGAAAAACTTCCATTTATTTTCGAAAATTAAATATTTTACTCTAACTGAAAGCGATAATATTTTATTTCGCTACAGTAATAGGTTTGTTTAATAGGCGTTAATCACATAAAGCTCAAAACAGATCGAAAACTCAATTATGAGAACAAAAACGTTGTGAAACATTTCAAAAAACCGCAAAAAGTTTGAACGGCTTTACACTGCTGCGCAAAAAATCTGTCAATTAAATTCGAACATAAGCGGATTTCTTTGCCTGTACCGCAATATGCATTTTAACAAAGTCACTTTGTAGCAGTTAGAGCCATTTAGTTTACATTTTTGCGTTTCAGCTTTCAAAAAGTATGCGGTTGTTTACGATTGTAATAAAAATACGAGATCAAATTTTCTACTGCAGCTTTTTTATATACATGCTGTTGCCTTTATTGTTGTTGTAAATATTTTGAATTTATCAGCTCAATACGAAAAGCCGAATGCATTAGATTTTGCCCGAATAAGTTTGAATATTGATTTACACGCTTTGGCGCACTTAAGCGTTGGAAAACCGCACGGCACAGTAAATATTTCATACACAAATTCATACGCGCAAACGGTACATATTTTTATAGGTAGATGTATTTCTAGGATTTGGGGTATTGAAAACATATATACTATATATACTCGTATGCATTCGGTTGGAAATTATTTTTTATTAGCTTTGCTTTAATCTTTATGTGTCTTTTCAACGCTTGTATGGAAATATTTAGTGACTTTGTTTCTCTGTGCTTAAAAGTAGTTTGTATTTAGGAAGCGTTTGATTAAATTTTATAGTGTAAATTTTTTTCCAATTTCCATTTACTGTATTTGCGATACTTTAAATTTTATTTGGCATACAATTGCTTGTGTTTCGCAACAGACAGGAAAGGCTTTGGCATTATGATTCAATAAAATACACAATACTAAAATGACAAAATACGAAAAGACTTTTTCGACTACCCCACATTTTCGTGTGTTACTCCAAAATGTAGTAAAAAATAAAAATTTGTTACAGTTGTAAAAATTATTTAATATTTGTCTTCGGTAATTTTTATGAAAAAGTTTTCTCCAAAAAAAAAAAAGAAACACGGTTGAACTCACGACCCGCTAAGCAGTAGTCAAGCAGCCAGTAATCGTTTCCAGAACGACCTGATTTTAAGCAATAACAATATATTACCGTAATTACTATAAATTTATAGTATATTTATGCCGAATGAAAAGAGTTCATTATATTTGTGATGACTCCTCATTTTGCTGACGTGCCGCTCACTCACTGATGCGCTCATAGTAAGCGCGAGTAAATATTTCACCTGCATTTAATGAGAAATTATTGCCCAGCGTTTAAGTGCTTAATCGCAGTTCCATATTAACTTCCAATTACAAACCCATAACTTCATATTGACCCATTACATGTTACTTCACCACGCACAGCGGCACATTCGCTTGCGCCATGCTATTTACTTGGCCGTGTGAAGTCAACAACTGCAGTTTGGGTCGCTGCTTACAAATGAATATGTGACCGAGTTTCGGTGTTTCGCAGGCATGTGTGCACAGTGCTCTTCTCTTGTATATTGATAGGTATAATTGTGATTGACTTAAAAGTTTTAAACCAGCAAGTGGTTGGAGTTTTTGACACTTTAAATTCAATTTCTGCCTAATTGAAGCACAAATTTCTTTTAACCGAAATTATGCAAAAACAAAAAAAAACAAGAAAAAACGTTAACTTCGGTTGCACCGAAGCTAAATACCCTTCACAGGTGCATTTCTATTAGTAACTATGTGTCCAGTTTGTATGGAAGCTATATGTTATAGTTAACCGATCTGAACAATTTCTTTGGAGATTACATTGTTGCCTTAGAAAATAATATATACCAAATTTCGTGAATATATCTTGTCAAATGTGAAAGTTGTCCATACAAGAACTTGATTCCGATCGTTCAGTTTGTATGGCAGCTATATGCTATAGTTAACCGATCTGAACAAATTCTTCAGAGATTACATATTTGCCTTAGAAAATAATATATACCAAATTTCGTGAATATATCTTGTCAAATGTGAAAGTTGTCCATACAAGAACTTGATTCCGATCGTTCAGTTTGTATGGCAGCTATATGCTATAGTTAACCGATCTGAACAAATTCTTCAGAGATTACATTGTTGCCTTAGAAAATAATATATACCAAATTTCGTGAATATATCTTGTCAAATGTGAAAGTTGTCCATACAAGAACTTGATTCCGATCGTTCAGTTTGTATGGCAGCTATATGCTATAGTTAACCGATCTGAACAAATTCTTCAGAAATTACATATTTGCCTTAGAAAATAATATATACCAAATTTCGTGAATATATCTTGTCAAATGTGAAAGTTGTCCATACAAGAACTTGATTCCGATCGTTCAGTTTGTATGGCAGCTATATGTTATAGTTAACCGATCTGAACAATTTTCTCGGATATTACATTTTTGCCCTAGAAAATAATCTATACCAAATTTGGTGATGATACATTGTCAAATGCGAAAGTTTTCCATATGAGAACTTGATTCCGATCGTTCAGTTTATATGGCAGCTATATGTTATAGTGGTCCGATATCGGCCGTTCCGACAAATGAGCAGCTTCTTGAAGAGAAAATGACGTTTGCAAAATTTCAAAAGGATATCTTAAAAACTGAGGGACTAGTTCGTATATATACAGACAGACGGACAGACGGACAGACGGACAGACAGACGGACATGGCTAAATCGACTCAGCTCAACATACTGATCATTTATATATATACTTTATAGGGTCTCCGACGCTTCCTTCTGGGTGTTACAAACATCGTGACAAAGTTAATATACCCTGTTCAGGGTATAAAAAACAAACGGTTGCATGAAACAATAATACCTTTCACAAATACAAGACATACCTTACAAGAATTATATTATGGTAGCTAGGGCTGTGGTGATCCGATCTCAAAAATTTACGCGGAGATTTACACTCTTGCCTCGAACAATAATTGGTGTCAAATTTCTTGAGGATATCTCGTCAAATGAAAAGGTTTTTCATACAAACATCGATTCCAATTGTCCAGTTTGTATGGCAGTGTGTTTTTCCAGCTACTGTTGCCCAATAAGTTCATTGTGGGTTCAAAAACTTCAAATTACCAATTAAGCTTTTAAACTGTCTTAAGCTCTCAAAATTAGATAAAAAATGTTAACGTGATCGCATAGAGGCTAAATGATACCACAAAACACTTGTGTGATGACTTTTACCGTTTTTTGAAGATGTCGTGAAAGACCGATGTCATGCTCGTACTCTCCTGGACTTTATTAAAAGCGTATATTCAGCATGATCTTCTTGAATTAGAGTTCAATGCCGTCAGCAATTTATCGGCAAGCAGCGAAGCCAACTGACATATCCGTGCTCCAAATATTTAAAATCAGTCCATTCCTTAGCCAACAAACACTTTTTTTCGCGTCTCTCATAACAGTCGCGAAGTTTCAAACGTAGCTGAAGAAATATTATTCTAGTATATTTTCATCACTCAACGCGCAAATGCTCCACTGTTTCGATCATATACGCCAACTAGGCTACGCAGGAATTCATTATCTGCTTGGCATATGCCAATTAAGGCTTGTCAGCAGCATCATTATAGGTTCGCTGCTTCGGTACTAACATCCAAACACACACACACTTATCTACATACACATATGTAAAACGAATAATAGCGGTAAATTTAGTGCCAAAAAGTGAAAAAAAAAAACAAAAAAGTATAACAGCAACTAACTAAGGCAATTGACTGTTGACGCATTTTCCTCCACAGCTGCAAATACTCATGCCGACTACGAAACTTACACACACGCACACACACACATACGCACGTAATTTTTGTAATTTTCATCATTACACTTGTGTCGCAATCATTATTGGCAGCCGCAGCCGCAACAGCTGCAGAAACATGCATCGATTCACACACACACACTCACACAAAAAAAAGCCTAGCGCACAACAGTAATCAGTTCATGAATCCGTTATCCAGTTCTCAACAGTGTAAGATACATGGACACAACACTATCCAAAACAATGCTACAACTACGCTACCGTATAAGGGTATAATGGTACAACAGTGCGTATGCGGTTGGCGAATCCATTTTTGTGTGATTGGTTCTCGGTGCTGGCATCAAATGGCAGCCGGAGAGTGGTAAATGAGCGACACATTATGCGCGTAAGAAGTCATTCATTTCACATTTGTAA
The DNA here is from genome assembly GCA_027475135.1 of Bactrocera correcta. NCBI lineage: Eukaryota > Metazoa > Arthropoda > Insecta > Diptera > Tephritidae > Bactrocera > Bactrocera correcta. The sequence goes on from CM050323.1 coordinate 48,929,724, forward strand.
CGCACACACACACACATGAGCATGTATAAACAGTCGCGTGAGTACAATACAATACAATATACAGTTAGTATGCGAGTAAGCATTGTTTGCTTGTAGTGTACCGATTTGAACATTGACACATATGTACTTATATGCACACACACATACATACAAAAGAGCGTTAGTGCTCGTTTGCATAAAACATGTGTGCGTCGCCCATCACGGCATGTTGCGCATGAAACTGATGGCATCAGTGATTTTTGCATCCCCTTTGGCTTCACATTCTTTGCAACCGCACAGGATCGCTGATGCGTTTTTCCGTTCGTCTAATGACTGTTTGCTCGCAGTAATTTGTTTCGCGCAATTCGTAGAACGCGCTTAGCGGTTTTACTAGGTACCCGTGTTTGTGCCTTCATTGTTCGCCTGTGACGGTCAGGGCAGCTGGTGGCTGGAATGCGTGATTGACAGTCGGTAGATTGCCGGTTTGTGTCACTGCCTTGGAAAAGCCTAAAATTTCGAAAGTAGTTTTCGAAAATGAGCGTACTAAAGTCAATCTGCCACAGTTTCTTTGGCATAAAAAAGTCGAAAGTCGTTCTTGAAAATTGAAAATTCATACATTTTTGAAAGGGCTTAAGCTCACTGTTCGACTTAGAATTGGTAATTACTAATTAGAAACCTTCTAACTTTAGCCTAATTACTAGTAGAAACCTTACTGCTGAAGTGCTAAGAGGTAATGATTAGAGGTATCGTAATAGCTTTGAGCACAAATGACAAATTTACAAATTCTAAAGAAAGTTTGGTTGCAAATAACTTTTTCATGGAAAAACTTCTTAAGCTTTTTTAGTTTTCTAATCCTAATCAGTGCGAATATGAGTCGTTTCACTCTTTTAGTAAAGATTCGAAGTTGGGTGGAAAGACGGTTTTTTTTATTTTTTTATCTCTGTAAGTTTTACAATACAAAAGGATTCGAGAAAGAAGTCATTAAAGAAGCAGTATTTCACCTATACAAGTGTTATCTTCAGTGATAATTGTTTGTCGTGAGCAAGTGTTTTTGATTGGTACAAATTAGTCAAAGAGGGTCGAGAACGCGTTGACTAACCACGTCCAGGACGGTCATAAACCTCAACTGATAATCAACATGTAAATAAAATAATAAAATTAGTGCTTGTGAATCGACGATTAACAGTCAGAGATCTTACTGGTGTGGTTGGAATATCGCAAGAATCAGCGGAAACCTGTTTTGAAATATAATTGGCAAAGAAAAGTGAAACAAAATTGGTTCCAAAAGCACAAAATTTTTTCAAAAACCACGTCGCGCTAACGTCTGTGGAACAATGCTTTCCGACTACCAGGATATCATACAACGTATCATTACTGGCGTTGAGTCTTGGAACTATGTTTACGACCTGGAAACAAATGATCAATTGGCGGAATATCGTTGCAAAGCTGAGCCGAAGAAACAAAATCAAAGTTATGTTGACAGTTTTCTTCGATTATCGAGGTGTAGTGCACTCCGAATTCCTTCCGACTACCCAAACTGTAAACAAGGAATACTATTGGAGTGTTATGTGTCATTAACAACTCATGTGGCATTATCAGCATTATGTGACAGCATTATGTGACAGCATTTATTAAATTATAGTGACAAATGATGTTGAACTTCGAGTTTACTTCAATTAAAACTTTAATCAATTTGTGGAAATGAAAGTCTTTGTACCAATGACTGCAACAGCTTGGCGTTTTGATGATGAAATATCAAATTGACTTTCAATATTCGCACTTGACAACTTAATTTCTTCATATTAATCCAACTAGGTAAAGTGTTTATTCAGTGGTGTGACAAATGCATTACCAGCAGTCATTTACAAGCTAACATGCTGATGTTAGTTATATAGTCTCGGTCCAAAGCCACTGCCTGTGGCACATATAACAGTCATTCAAATAACTGTTAGCATTAATTATGAGGCCGGCTTATTAAACTAGCTCTAAAACGCACTAATAAAGTTCAGTATATTTCACTTGAAAATTTCATGATTGCACACATTTGTAGCGAGCAATTGGCCGATTTGCAGTCTGCAAATAGCCGAGGCAGTGGTGCATTGTGCCGTCGACAGATTTTCCATGTTGTGCGTCAAAACAATTTCAACATTTAGTGGTGACAGCAGAAGAGCATTATCTGACAAACGGCACAAGCATAATTTACACGTGAGGTGCGGGAAAGAAGCGCGTGTGAGCAAGTGCAGAGGCGCTGCAAGTGGTTAGTAAGTGGTGAGTGCTCGAAATTATAACGGTGATGAGTGTGGCTGTATGAATGGATTAACGCGTGCTTGAATATGTCAATGAGCCGATGTATGCTTATATGGTGTACCGTTAACTATGTTATGTGAGCGAACCCTGCAGTAAATGGCACTGTCATTTCGACAGCTAACTGACTGAGATTTTGAATTATTGCTAAGCACTTTTTTGTTGCTATATTTGTGGAAGGACTGTTTGAAAACAGATAAGAGTGGCAACATTCGTTTTGTAGGCAGATGCTGAGGAAATTGTTGGCTCACAGAAAACTTCTTCACATTGATCGCATACATTTAGCTATAAAGCCAACTACTCACTCTAATAATTAATTTTGCATTCCACCGATAAGCTGATTGCTTACAACTAGTCCTTTGAGAAGATATTTTTACTGCAGGGTAATAAATGCATAACTGCAGGCTTAGCCAAACATATCATAAGCTTGTATGTGAGCGCACGGAAAGTGACGTTTCAATAGACAAACGATACTGTGGACAACTATTGGAGAAATTATGGATGAATTATTTTCTAAAAATTATTTTAAGATGTCAAGTATTTAAATATTTAGTCTAGGTAGTTCTTAAATCATTTGTTGGCTTTAGAAATACTACCTTGAAGTTAGCAGTAGGCAGTTTCTTAGGTAAGCATCTGGGATAGAGATTTTAAAGCATTTGCGTGCTTCGCTCTATCATTCGAGCAACATTGATGTCAACAGCTTTCCTTTAGATCTCTACTCCATACAACTATATACCCCTAACATGTTTTAAGATCTCATTTAACGGGTACTGTCAGTAAAACGCTTTCTTTTAAGCAGACAAGCCATTAGAGTTCCCTCTGAAGAATTTGCTCATAGAAAGATTTTGCTTTTCTTGTATTGAAACTACAATATTTGGATGCTTCCTGAGCGAACTCTGTTCAAAAAATAAAGAAATGAAGTTTTCTTTAACCTGAAGTTATACTTTACACTCGAGAATTGAAGCCTTTTACTACAAATTCTTGTATATCAAAACATAAGGAACTAAGACGTAAAAATTTACGACTTGTAGTGCAGAGTTTTGAACAAAGTATTTGAAAAGAGAGAGAACTGTATACTAAATTAACTTTGACAAAACACTTTGGCTGCCTTTCGCGTCATCTAGGAACTTATGACTTCAGGGAACCTTATTGCAACCTGCTTTTGATACGCAGTTCTATTAATTTTTCAAAGTTTTTCAATTTATTTGAAAGCTATTTTGAGCCCACTTTCCTCCACTGTGCTTAATAGCAGCGGAGAATATAACGGTCGATTGGATAAAGTGAAAGCTGCTGCAATGAAATTTATGCTGTAATGACCATACACCATATCCTCACACACACACACACACCACCACCAAATGAATGGCAAGAGCAGATACAAGTTACAAAGGTACATTTGCGGCATATGCCACATGCAGATGCCCATGGATTTTATGTCACAGAGCAGCTCCATCGAATGCCAACCAGTCAGCCAGCTAGCAAGTCAGTCAGCCAGCTTGCATAATGCCCGAATAGGCATCATTCAGCGCCGCTATCGATGACAAAATATCCGACAGCCCAGCATAGATGACGCTGCGGTTACCGCCCGTTCAACTCTATCCCTCTACAATGTTAGCATGCATGTGCATCAATGTATAAATTTATATATGTTAGTGTGTGTGTGTGTGTAGTATAATATGTTGTTGGTGCTTTGGCCCTACTCCGACATGCTGTAAAATGTCAATTTTGTTTGAATGACGAAGATTTATTATGTCAATGCTGCATTTTGAGAGACTACAAACCCATCGAATGGCACGCCCACAAACCGCAACCCACTTTGCATAGACACAACCGAGTGCAGGCATTGGAGAGAGTGAACTCTCTGTGTGTTTGTGCGTTTTAACCCATTTCGTTGCGAGTGGATTGGCGCCTAGTGAACGATCGAGTGCACGCTTGTGCGGTGGCGTGAGTTGCGCAGCAGCAACGAGCTTGCGGTTGGCACATGCCGCGCAAAATTATCCCAAATGATTGCAAGTGACAAAGTTGAAACTCGCAACACAAACGACTCACATAGTTGAAATGCAGTTTTTGCTTTTTCACAGCTATTTTGTTGCTGCAATTTTGTTGTTTTTTTTATTGCATTTCTGTTTTTTTTTTTTGTATTTCCATTTTTGGTTTGCGCTCGTCAGCATTATGCAGCAGTGCGCGGCTCGGGCTTTTGCGCGCTGCATGTGACAGTGGTAATTCAGGCGTAAAACTTAATTGACCCACATTTTTCGAATCATTTCATTTCCATACCTTATCAAGTGTGTGAATAGTGCAAAATTTTGAAAAACTCTAAGCAAAACTTTTGATTTATGGCAGTGTGTTGGCGCTGCAGCAGTACCAGCAGCTGAACAATCAGAGCAAAGCAATATTGATGGAGTGTTCATGCGGCGAACTAAAATATTAAATTTGAAAATCCTTACACATTCTAATTAGTTTTGGGGAGATGTTATTGTTAAAAATTTCAACTTTTTTTTTACAAGAGTAAACGTCAACTTCGATTTGAGAACATTCACTTCATTCTGACTGTTCGGATCGTGTGGCGGCTCTATGTTATAAAGGTCCGATAAGCGGCTCATTGGGACAAAAGGATGTTTTCATAATTATATATTGATATCACAGAAACTGAAAGACTAGTTTGAAAGGAAATGATAAAGGCATGCCGATCATATATACAGGGCGACTGTACTTCGGAGCATGTGCGCAAAGGCTGGATGCGGTAGAGGGTGTTCCTAGCTAATGAACGGGTGGCTGGTCAGAATGAGCAAATCCAAAGTGAAAAAGATGTGCATTGCCTTTTTTGACATCAAAGGCATCGTCCACTATTAATTTGTTCTTCCTGGACAAACCGTCAACGCCAAGGTTTACATATAAATCCTCAAGAGACTCAAACGAAGGGCCAATCGGGTGATCGGGTGGGACAAGACATCGCAGCCGATTTGAATTTGCTCCATGACAGCGCCCTGGCTCACACCGCCTTTCTTGTGAACAGCTACCTAACCCAGGCCGGCATCCCAACGCTTCCGCAGCCGCCCTAGAGCCCAGATGTGTCCCCCGAACTTTTTTGTTTCCTTGCCTGAAAAGGTCGATGAAAGGGAATCCAAGCAGCATGAACCTCGGCTCTTAAGGCTATTCTGAAGAATGCCTTCCGTGACGTCTTCAATGCTTGGACATCGCGCTGGCAGCGCTGCATCGAAGAAGGAGGGACTTGTTTTGAAAGCTTTTAAATTATTGTAACGATTGGTTCAATATTTTTTTTTGTTTAATGGCCTGAGTCCTATTACTTTCCGGCTAATTGATTAGGCGCTGGAATCTATTGCTCGGAGTTTGACCTTAGACGACCCACCAAGCTTCCGGAGTGCTGCAGTATATTCTAGACGGGAGTCTTTGTGGTCAGGACAGCAACTGAGATGGTATGTCCTGCCATAACATAAGGAAGATCAATGCACACGTCGATAGACAGGCGGCAATTGAGACAATAATCAATCACCAGAGCTGTAGAGAATATCATTATAAAAAGAGAAACAGTAAATATAGAGCCTGCAAAAAAGCGGTTGGATATATGCTGGCTCCCAGGCCACAAAGGAATTCCGGTAAACGAAATAGGATAGGATGATAAGATTGCCAAAGTGCCATCTGTCTGGCACTCAAACCAGCACAGGAAATACGAAAATTACTAACAGCAATGAAATTTCCGCATGGATTGGCAGACGGAACAGTGATGGTATGCCGTCAAGTCCTGCAGAATCGTCAAGAGCAAGTGCAGGAGCCCAAAGAAAAACACGCATGCGTTTTACTCGCACGGTCTCGAAAGGTCTGCAGGAGAGTTGTTGGTCCAATGATAGTTCTCAGCCGACTGTTATCATACAGAAATTGGCGGAAAGGAGGCAAGAGAGAAACTAGAGCTTATTTTACGCTTCTGTTCAGCTTTATTCAGAACTAAGCTTAGATATCTAGAAGCTTCGTAGCTCAAAAGACTGGATGAAGTATTAGAATTAGATATCAAGTAGCTCCTAAAGGATCGAACGCATTTCTTAATTACCGATAAGATCTTACAGACCGATAATTTTATCGGGAACGTATCGGCAAACCCAGCTATGAATGCGTTCTATTTTTTTGGCTATTTGATTGCTTTTTGCACCAAAATTATAAAAGCTATCCAAAGTACAGTGAAGTCTTTCATAAGCGGACAGAGGCGAGACCAGCCTTTCTGTACGGTTAATAGAAAAAATGTTGGGATCGGCCAATGGGCGCGGTTAATAGAGATGTCCGCTTAATAGAGGTTTCATAGTATATGTCTTCGAAAAGTATGTGCTAGAGAATTTGGAATTTTCAATATACATATATGTTTAATATGGGTTTTGCGGATATCGGACAAAACATTGCACAGAAAGTGTCCTGAAGGTATGTCATCGCAAGACTAAATATTGTCGAAATTGCACGCTAACTTTTCCAGCTCTCAGATTTTTTTAAATGCTTGTCCAGTCAAAAGTTTTATAAACATTCTCTAAATACCGTTTTTTAATAATATAACTAAAATATGTATTCGCTTAAGTTTTGCGAGAATAACAAACACAGATGGAGGAATCACTCCAATCGCCAGACGTTTGGCCAACCCACGCGTAATCAAGTAAACTAACAAATAATGAATTTGAAAGAAATTTATTCAAAAGCAAATGCCATCGCTGGCGAGTATTTATAACGAAAACGAAGAAAATTTATTAATTTTGCTTTTTAACTTAAATTTTTTGCTCATTGGCAATTGAATGTGCAGCTGTCACAACATAAAATTTGCTCAGCAGTGCATAAAGCCAGCACAAAGACTGTCACTGCAAAAAGGGATGCCACGCAGAGAAATACGAAAATTAAGCCAACAAGTTTACTCAAGTATGCGTTCGCTTTTTACGCACATACTCACTACGTATACACTAGCAATTGCCGTTATGTATGTGTACGTGTATGTGTGTGTTTGTAAACGAGTATAATGCTTTTTGGGGCGAACTCTTTTTTGGCGCTTAAACCAGTAAAAGACTTTACTACCATAAAATAGCATATTACTTGGTATGTGTCGTAAGCTCTTGCCATTTTATTATGCTTGTCACTCTACGGTAGAATCACTAGAACGCATTTTACTGTTATTGTGTCGCTGTTACACTGAAAACCAACTCCTAGCCATTTTGGCACATTATAAAATGTCTTTGCGCTTTCCGTTCTTTGCTGAGTTTATTTTCACTTATTCAGAAGTTTCATCTCTTCGTATAAAAATGTGCTCATGCATGAGAAGTTGACAATGAATAGTTATGTACAATGAGTGAATATAAAATAGTATATTGATTCAATTGAATGGACGTATTATCTTTACCGTTTGAAACTGTTGATATTGAAAAATTTCATAATAACATGATTTTAAGGTATACATTTATAGTATGACCAAAGTGCTATCTACTAAGATGGAATAGTAAATATATTTTTGCTACATACTTTCGGTAAACTGTATGCAATGAAAAAAATTTAAATCACTTTAAATGCAAATATGAAATCTATCTCGTATTGAAGAAGTTATATTCTAGATTGAAGTTTAGCTCTCCAATTGTTATTACTATTTTGAACTCCACCTACTTCCTATATATGTCGAATAACATTTCTTTGAAAATACTATTGTTAAATAGTTTACTATATAATGAATTAATTTTTTATAACAGTATAATAGATTTTTGAAAATATTTTGTAACAAATTTTTGAACATTTAATATTAATTATTTTTAATAATATTTGGAACACAATTAATAGAACACTTAACGAAGATAGGATGATGAAATCTGAGTGAGTAGTGACAAACGCGATTTAACAAACGGTGCCGCTTAATGTGCGGGACCGCTTATCAAAATGCTGAATTGAAGCACGTTGGCAATGTTGCATTCGATGCTGGCAAAAGTCTCCAATGCAACATTAGCTATGTCACTTGTACAATATATGCCATGGATGGACGACTAACTGGAAGGCCACAATTGCTGATAAATTAATTTTTGCAATGCGACAAAAGCATTCCTGGTTTTATGGGTACCGGATACTTTAATTAGTAGAATTTGGGCTTAGAATTTCGACTATTTTCAGTTATGTTGAGTTGGGTTTGGAAATTATTGATATAAACATGGATATCCTGGTTTCACAATTCTATCTCTACGCGTGCTAATTATCAGCCTAGGCGATATTTGTTAACTCGAATTTACGCCGTCGTACTTTTCGTGTTAAGTCGCAAAGACGTATACTATGTGAAGTGATTTGTAAGATATTTAAAATTAGAGCACGAATCAGATGATGATTTTAGTGAAGTAGCCATTCTATCACAAAATTTCTGTCACACGTACATATGTATGTACTACTGTGTCCACAACTATAAGGTGACATTTGTTTAACTGCGCGCGTCGAAGGATTTGGAGAATTATTTTTTTCTTAGGTTGGTAGTACTGTCAGTCACATTTATGTCAAATTTCATGTCAAAATATTCTATTAGTGTTGAGATACGTGTCGTTTTGTGAGCTGCTAAAAGTGAGTTTTTCGTTTTTTGCGATGTCGAAATTTGTTGAGCAAAGAATTTGCATTAAATTTTGTTTACGAATCAATTTTCTGCTGCGGATAGTTGAGGATGGTGCAGAAAGCCTTTGGGATGGGCCATGTCTAAAAAAAATGTTTACAAGTTTATAGTGAGTTCCAAGCCGGCCGTGAACGTGTCGAAGACGAAGAGCGTCCAGGGCGACCATCAACCTCAACCGACGAAGCTCACGTTCAACAAATCAAAGATTTGGTGTTGAAAAACCGTCGATTAACAATTAGAGACCTTGCTAATGAAATTGGCATATCGAAAGGCTCAGCCAATACCATTTTGAAGGATGTTTTGGGCCTCAAGCGCGTCAAATCTCGACTGGTGCCGAAAACATTGAATTTTTTGAAAAAAGGCGTCGCGTTGAAGTTTGTGAAACGATGCTTTCCGGCTACCAGGGTGTCATGAAATGCATTTTAACTGGCGATGAGACTTGGATATAGGCTTACGACCCCGAAACAACCGAGCAATCGAGCGAATATCGTGCCAAAAGAGAGCCTAGACCAAAAAAATCGCGCCAAAGTCGCTCAAAAATCAAAGTCATGTTGACTGTTTTCTTCGATTATCGTGGTGTTGTGCATTATGAATTCCTTCCAACCGATCAAACAGTCAACAAGGAATATTATTTGAAAGTTATGCCTCGTTTGCGGAACGCTATCCGCCTAAAAAGGCCGGAATTGTGGAAGGACAATTCTTGGTTTTTACACCACGTTAATGCACCATGCCATACTGCCCTCGTAATTCGTGATAATTTCGCCAAACACTCAACCCATATCGTTCCGCAACCAACGTATTCATCTGATCTGGCGCCGTGCGACTTCTGGCTGTTCACCAAGCTCAAAAGACTGTTCCGGGGACACCGTTTTTATACGATGGAGGATATTCAAGCCGCAGCGAAGACGGAACTGAAGGCTATCCCTTAAAGTGACTACAACCAGTGTTTCGAAGATTGAAAAATCCGTTGGCATAAGTGCATTGCATCGGGAGGGGATTACTTTGAAGGGGATGAAATTGATTTGAAAGAATGAATACGGAATTTTCAAAATAAATACCATGTCACCTTATTTTTTGGTCACATTAGTATATCTTATCTCGCTAATGCTGTCATCCAAGAGAGAGAAATTGAAGACGTCGGATTTAACATTAGTTCACACATTATTACGCAGATTTTACCGTATTTGTGGTATGGCACATTGCTGCAACCGAAATTGAGCAACTTGTTTGCAACACCGCCACAATTTGCATGGCTACTTGATAATGGCGCGCCACCAAAGCTGCATTTATTTGCACATTCAAAAATTCCCATCAAATTCAGCGCATTTCAATGCAAAAGTTATATGCATTCGTGTTTGCGAAAGTTTTGCCGGCAACATGGCGTACCTGCAACCGAAACCAAAACCAAAATGAGCCAAAAAATTCGCATATTTGCAAAAGTGTGGTGAAAACAATTGAGCTGCAGCACTCATTATGAACAGTTGGCAGATTTAGATGTCTGCGCATGCGAAGTTTGCACCGAAACCGTTGTAATACCGGCTGCCTCACCCACTCACACACCTAGCGTAGCGTGGAAAAGTTTGGGACGCGGCGCAGAAATGATGTTTGCTGTATTTAGTACGGAAATTAAATAATTAGTAATGGTTGGTTTAAAAGAAGAATTCTGGAAGATAAAATGAGATGTAGTCGATCGTAATATAATACTTATGCTCGAAATGTATAAGCACCATGAGCAGTTCGTATTGTTTTAAATTGTATTGTTTTTGTTGACAAAACTCGACTTTACAAGTACATCATAGAGCTAGCATTTTTCCAAGTTTTCGATACCATAAAATTAGTAAAATATATCTAAGCATGGTTAAGTTTTGCTTTAATAATTCTGGGCACTTTTTATTAGCAATTTAAAGACAGGAAAGATCCGTAGAGAGATGTATAAGCATATGCTGTCACTTTAGTAGTTTTTCGGTCAATTTTACATTTCGCGTTGCACTCATTTTGCAGAGAGCTTTTCTTCTTCTTTGCTGACCAAGCGATGTCTTAGAGCTTTTACAAGCCCAAACATTAATGAACGATTCTTACAATATGTGGCTTGGTCAATATGGATCGTCAGTTATCTCGAATAAATCAACTTAAGGTTATCCAAAAGATTTTTGTATATTGGTTAGTCGAACAAGTATTTTCGTATTTTTTCAATAGATATCGTTGCAGTTGTATAGTATATCTCCAGTGCTATCAATCACATTGTGTCATACCACCAATGAAATTTGTGAAGCTTACGGAGACGATGCTGTACCAGTTCGTGTAGCACAGCAATGGTTCGTTCGCTTTCGTTCTGTAAATTTCGATGTGAAGTATGTGCCTCGCTCTGGTCGATCCATCGTTGAAAAAAACGCTGAGATTATGAAAAATATTGACGAGGACCGTTGTATAAGCAGACATTACATCGCTAAGGAACTTAACAATCAGCATCAAACGGTTTTGAACCATTTAAAAAAAGCTGTCTACAAAAAGAGGCTCGTTGTTGGGGTACCACATGAATTGTCTGAGAAAAATTTAATAGCCCGAAATAACATCAGCGATTCTTTGCTGAAACAAAATGAAATCGAACCATTTCTGAAACGAATGGTAACAGGAGACGAAAAGTGGATCAAATACGGCAATAATGTGCGAAAAAGATCATGGTCTAAGCGTAGTGAAGCTCAACAAATGGTCGCAAACCCAGCATTGACGCCTCGAAAACTTATGCTGAGTGTTTGGTGGGATTGGAAAGATTATCCACTATAAGTTTCTCCTGTCTGTTCGAACATTTGATGCTACATTTTATTGTCAACAACTGATGAGATTGAAACAAGCAATTCAAAAAAACGGCCAGAACTGATCAACAGAAATAACCGTAGACTTACCTGCCCGGCACTTCAACGAATCAGAGCTAATGTTTTTTCTAACAAAAAACCTTCTTTATATCTAGAACGGACTGATTACAGTAACATAGAAATGATATCTAAATATATTTCGCTTTGCAAATTAAATATTTAGTTTAGCTACATACATGTATTTTTGTTTCAAATTTACGTTACATATATAAATCGATCTCAAATGTCAATATAATAGACTAAGATTTTAATACATAAGCTGAAGGCCCTAGCAGCCAGTGCTTTATATCTATAAGTGAAACGATTATTTATAATTATTTCTCTTTTGAATAAATAAATAAATAAATAAAATAACCGTAGACTACATACATTTTTGATGACTCCTCAAAAACTGGGAGAGCTTGGCTGGGAAGTTTTGATGCATACACCATATAGCCCTGAACTTGCACCATCGACTACCATTTGTTTCGGTCAATGCAGAACTCTCGTAATGGTGAAAGTTTGCTTCAAGAGAAGCCTCTGAAAATTACTTGTCGCAGTTTTTCGCCGTGAAACCAGAACAGTTTTACACTGATGGAATAATGCCTCTAGCGGAAAAATGGCAAAACGTGGTCGACCAAATGGTACATACATATTTGGTTCATTAAAGTTCAATTCAATATAAAAAAATAAGTTGAAATTTCATTGGAAATAAGAAAAAGCTTTTTAGACCACCCTTTATAGACCCCTATACGGGTTTACGCCATAGAAAAGAAAAAGTTGTCATAACCTGTTAAGGCCACTCGGTGGTTAAAATTGAACCCCAATACTTTTCTAAAAAACCTTGCCGATTTTACAGAGTTTTGTAGCGATTTTGACTTAAAATGGTGACATCTGCCACTTTTCTCTTTTTCAGAGATTTCTAATAGTTTTTCAATAGCAAAATTGTCCCCTAGCACTGGAGAATGCCATGCAAGAGTTTTTTAGTACCCTTCACTACGGTTTAGGGTATAATTTAAATGAAAAAAGCGTCGCTAAACCAACGAACTATCGAACTTGCGCCAGTTATACTAATACGTGCGAGTTAGAAATTCTTAAAATTTGTTTTGAAAACTCTCCGTGTGCTCGCTAAAACCTTTTCAGTAAAGATACTTTTCTTTTTCGAGCATTTAACTAACTAAATTGGCTTTAATATAACAGTTGGCCTAATTAATTTGCAGATAACTGTAAGTGGTCGTAAAGACAGCTCTGCATTTTAGCAGTGAACACACAAAAAAGAGCATAATCTCATCGAATGGACTCGGAATGAATAAAAGAGCGAATGTTCGACACGGACAATGTCATCATTAGACACACAACACACACACACATGCATACCAAAACGACCACATTAGCTCATTACCATTGCAAATTCGAAAAGCAAATACAATTTGTTTCGTGCGCATTGCATTGCCCACTTTGAGCTCTATAACTGCCTATTACCCACCTTCGGCAGCAGCGCTCAACCATATGCTGGCGCCAAGCAACGCAGCCACTGATGCCAAAACCGTATTCAAATGGTGCACAAGAGTCCGGAAAAGAGAGTTGTGTGCGACATGCGGCGAACTGGACGGCAATGAGATATGGGTACTGTCTTTGTGTTGTGTGTGTGTGTGTGTAGGTGGCTTGACCAACGCCACAACGTCCACTGGCTGTTGGACTGCGACGCACAAGCGGTTTTGCAGCAGCTGCGTTAAATGTTTCAAAAGTCAAACAATGAAAACAACAACAGCAACAACAGAAACACACATACACGCAAGCGAAAGTTGAAAGAAGTGAAGTAAAAATTTGAGAAAAATGGTAAAAGCTAAAAAGAGAAGTTTTTTTTTTACGATACACCGAAATGTATTTACCATAAAAGTTTACGATAATGACAACACAGACGCAAAGACACAAAGACAAATAGCAAAGCGAGATCAAATACCAGAATAAAGGCAGGACACACAAACTCGACAGCGATATCCACAGCCGGCGCAGACAGGAGATTACAAGCGAAAAGACAAAGCAACAACAACAACAGCAAATAAACATAGCAACATTATACTTAGCACAGCGGCCACTGGGATATCCATAGGAGTGGACGGGCAGGCAGGCGGTGTTGTTGTTGTTGTCTGGCCAAAACTGACTGCTCGTCAACGCGTCGCTACAATTTGAAACAGCTTAGACACTTTGGTCCGCACGACATGGTTGTAGATATGTATCGGCACCATTGATGGCACATTAATGTGGCGAGTGACTGCCGTTGGCGCAAATTGAGGCGACAAGCAAACAAGAAATTAAATTAATTTTTTCACACTTAAATCTGCGCGCATACAATTATGAAAATAAGTTGAAAAGTTAAAGGCGTTCGCAGCCCGACTAAGTGTTTCGCTGCGTGGTCGCCTCGCGGATTGTTCGGCTAATGGCGCTGATAGGGGCCGTGTTGCGGTTGGTAAGTGCGAGTGCCAGGCACAAATTTAGTCTTGTTTAAATTTTGTACGCCTTTTGGTGTGTGAGCGTGGAGTTTTGTTTGTTTTAAAGTGCGGTCGCTTAGTTTGTTTTACGCGGAGATTTGCTGGTATGCGACATAATCTCACTCATAACTAAGTGTACAACTGCTAAAAGTTGACAACTTGCTTGGTTGAAGAGATATCTCAAAGCTTTTGGTGTGGTTACTTAACGCCATGCTTGATATTGTTGGTGGGGAGACTAAAAAAAATTTTGGGTATGCAATAAGTCAGTTTGCATGGTTTATTGAAAGGATTAATCTAATTATTGTATACTAAATCATCATAAATTAGTCTGCCCTTAGGTGACTTATATAATATTATAAATTTTAAAGCTTTAACGTCCTTAGCTTTTTAGAGTGTGTATAAAATAGTTTCTTGAATTCTACCAATCTTACGATTTCCATGTTACGAGATCTAAGTGAATTTATTTTTTTTATCTTTACTGGCGTAGACATACCACTTACGCGGCTATAGCCGAGCTAATAACATCGAACAAGTCGTTTCTGCTTTTCCTTATTTGACGCCAATTGGAGATTCCAAGTGTATACAGGTTCTTCTCTACCTCTTCTTTTCAACGGAGTGGAGGACTTCCTCTTTTTACCTAGATGGGTACTGCGTCAAATACTTTCAGATCTGGAGTCCTTTCATTCATTCGGACGACATGACCTAGCCGGCATAGCTGCTGTCTCTTAACTCGCTGAATTTTTTAATATCGCCGCATATCTGGAACAGCTTATCATTCCATCAACTGCGGTATTCGCAGTGGCCAATGCGCATAGAACCATAAATCTTTCGCAAAAAACTCGTAACGTCGACTCATCAGATGTTGTCATCGTCCATGCCTCTGCACATATAGCAGGACGGCGATGAAGAGTGACTTGTGGAGTTTGACCTTTGTTCGTCGAGAGAGGATTTTACTTCTCAATTGCCTACTCAGTCCGAAAGTAGCACCTGTTGGAAAGACTTATTCTGCATTGGATTTTGAGGCTAACATTGTTGTTACTGTTAATATTGGTTCCAAGATGTACGAAGTTATCTACGACTTCGAAGTTGTTACTGCCAACAGTCACGTGGGAGCCAATTCGCCAGCGCGAAGACTGTTTGTTTGATGGCAGGATATATTTTGTCTTGTCTTCGTTTACTACCAGATCCATCTACTTTGCTTCCTTATCCAGTCTGCAGAAAGCAGAACCAACGGCGCGGGTGTTAGACCAATGATATCAATATCATCGGCGTACGGCAGCAGCTATACACTCTTATAGAAGATTTTACCTGCTCAATTAAGCTCCGCAGCTCGAATTATTTTCTCCAGCAGTAGATTGAATCTTGGTTTGGTATGGAACGGCTTGGAGAGGTCCTTCCTAATCCTGACAAAGCTTGGTGGTGAGTGTTGATTTTCTTTTTGTGGGTCTTCTCCAAGAATTGGCGCATTGTTGAATATCTGGTCGGTTATTGATTTGCCTGATCTAAAACCACGCTGTTAAAGTCCAATTGGTGTGTCGACGGTGGACATTAATCTTTCACCCAGTGTCTTTTTCGACAGAACCTTATATACGATGTTGAAGCGGCTTATGTTGATTGAGGGGTCTCACTTTTGTAGATTGAGTAGATCAACTTAAATACTAATCGTTGAGTATGCTTTTGTCCGTCCATATTCTACAAAGAAACTGAAACATGCTCTTTTTCAGTTCTTCGCCGCCGCACCTGAACAGCTAGGCCGGCAATCAACTGCTAAAGCCAGTAGCAACCTCCATAAGCTATACTTCAGCTAAAAACTGGTGCAATCTCAGGGTAACCCACTTATATTGGGATTTCCTGACTTATTAAATTCTTTCAGCTACAAGTTGTTTTTTTTATATCATTGATTAAGCGGGTCTAAGTGTAGTGATAACACAATTCGAAAAGAGACCCTCGTTTCGGCAATCAAACGCAACCGTTTCATGCCGAGATCTCCGGATTTTATGCTGCTATATTTCAGAATTTTTCAAATAAAAGTGTTAAGGAACTCGTGAACCCCAAGCTAGTGGACAGAGGGTAGTAGTTTAGTCGGTATCTGGTAAGTGGTATATTTAACTACAATTTGTGTTGATAATAAACAAAAACAAAGAGTTAACTTAGCGTTGTTGCATTGCTACAAAATGAGACATTACGCTTCCAATAAGTTGGAGGTTAAACCAGTTGAATCAAGCCGTCTCTTATAATATAGAAAGTAAACACCTTTTTAAAAGCAGTTTTGTACCTACAGGGCTACACATTGGTTGGTAAATATCAAGACGCAAACCTCAAATGCTTTGGAAAAGCTTGGTTAAAGATTTAATAGATGTAAAAGTAACTATTATGGTAGCGCCTGAGGCTAATTATATTCTACTTTGACATTTTCTCTCAAATATATAGCTTTTTTAAGTCCCTTAAAGTTGTTTGGAATGTGAGGCTCAGTTAACTGTTAGTCGTTTGATTTCTTCGTATTAGTCGTTAATCGCTGCTTCATAAATTGTGTAGCCACTCAAGCCATCTTCTATCTGATTCTCGTCTTTACGAGATATATTCTCTTGTTTAGACCCCTTGTTATCGGCCTCACATTTTTTCGGCTTTTCGTATGCTCTTTACACTTCTCAACTGCCTCTACTTTGCCTAATCGCCATATTAATCGTGTTGCAGCCGCTTTATCTCTGACAGAGAATCTAATATATCCGAAAAGGTGGAAAGACAAATTAACATTGAAGAGTAGCGAGCAGCACGAACGACTCTAACCCAGTTACATGGAAAAGTACGTATGCAGGTTTGAGTTTAAATATACACACACCTATGCATATATATGTTTGTAGGTGTGTGCTGATTTTTGTGTAGTGTGTTGTAAGCCAAATGATCGCTTTTCGCGGTTGACACTTGGCGCGGTTCCACAATAAACGCCGCAGCCAACCTCACAGGGGCACCCATAACAATTGCTGCTATGTCACAATTTGGTTTTATTTATTTATTGCTGTTGCCGGTTGTAATAAAGCCGCAAAATGTTGGCCCAAATATGCAGCATGTGCATTTTATTTTAAATACAAATGGCAACTAATCTAGTTGAAATTTAAATAAACGAGATAGCGTAGCGCTTGCCAGCTGCCCTACGCGGTAGACTTCTTAGCTGCAACAACAACAAAAGCAAAATCGAAAGCACGTGATTAGGAAGTGCCATGAAAGTGGAATACCGATTAGCCTATTTCCACAAATACATATACACATATGCGATAGCGATATATTTGCATATATGTATGTGTGGATTTCGTGTACAAATGCGCTGCTTTTAATTGCGCAGAAATGTTGCATACATTTGGGCGCTTTTCATTTTTCAGAAATACTTCACAGAGCTGCCACGTCAACTCATGCATGTGCACAGATAACTAAAAACTAAGTTAGCGAAAAATCTAAAAATGCCTAAAACGCGCAGAGAAATGCAAAAAAAGCAACAAATGCAATTAGAAAAATAAAAACAGAAAATAGAAAATATAAAAAAAATAAAAACAGAAAATAGAAAATATAAAAAAAATAAAAACAGAAAATTAAAAAAAAAAATAAAAAAATTGGCTTAAAAGCGCAAAATACTAGCACAAAAATCTCTAAAAATAAAATCGCCAATGGTTACCGCTGCCCTCGGTCTACCACGCTCTATGCTCCCCTTGCCCGTTTTTCGTTTTATGCTTTATTTTGAGGGATGCGCATTTTGTCGATACGCTGCTCTTTTCCTGTGCAATGGCCGTGCATGAAAACCAATTTTAAATTTTATTTTAGCATTTTATTCGCCATACAATTTATATTAATGGCAATTTTTTTTACATATTTACTTTAAAATGCCAGATTTTTATGATTACGTCTATTCATTTGGCTTTTAGATGTACAACCGAGCAAAGTGTTACGGCTTTATGAAGTCAGTTTTTCCCCGTTAGGTTAAAGTGTGCTTAAAAAGTGTGACGAAATTTCGAATAAAAATTTAAAATTTTCGCTTTTCGAAAAAATTCAGTTTAAACTTAATTTATGTTTGACTTTTTGGCATTATTAAAATAATAAATATGTCGAATTGCTTTTATTTTACGTTTTTATATATTGGCTTATGCATTGTAACCATATTTGATTCAATAGATTGATAATTTCATTTCATTATTTTTTTGTAAGCGATTTAGTCAATTTCAGTTGATTTATGAATACAATTTATATTAAAGTGAAACAAATTCATTTGTATTATAAAGAAGTCTTTAAAGTGAAGTGGGACTAAAAATGCATTTATTTATCACATTTATTTGACACTGTTGACATATGTTATTTAATGGAATCGTAAATCAATCTTTTATATATTTATATGTTTTGGAAGTCATAAGCTCTTTTTAAACAAAAACATTGTACATACATATCTTCGAATTTCGCGAAGCCGTTGGTTCCGTGGGAGAGTTTTGAGTGGGAGTAGGTTAGGTTTAGCGGATTGAAGTTCCGCACTTCGGCTTTCGATGCTTCCCCTTACTTATAAAAAAAATCTTCGAAGTAGAGATATAGAAGTCACTGAATATTTTACAGTTGGTGTTTGCTACACTATCGTAAGACTTTTACATTCTTATAACAAGTTACATGGTTGTCTTCAAAGAAATTGGTGCCCGCAATGAAACTACTTATGTATCTCTGTTATACTTTTTTGTAGATACACATTCGAGGTTTGATACGTTATGGATTGAAAAGAGTACGATGGCTGGTTTGTGATGGAGCTGGGTTCTTACAGAGGAAGTGTAGAATTATTTCCTTACTCTCCTCCAGTTTGCAGCAGCGGCAAATATTGTTATACATTCGCATTTTACACGTTCTTCAAATAGCAATACCTCATTTTAGTAGCTGTGTGTCTATATATTATATACGTTTCCTGGAGCTATTTAATAATTCACTAATTCTTGCCTTGTCATATTTTTCTCATATCTAAGTACTTCGCTATTTCGTATTTGATTATAGATTTCGTTATATGTGACCTGGTCTACGAAAAGGGGGCTTAGGTGTCAATAAAAAAAAAAAAAAAAAAAATTGATTTTTTGACACCTAAGCCCCTTTTCGTAGACCAGGTCACATATTCTGACCTTTTTGTTCAATTTTTGTATTGAGATTCCTCTTGATCGTTCCTAGTATGCAAGGCATTGTGTTTGTCTCCGATTTGTGTAAGGAGACTTCTGACTTGTTCAACTCGTCTGCATCCTGTTCCTATGGCCATTTTTTTGGAGAAATGGAGTTCATTTAATAGACAGATGAATGCCTTCCTACATTTGTTGACCCCGCGCTAGATTCAATATTTAACAACGACAACGAGGCTAGCAATGCCGCCTGGCTGCCTGTATAAATGATGATTTTCTGTATCCTTCCGTAGTTATTTAGCAGAACTTCACAGGCCTTCTTTAGATCCAATACTTCCGATTGGAAGATGTTAGCTGAGGCTGGTAGACGCTCTGGAGAGAGAGATATGAATATAATTGAAGTATATCCCGGTCTTTACACCGCAGTTAATTTTGCATTCGAAAGAACATTATCTGTCATTTATTTTTTAAAGATTATCTCTTTCAAATGTCGGCCGCGGTTACCTCTCAGATGGTCCAACCGTGGAGTTCAATGTTCGATGATATCTTCGAGCATTTCGACTGGTAACTGGCGAATGACGCGCGTGATGTTTTGCTTCAAGCCTTGAATCGAAGCGGGATTTTTCCCAAAGCCTTACACTTTACATATCGCCACAGGAAATGATCTAACGCGTGGATATGACATGATTTTGGTGGCCAATCGACAGGCTCAAAACGTGAAATTATCTGCTCACCGAACTGTTCTTTCAATAAATCCATTGATTGATACGATGTGTGGAAAGTGATACCGTCCGGTTGAAACAAAATGGCGCCAAGATCACGAGCTTCAATTTCAAGCATCAAATAGTCGGTTATCATGGCGCGACAATAGTCGTCATTGACGGTTAAGTTCTCACCAAAAATTTTATAAGAAATATGGAGCGATGATTCCAGCAGCCTACAAACCACACCAAACTGTTGTTTTTTCTGGATGAAAGGACATCTCTTGAAACTTTTCAGCTTGTTCTTCGTCCCAAATGCGGTGAATTTGCTTGGTTGCATACCCATTGAGCCAAAAACGGGCCTCATCCCTGAACAAAACTTGGCTGGAAAACGTCGGAAGTTATGTTGAGACCGGTTTGCCAAGCAATGAACATCTGAGTAAAATTTTCATAAGAAAAAGACACTTAAAAAGACAAGTAGTCGCGTGGTTCTAAAAAACTAAAAAAATTTTTGCTCAAAGACTTTTTGCCAAAAAGGTTCTAATCGTTTAATAACTACATTGAAGCTTATTAATAATGCATGACTGTAAATTAGCACTATTATGAATTAACTACAGAACACTTCTCATAAACCACAAAACCACAAACACCAAAAAAAAGGAAATACAAGTGCAGTCAATAAACAAAAACAATATTTTCACCGCATCGATTTCGTCGATATGTATGCACATATATAATCGCTTGCCTACACTAATGCTATTGAGCAGAAGTAAAAACCAACTGAAGTTTTCCACATCATTGCACCGCAAGTTACCGGCAGTAAACAGTTGCTAACTGTGTGTAATAACGGTAAAAGATTTAACTGACTTCAATTTCAACAAGCGTAAAAGTAAGTGCTCGACACAAGTCATGCGATTGCATCATAAGGATCATTTCGAATAAAAGGTAATGACAACACAGCTTAGCACATAAAAAAGAAAACAACGAAAGTAAAAACAAAGGCAGAAACAAGTGAAATGTGCAAAAACCAAAAATAAATATTCCAATCAGTTTTCACAAGTGCTTTACGCAATCAATTCGTCGTAATGAAATCAACTGAAACAGAATGAAGCGAAATAAAAGTAAATCAACGGCAACAAAAGTGAAAATTCATCTAACAAACCATAAAATATGCGCATGTACATAGATATATACATTATCTTATATATTTACATACATATAAATAAATACATGTGGTTAGGAGTTAAGCAGAGCTGCGAGAAGTCAGTGGCAGGTTGTTGCCCGAGCTGGATACGCCTCACTGTGTTGCGGCTAGTGGAAAAGTAACTTTTCTCCGATTATTTTTTTCAGTATTTTTAATGATGCAATTTTGTCACAGACATTCCAAGTAAACAAAAAACACATAAAGCTTATTTTTATGTTGGCCCGTTGATTTTTAATTGATTTTAGAAGCCAAATATACAAAATTTTCACGAAAAGAGGGGATTTCAGGGCTGTAGTCAAAATGATCTCATTTGATATTGGTGACAGATATTTTGATTCGGAAAAAAAATCTGCCTTCGGACAAGTATCTTCTGTAAAACAAAGGAATGTTGTTTGAGACATTTTCATATGCACCTTTTTTAGAGCGAAAACCGGACTAAAGATCCATTTTTCCTTTAAATTTGGGTTAGGTAAGCAATATCTAAAAAGTCCCAGAGAGTCCCAGTTCCAAACCACCACAGAAATGTTACGTAATTTGTTTTCAACGAACTGTGAAAAAATCAGCTGCCCATACCTGCCCTCCTGGGAGTTATAGCGATTTTAGTATATCACTCTCAGTATTTATTCCATAGAAATAGAACGAAAATTCTCGGAATCACTTATTGAATAATTTAATCATATTGGTTTTCGGGTGACTTTCCGTCATCCCACGCAAGGCAGGGGAAACAAAGAGAACTAAACTCAGTGAAGATGAAGAGATTATTAGAGATCAAAGAAAAAAGGAAGTTCAACAAAATCTGAAAGATCAGCTCCAAATAACTGTCGATGTTTTGAAACAAGGAAGTGGAACAACTATTGACGGTAACACAGCAAGGAAATTCTTTAGTGATCCTGAGGAAACCGCTCTGGCCACAGGAGTAGATACCGAACTTATAAGAAGGTTTTCTAGTATTCTTCAAGCTATAACTTCTGAATATAAGATAGACCGCGATAAGTTCTCTAAGAACGGAAAATAAACTGCTGGCCTCTATGTAAAGAAATATGTCCACAAGGTTCTTATTTATGGAGCTGAAGTAATTCATTCATTTTTGGTCCCCATTGGGCAACTATCAGAAGAAGCATTGGAAGCAGGAAACAAGGACTTCAGAAACACAAGGCTTTACCATGCGAGGAAAACATCAAGAAAAGACAATTGTGAAGACATATTACATTATCTGCTCGCCAATTCTGATCCCGCAATCACAAGTAGGAGAATACTGAAGGAGAAGAAACACCTGAAATTATCAGAGGAAGCAATCAACTTATTGGTAGATGACTGATAATTTGTAATTTTTCTGTAGAATGCAATAAAATATGCCTGTGTTATAAAATAGTATCTTCAAATTTTTTTTTTATTCTACATCTATACTAGCACTCCACAAAAATGAGCATAACTCTCTTAAAACTGAAGCTATTGACTTCAAACCGGTATCAAATTAAAACTTTTATTGCCACCTTTCAAATAAGAAATGAAATAGATTTTGGTTTTATATAAAATTTCAGAGTTTTTCAACAAATATCGATAAATCATGAAAATTTGACGTTTATAATTCTTGTTCGGACCACCCTATACTTAATTTAAAAAACTAATCACAGGGTATTATCAGAAATAAAAAAAGAATTAAAATACATTTTTTGAATAACTTTTTTTTTGACTTTTGTTGAAAATTTGACCCAACAATTTTTTTCGGTGTAATTTTTTTTCACTCATTCTGTTTGGTATTTCATTCTGACCAATCTGTAGAAGTTTCTCATCGATACAATTAAAATTACAGTTTAGGCAATATGATTTCCAAAAAATTCCGGTTTCGCAACACTGTGCGCCTCACATCCAATTAAAGAGCAGACGTTTATCAAAAAGAAATAAAAAAATGTTTTTGAAATATATGAAATTAAGGTGTCAAAATAATGACAACATTTTTTATTTATTTAAAAAATACGAGGAAATTATTAAAATAAACTTATCAATACAACAATTTTGATTTTCTGAACTGTTACTAGTACCTGATTATACTCCGTGGTGTGCATCATGGCTTATGGAAAGTACTTTGCGTGCAAAATAGACTCTTGCACTCTCTCTAACGGAGTATTAGTGGTTCTCATGTATGTTAAAGCCATATTTTGTGTGAAAGAGTGAAACACATCGTCACTAAACTGACTGGACCCGGTAAATCTGCTATCGAACAGATTTTCACCTTACGCCAAATCTTGGAAAAGACCCGTGAAGGAAAAATAGATACACAGCATATCTTCGTCAATTTTAAAATCGTATCCGATAGTACGAAAAGAAACTGCCTCAATGCCGCTTTAACAGAACTTGATATGCTCAACAACCGCGCCATTAGTTCTGCTTTCTACAGACCTGATAAGGAAAAGAAGCGCATTGGTCAGGTTGTGAGCGAGGACAAGATGAAATATCTCCTGACTGCCGTAAAATTCAATATTTTGTCTATTTTGGAACCATAATTAACATCAACAACAACGTAAGCCAACAAACGAAATCCAACTCTTGCTAACAGGTGCTAGTTCGGACTAAGTAGGAAATTGAGAAGTAAAGTCCTCTATTGCCGAACAAACAACAAACACTTTAAGTCACTCATTACTCCCGCCCTGCTGTATGGTGTAGAGGCATAGAGATTAGCAATATCTGATGAGTTGATCTTAGTAGCGTTTTGAAAAAAATGTTTTTTGGGTCGTTTGCGCATTGGAAACGGCGAATACCGCAGTCAATGGAACGATGAGCAGTACGAGGTATACAGCGGCCTTAACATAGTTCAGCGAATCAAGAGATAGCGGTTATGTTAACCAGGTCATGTTTAATCCGCTCCATCCGGAACACTCAAGCTTTGTAGGCTTTCAATTCAGTACCCGTCAGGGGGAGCAGTGAAAGAAGCAGACCTTCAATCCGGTGAAGACTTTAAGTGGAGAAGAAAAAATTGAAGAAGAACCATGAAAAGACGCGTATTGAGAAAAGAATAAATGAATGGCGAGCTGTCGGCTCTAACCACGTAGGCGATGTCTACGCCAGTAAAAAAGAAGAAAGCCATAATTTACAATAATGTTCATAAGTTTTCACGTACCTTTTACAGGTAGGCTGTGTAAATGGAGATACAGTCACCAAGTAACCCATAAAGCTAGGCGTCTTACTGTTAGAAATAGAAAATACGGCAGATGCATCCCGTTACTTTTATATCTTGAACAGGTTATGTTATGTTTGTCACGAAACTCAGAAAGAAAAGTTGAAGGCCAATTCATCCCTAAATGATATCGATCTAATCGAAACACTATTGCATATAGCTTTCTATACAAATTGAACGATCGGCATCAGATGGTTGTATGAAGAACTTTTTTACTTTCCATGGATTATTGCCGGAAGCAATGGTGTTATTTTCGCGGAAATTGTGCAGATTAGCTCACAAACCAGCTGATCAATATCAAGATCATTTTTGTATTTGTAAAGGGCATTATAGCTTCGGTGCAAATGAAGTTAACCCGTTTTTTTGTATATTTTAGGACTCACTGGAAAGGAATAAATCTTTGAGACGTATTGAAAACGAAGTTAGACATTTTTTATTATAATTGAATTCAATTTAAAGACAATGAAACCCAACTGATGATTTGGATAGGAAGGCAGTTTAGCAAATATGCATATATCTGATGTAGGTGTACATATACACACGTGGCCACGCAAATCTTGCCACTATACTTTCTTAAACTTTTTACTGACTTTTTCGTTCTTTCGTGTTCGTTCTTCATGTCAGTCTCTTACATTTCGAGCCCATTTTGTAAAGCTCACTAACTTTCAATTGATTTAGCTATAGCTGAATGTGTTTTGCTTTTAATTTTTAATATAATTAATTAATAACATTTCATTAACTTATTTCTAAACCAAAAATTTCTATACCGCAAAAAGTACCGCTATCAAATGCAGTCAAATATGCGCAATACTTGAAAATTTTGAGTGGTAAGGTTCGCGTGGCCACGAGTGTATATTGTTATATTGCGCTTAGTATCTCGAAGCATTTACGTTTGTTTTGATTTGATGTTTTCGTATTGCTTTAACAAATTGATTTATGTACTCAAAGTTTTCAGCCTCTTCTCCTTACCACTTCAAGCGAAATAAATGCAGCGCATTAACAGCAGCTAAGAAAACTTTGAATAAAAGTAGATAATTGAATACACTCGTAGAAAAATGTAGTGATTTTCCAATTGAAACCATATAAATTGGATGGATAGAACTCGAGAGTAATGCCACACGATACAATAGCGAAAAGAAACCAAAGCACACAAGACAACACATACACACAGGCGCACACTTACACACGTAAGATTTAACATAAACGCATACATAAACAAATATGGCAACTTTTGTGTTTGTGTGTGTGTGTATGTAAGTGAAGGTGGCAATTGCATGCAGGCTGCCACAGCAGCTTGTACCAGCGCGTGGGTATATGTGTGTGTATGTGTCGCTATATGTATACAGTAGATTTCTCGGAAGATCATCGAACGCTACAAACGAAATGAATTATTTATCCACTTTACAAGCCGGCACTTACAAATGCGAACGCATGCGAGCGAGTGCATAGAATAGCAAAGCAGCGGCGGCGGCGACGGCGGCCTCAAGGATGCGCCACAGGACGTGCTGTGTGCACTGCGCTGAGTGAGATAAAATGCAAACAGTGAAAAATAGGAAATCTGTGCATTTATTTTCATTCTGCCCAACTTCAGTCGCGTACGCGCTGCTGCAGTTCACACCCACACAATCTTACAATAGAAAAAAATATAAAAAATTATATATTTTTGTATATTTACAGTAACTCTGCAAGTTGTAGAGATGCTGCACTGCAACTGCACACTTACAAACACTTGCTGTTGATGGTTTCTCGCCAATCGGCTGAAAGTTGCGCCGCAAAACTGTGTGTGGTAGTATGCGTGTGTGTGTGTTGGCGTAGCCGCGAATTCATTTGAAAACTTTAAATCCTCGGAAAAATTGCTTTATATGTGTTTGTGGGCATACGTTTGTGTGTGTGTGTGTAGGTGTGTTACTAAACGTGTGCCTTGCTGTTTCTTGTTTGCTTTTTCGTTAAAATATGCGTGCATTCCGCAAGATGGCTGTAAAGAAAATTCGCTCTTACAGTTGTGTGCAAAAATGATATTACAACGAGTAAAATTTGTATTTTAAATGTTATTTTTATGACTTTTTTATTTTTTGATTGAGCAGCCCAAAGCTGTTCAAATATCAGGTAGTCGAAAAAGTCTTTTCGTATTTTTATACTATATGGGTTAGAAAGGTTTACGGAGGAGATGCTGTATCAGTTCGTGTAGCTCAGCAATGGTTCGCACGCTTCCGTTCTGGAAATTTCGATGTGAAGTATGTGCCTCGCTCTAGTCGATATATCGTTGAAAAAGTCGATGAAATTATGGAAAATATTGACCAGGACCGCCATTTAAGCAGCCATGACATCGCTAAGGAACTTAACATTCATTATCAAACGGGTTTGAACCATTTAAAAAAGGCTGGCTACAAAAAGCAGTTCGTTGCTAGGGTACTACAAGAATTTTCTGAGAAAAATTTAATGGCCCGAATTAACTTCTGCGATTCTTTCCTGAAACGAACTGAAATCGAACCATTGCTTTAAGCGAATGGTAACAGAAGACGAAAAGTAGATCAAATACGACCATATTGTGCGAAAAAGATCATTGTTAAAGCGTGATAAAGCTCAACAAATGGTCGCAAAGCCAGGTTTAACGTCTCGAAAGGTTATGCTGAGTGCTTTTGGGGGGATTGGAAAGATTATCCACCCCTGAGCTGCTAAAGCCTGACCAAGCCTTTATTCTACATTTTACTATCAAGAACTGATGAGATTGAAGCAAGCAATCGGAAGAAAACCGCCCAGAACTTGATCGACCGGAAAGGACTTCGTCTTCCATCAGGACAACGCTAGACCACACAAGTTTAATGACTCGGCAAAAACTGGGAAAGCTTGGCTGGGAAGTTTTGATGCATCCACCACATAGGCCTGATCTTGCACCATAGAAATACCATTTGTTTCGGTCAATGCAGAGCTCCCTTTATGGAGTAAATCTGTAAGAATTCTAGTTAAAGTGTTGATGCCGACAAAAAAGAGCAGAAATTCATACTCGAGAAGAAACTTTCGACGAGTCGTTATACATTTTTTTACAAACTCCTAACAGCCTTTGAGTTACTCAGTGCTTGAAGTTTATGATGACCAAAAATAATAAATTTACATGATAAAATTGAGTCCATATTAAATAAAATGGACTGTATTTCTGTTTATTTGACAAAAAATAACACGTTTCTGCATTAAACTTAAGAGTTTCGCAATCAAACGCATACCAATGCCATTTTAGTCCACTGTATTTTTTGCACGAATTATATATGCGAATGTGCGCGCTATTCGAGCGAAATGTGTCTATTCTCCAAGTACCAGACGATTTCCTGCCAACTGAAATGCACAGGCTACCTTAAACCGCCGCCACTTTCACTCCGCATACCGCATATTGCTGCAAATGCCTTTCGCTGCGTTTTGGTTTTCATACAACCATTGTTGTTGTTGTTATTGTACTTTATTTTAATTTTTTTTCTTATCGTATTAGTTTGCTTACTTCAGTGCATCCGCTTTGCAGCCAATTGCTACTTGCTAGTGCTGCACTGCCCGCTTCCCGCCAACCATTTACTGCTCGTGCCTTAAATCGGCAAGTTATCCGTAGTAATTTCAGTCTTTGTGTAAATGTTGTGCGGTTTTGCTGTGCTCTTACCATTTCTATTACTTCTTTCTGAGTGCATACAAAAGCGTTTCGTTACATACACATACACATAGGCACGCATGCTGCGTTCACGTTGCTACGTAGTAATGCGGTGCGATGCGGCGTATACGCAACTCGGAAGATATTTGTGAAAGAAAGCCATTTTCCATTTTGCATTCGAGTGCACACATTTATTCTTATCCCACTAAACATGGCGGTAAATTGAAAAACAAGCAACGCCGCACACATACACACACAAACACAATTACTCATGTGTTTCAAATGATGCGCGTGTGTGCGTGTGTGTGCACTTTTTGGCTGCTGCTGCAAAATGGGCAGTGACTGCAACTAAATGCGCTTCTTTTGTGCGGGAATTTTGCCGTATTTATGCAACTGCATAAATGCAGAATTGTATATTTTTCCAAAAATACGCCAGCTCACATACACATATATGCGCATCGCCAGTGTGAGTGTGCGTGTGCGTGTGTGTTGTAGTGCCTTTTAGTGCACTAATGTTTGGTTGCCTGCACTTTGTATTATTTCTTGAATGCCGTGCACAAGAGCATAACAATCTCAACTTTTCAGCTCAAAATGTTTGCCAAAAACAACAAAGCCGCCGGAAATAAAATCCCCACTACAACTTAATATTTAATAAAAGCAGCAATAAGCGTTGTACGCGCAACTCTCAATTATTCAACAAATGCTTTATATTTCGTCCCACTTTTGAGTTGCCTTTGCGATTTTTGCTGGCACTCAGCTCCCACTTCACAGGCGACTTTTGACGCAAGTCTGGTATGCTCATCTAGCGCACTTAATGTACTGAGCTCTGTTTAGCTCCGTCTTGCTGGCTACGCTTGCGTTGTGGCAGCTGTAGATAATAGAAATTTCGGAGGAGTGCGGCATTCACTGAATTCCGTTGCGAATTTTTATTTTATTGGATGCAAGCAGTTTTGCACTCTCTCCCTTTTATCTCTTTTCGCTCCATTTAAATCGCGCACAAATTGCATTTTATAACATCCACCACAACATTGCTTCAGAATAATATGTGTCAAGTTGTGTGGTGGATATGAAAGAGGTGTGTATTCAAGCAATTTGCAGCGGTTTTGCTCTGACAAATATATTTTTGCCATAAAACACCTAAGACCTCTATACTCTTATATAGTCAAATATATTATGGTCTATAAATTTTATCAAGTACATTTAAAAAATTTGAAACAATGTGATAGTTTCTTTTATTTTTTCAAATAACTACAAGCACCAATGCTAATTTAAAAATTTGTAACAAAAGCAGCGCTAATATTTTGCTACACAATGGTATACGAAAGGGAACCTTGTGAATTTTTACATATTTATATGGCTGCCCTAAGTGAGCTAAGACTTACCGTGCGATTCTGTACCGTGATACAGTCTCAAGTCTCTAAATATGACATTTTAAGTTAGAGACAACTTTTGAGACTTGAGACGATTTTGCTATTCTGTAAGTGACAGTCTCAAAATCTATTACATTTCATTATTCAGAGAAGTTTTTACACTTGAATTAAAATCAATATGCCGATAACAAATATTAAAATTTGTATAACATAGTCAAAAACCATAATTATCCATAAAAATTAAAATATATGCCGACTTTGTTTCATACTAATAATTAAGAAATTTATTTAAAATTGATTTATTTTTAACCTTTTCGTGTTTGAGTTGCCTACAAAATGTAAAAAAAATGACAATCGATTAATATCTATTATGATCTCTATTCTTCTTCTTCTTCTTTACTGGCGTAGACACCGCTTACGCGATTATAGCCGAGTCAACAACAGCGCGCCAGTCGTTTCTTCCCTTCGCTACGTGGCGCCAATTGGATATTCCAAGCGAGGCCAGGTCCTTCTCTACTTGGTCCTTTCAACGGAGTGGAGGTCTTCCTCTTCCTCTGCTTCCCGCGGCGGGTACTGCGTCGAATACTTTCAGAGCTGGAGTGTTTTCATCCATCCTGACAACATGACCTAGCCAACGTAGCCGATGATCTCTATTCCGTATATTCAAAATGGCAGCAAGAGTTCTTTTTAGCTTGTGACCTGCTAACTATCTGGTCTCAAATTTGAGTCAATATTTCGAGACTAACGCTAGAGACTGGTTAGTGAATAGTAACAGTCGCAAATTGAGACTTTACATCAAAATGTCTCAAATAGAGACAAGAGACTGGTTACAGAATCCCGCTATTAATGTCATTCCCATCCAAGGCAACAAGCTTTCAGGTATTTATGAAGCTCAAGAGCCCGGTATAAGAATTGAAATATTTTCAAAGAATTCAAAATAATTACATAATATTCAACAGTCAAATAGAGACTGTAGAGACTTTCGAAAGTTGCTTTTTATACACCTAGCGACTATAGAAATTATGAATTGTAAATCGCGTCATTATTTTATGATATTTTAATACTAAAGGGTGATTTTTTAAGAGCTTGATAACTTTTTTTTTAAAAAAAACGCATAAAATTTGCAAAATCTCATCGGTTCTTTATTTGAAACGTTAGATTGGTTCATGACATTTACTTTTTGAAGATAATTTCATTTAAATGTTGACCGCGGCTGCGTCTTAGGTGGTCCATTCGGAAAGTCCAATTTTGGGCAACTTTTTCGAGCATTTCGGCCGGAATAGCCCGAATTTCTTCGGAAATGTTGTCTTCCAAAGCTGGAATAGTTGCTGGCTTATTTCTGTAGACTTTAGACTTGACGTAGCCCCACAAAAAATAGTCTAAAGGCGTTAAATCGCATGATCTTGGTGGCCAACTTACGGGTCCATTTCTTGAGATGAATTGTTGTCCGAAGTTTTCCCTCAAAATGGCCATAGAATCGCGAGCTGTGTGGCATGTAGCGCCATCTTGTTGAAACCACATGTCAACCAAGTTCAGTTCTTCCATTTTTGGCAACAAAAAGTTTGTTAGCATCGAACGATAGCGATCGCCATTCACCGTAACGTTGCGTCCAACAGCATCTTTGAAAAAATACGGTCCAATGATTCCACCAGCGTACAAACCACACCAAACAGTGCATTTTTCGGGATGCATGGGCAGTTCTTGAACGGCTTCTGGTTGCTCTTCACCCCAAATGCGGCAATTTTGCTTATTTACGTAGCCATTCAACCAGAAATGAGCCTCATCGCTCATCGGACACGGACGCGAAACACATTTCGAACCGAACACTGATTTTGGTAATAAAATTCAATGATTTGCAAGCGTTGCTCGTTAGTAAGTCTATTCATGATGAAATGTCAAAGCATACTGAGCATCTTTCTCTTTGACACCATGTCTGACATCCCACGTGATCTGTCAAATACTAATGCATGAAAATCCTAACCTCAAAAAAATCACCCGTTAATACAGTACCACTGAACATGTACTATGCCTGCCTCGAAGCCGGAATATTCTCTGAACCCCGGAAAAAATAACGGCTGGTGCTAATCAGTAAAGCAAAAGGAAATCCCAACTTGTCATCAGCATACCGTCCAGTATGTACGCTAATTACAGTGGCAAAGCTGTATGGAAAGCTACTTAAACTCAAACTGGAAGCGGGTATCAACTATGCTGGAAGACTTCACCCTAGACAACATGGTGTTAGACCTGGCATCTCGAATCTATGAGCTATAAAAGAATAGTGTTGCTGGCTACTTTAGAAGCCCAAAACGCCTCCAATAGCAATAGATGGATGGATATGATCGACACTTTCGAAAAAAGCTTTAAGATCCCCGACTACCTCAGAGCTGTGATGCGGAGCTACCTTAGCAAGAGAAAACTGTTAAACCCATCAAGAAAGATATCACGAGAGATAGCGGATACATCTGGAGCAGCACAAGGATCCATTCTAGGCCTAGATTTGTGAAATATCAGCTACGACACTATACTAAAACTCGAAATGCCAGATGAATACAAGGTGCCAACATTAAATTTTGTTTTAAAATTGTTAAAACTTCTACCGAAACATTTCAATTGATGAAACAAGTTTATGGCGATGATTGACTAACCCGTAGCAGAGTGCACGAGTGCTTTCAACGTTTTCAAAGTGATCGTGAGGACATAAATGACGATCAACATGTGGGCCCATCAAAATCCGTAATCACCGGAAATTCCATCGAAACTGTGCGTGAATTCACCAAAAATTAGCCGAAATCATCCCTGAAATTCATGCAAATGGAATTGAACAATTCCAAAACATCGATTTATCGTATTTTGACCGACAATTTGGTCGTACGAAAGGTGTGTGTACGGTTTGTTCCGTAACAATTGACGGACGACCAAAAATTGCTCACAATCCAACATTCGAAGAATATCATTAAAGAGGTCAAAAAAGAAAACAAAAACTGCCTTTATAATATTGTGACTGGTAACGAAACGTGGTGTTTCCAATAGAATCCCGAAACGAAACGCCAGAGTGCTGAATGGAAAGCACCGGACGAGTCGAAACCCAAAAAATCGCTCATGGAGATGTCAAAAGTGAAGAAAATACTGCTTTGCTTTTATGATTCCAAGGGTATTGTCCACAAGGAATTCTTCCACCCAGCCAAAACATTATTGCGGTATTCTGCCTTGGAGTTTTGAAGCGTTTTGTGCGACGTATTCGAAGTCTTTGGTCCGAATATCGCGAAGATGACAGTTTGCGTTTGTAGCACGATAATGCGTCGTCTCATCGATCGCCCCTTGTGGCCGATTATTTGACCAAAAATCACATTTTAACCATTAACCACTCCCCGTATTCACCTGAAATGGCACCGTGCGACTTCTTCCTTTTTGGAAAAATGCATTTGCCTGTGAAAGGAAGGCGTTAGGCCGATATAGACGCACCTTATAGTAGTTCATTGGGTACGCAGACGATATTTTAGTAGTAATTACAGCAAGATACACAGATGAAGAAAGCTAAATCAGCTTATGATACGGACGCAAGCACTGTTCGGCTGATACAACCTCCTGCTAACAAATAAGCACGTATCCCTCGAGATAAGTATGCGAACGACTACAGATATTCTTAGGACAAAAAAGCTGTAAACTATAAATCAAACACGACCGAGGAAAGGCAATGAGAATGCTACTCCGCAAAAGACCTGGTTAACCAAATAAACGCCGATTATCCAGAAATTCGCAGTCGATTCCATTCTACCGATTTCAATCAAACACGGTACATAACATTCATATTCCTATATAACAGTTCGAAGATGGAGGAAATCGGAGGACAATCACGCTTACTTCCAATATAACACAATATTAATTTCTATCTGATCGTTTCACTTTCCCAGTATTATCACAATTAATGTAGCGAAATAAAACCCGTTCCGAATAACATCTTTGCAGAATGCCACCTTATGACTAAATAGTGCCCAAATCGAAAAAATAACTGTTCAAGTCCCTAGGAAAATGTGGACTCCAGTGCTTACATTTGACTTTTTACAAAAAATATCGATTTATCTGTTACAAATAACTATCATGAAAATTCAGGGAAAAACATTTTGTGATAATAGTATGCCTACAGGTTAAAAATGGTTTGAATCTGAACAATAATTCTAATGGCACTCATATATCTAATAGAAAGATTTTCGAACTCCCATTTGATTTTATACCGAATGTATCGCAGATATTTTGTGTGATTTCTTAATAAAATTAACAGAACATGTTTTTTTCAAAAATGCACCGTTTCGTGTCTAAAATGGATAAAATTGTGTGAAAATTTCGCCTAGACCCCATATAAGCACTCATATATTTGTGATCGTATGTGAAGTATCATTATAAAACTTAGGAAAGACTTTTAAAATCAAGTTTTACCGGATGTTATTTACCCATCTTTGCTCTCGGGAAGTTGCAAGAGTATGAAATGCTCGGCTACACCCGAACTTAGCCCTCCCCCACTTGTTCTGTGATCATTTTGTTGCCTTCTGAACTGGTGGCATGTTCTTAGTTATTCTTGCATTTTGTCATGGGCTCTAAGGCAATAAATTTCAAATATCTACCTATCTAACCCACTTTCGAATGTTTAAAAGTTGGCACCTACAAAATTTTTCAATTCCTTCTATTTGCTATCGTTATGCAAGCGTGCTAATTTTTAACTATAATTGATTTTACATACATTGAATAAACATTATTATTTTTCTTTTCATATGCAGACACTGAATATATGCATGTCTCGTTTATGCTGCGAGCAATTCTGCATTTTTATGTTGTGTGACACGAAAATTAACTCCATTACAATTTGGATGTATGTATTTGTGTCGGCAAATAGCATAAATTATGAAATCTGCATACAAATGTCAAGGTCTGATTTGTGCTATGAATAAAATTAGAAGCAATACTTTTGCATTGCAAACGCGAAATTACACGCAGACACACACATACATAATCATATGTGTGTAAGTATGTAAATATGTAATTCATAAGCAGTAAAATGTGATGGCAGCACACATGCTTGTATCTATGATACGTACATGTGCATGTGTGTATGTGAAGAGAAAAAGTGTTATAAGCGCTGGCGAGAGTTTTCGTTTGGAGCAATATATAGACAATATATACACAAGAATGTTATTATGCATGAATGTGCTTAAGTAAGTGCATGCATTTTAATAAGCGACATGGCGTTTATCAGACAGCTTTTCCCAAGTGTACGAGCAATTATTCCATATGGAACCTAATTAAAACTCAACACCAATTTGCCCTGTTTTTTTGTGTTTCGTGTTTTTGCTTTCATTTTAGTTTACTTTTTTGCTTTTGATTTTCTTTTTTTTTTTTGTTTTATTTTTATTTTTTGTTTTCTTGATGTGTATGAGACAGGCGTTTGGATGCTGTACGGTTTGTCTGCCAGTGAGTTTGCCAAGAAATAAAGATAACATTGCTTTATATAATGTGATATTTGCACATGTAGGTATTAGGGTGGGTCAAAAACACTTTCAATTTTTGTTCAAAATCTGTTCGAATCTTTTAGATTTTTGCCTGAAATTATAAAAAGGCTGGTCAATTTTGACTTCTAAATATTAATACTAAAAGGTGGCGCCTTGTGATTTTTGATGTCCCATATAAATTATAAAGAAATGTTCTCTTATTTTGTTTGCATGTTCAATGTATTTGAAACAAATCATTTGGTGGAGCTAAAATGAAAATTTTTTATGGGGAATTGAGCGATCTTTAAAATCGGTCCAACGTCATCTTTAACTAAGACGAAAGATTAAAAGTTGTTTAGAGGTTTTTCAAGGTTAAAATACATATTTTATTCGTGAAAGATAATTTTCATATTTTTTCATATTTTTTCAAAAACTAATGCCTTCAAAAACTAATGTCAGAAGCCAGATATTTTTTCCAGCATTTCGGACAATGTTTTCTTCGCAACTAAGAAAAAAATAAAGGTTTTATTGGCTCACCCTAATTCATATATGTATATATAAGTTTGTATATGGGCGAAGATAATTATTAATATTTTTCGTCACATATACTAATACATATATATACATATATAAGTGTGTATATACTCATGAGCTCGTCTGAAGTTATATAAAGGCTCAGTGGACTATATGGACGAATACACATCAGTATCTAAATATATTTCGAAGCACATAATAATAATTATGCTCGCAATTACCTCAAGGATGTTGACTTATAACAAACATTGTCGAGTATGTGCTAAATTTAGTTGAAATATTTTGGATGTAGAAAAAAAATTGTGTGTGAAAGCAAATTAGTTTACGAATTTATTAGTAAATATTTATGGCGAAGCACCTGGTAGCCCACTAAATGATAAACGTAGTGAAAAATTGTTGCAAAAGTAGAAAACGCAAGCGTGAGGTGTCTGTATGCATATGTGGTGGTGTCTGCAAGCGCACATGTGTGTGTGTGTTTGTGGTATTAATCATAATTAAGCAGCTCTTTCATGAGTGTCTGGCGCACATGGCGTTGTTAATCCTTTTTAAAAACACAGCCAACACGCGCGCCGACAACGTCATCCACACTTATGTGGTTGACATGCTGGAAGCTGGCAACCTGGCAAGCTATCACTGCGCTGACCTAAGACACTACGAACATAAAACGACCGTATGCGGAGCGTTATGGCAACGTTGCGGTGAACGACTGACACGAATGCCGTTTATTTAATGCGCGCAAATGTTGTCGAGACGAACCCAAATGTGTTACACGACTCACCCACGCACACACACAATTGCATAAAATACAAACAAAGCGTAAAGGAAAGAGAAATGAGCTGAGTTTTGGCGCCCCGTGAGAGACTTTGGGACACCGCTGGCGCTCTTTGGGACGCAGCTACCGTTGCGGCAGTGTGAGCAGGCTCTGGAACCAAGACTTCCAACACAGTTTGGGACAAAGCTTCGAATGTGTGACATTGGAAGGCTCTGAGCTGTGAGAGCGCAGCTGTTGAGGCAAATGATATTCAAGTGAGGGAAAGCAAATACGAAGAGTAACGAAATAAATGCAGTTAGAAAAAGTTATTGTGTTAAAAAAAATTAAATTTTAAAAATATATATGTTATTATATTTAATTATACATTTTGATTTTAAACTAAAAAAAAATTTTGAAATTCCAAAAAAAGAAAAATAATAAATAATAAAAATAATCTAGAGCAAAACCATATTTTTATGTTTTAAAAGCCACTCTCTTGCATGTGTATCACTGCCGAATCAACCACATGCTTTATGGTACACTCCACAGCTGCTAGTGTAGCAGTACTGCACCTGCTAGTGGCGCATGCGCTCGCCTAAATATATGTTGACATTCTTCGTGAACAACACCCATAATTCAGCACAAGCACAAAGAGCGCAGCGCCATGCTGAAAACAACAGCCACGCTCTTATGAGAAGAGAAACAACTTATAGATGAGCATCAAAGCGGTATAAGAGACTACGAAACGCCAACTTGATAGTGCGGTTATAGGCGCAGACCTTACTTGTATCACGCTGCTGTGCTCGTATTTGTGTTGACTACCTCAAAGCAGTACCAACAAGCGCAACTAACGGCATACGTGCACACTGTGTGGTTGCCAAATATTGCACCGCTAAACTTTTGTAGCGCACTTTTAGGCGTTTTCACTAACACGACAAACCTGCCGCTCTCACAGCCTAATTATGTCATAGACCATAGCGCTGTAAGTGCTCTTAGCACACAATCTGTCGAAAGCACGCATGAGCTGGCAACACTTCCAACAACTACGCTCTCATTATAGCTGCTGGTTCGCGCTCAAATTTTCCCGATTTGTAGGCTAATACATATTAACAGCCGTATATATATACATAAATTGGTATTTGCGAAAATGACTCTCTTCAGCCGTCGTCGCATTAGCAATAACAACAGCATAAAGCTAGGCATTGAGTAAGGATATCAAACAATCACAACAAAATCTGCAATTACAACAAAGTTTGCCAGCAAACTCTTCGTCGCCTGCGCTCGGCTGATTTTTTATGTTAGCGTGCTGTGACTTTTTCCTTGCTGTGCCGTATTGTTCCCGCTACGCGTGTACACGTTCGTGTGTGTGTGTGTATGTGTGTGAATTTTTCCAGGCCTCCGTCCTAGTCTTCGGCGTGTTGACGGAGTTGGTTAACGCTTTACAGCAGCAGCAGCAGACACCAGTCGCATTACCAATGTCGTCGCCGTTCGTACATGTTGTGCCCGCGTCCGTATTCGTGTCTGTGCTGTGAGCGCGTAGCCACCGTGTTCGTCATTAACGCTGTTTACACACGTCTTTGCCCATCGTAGTGACGTAGCTGTAGTCACGGCACATGTCGCGTTGTGTCGCAAATTTTTGCTTTAAGAATTTATTGCAACACAAAGGAAATATTAACACACATGTGACGGAAGTGCTCCGAGTTTAGTGCAAGCGCCTGGGCGCCAATGTGACAGAAAGTGCCCGCGTACCGTTAACTAGTTAGCCAACGCCATCAATCGCCGCAGACATTACGTGGTGCGTTGAAGCGTGTGTCTTTTGTTTCAGCGGAAAATAGGAATATTGAAGAAAATATTCGCCGGTGATCATTTGCTATTTGGCGTGCTTAATCAATCTGACAAACACCTCCGTGACGCACACACACACATATCCACCGATATAGTTATATATATGTATATGAGTGAAATTCTTAAAGCATTTCTGTGCTGGCGTTCAGTCTGCCAGCAGTGAAACAGTGTTACTGTGCTGTGGTGAGCTAAAGCATGTCACAATATTAAGACAACCGACAAATAGGCTTACACATACATACACCTAGTATATGTACATACGTTGAGTTGAGTGAAGCAGTGGAGCGTGCATGTGCTTTACGGTCGAAGTGATTTAATTGATTCCATGCCATTCAATTCGGTGCCCTACAATGCTACAAGATAATTCGTTTGCCATTCAATTTATTTCTGTCTGTGGTGAAAATTGTTGTTGCGCTGCGAATGTGCAATAAATTGACAAAAAGCGAAAGTTGAAATTGTCGGCATACAAAGCACACATACAAACGTAGTGGTGTGCAAACTCCACAGAGTGATATGTGTTTCAATCATGTAAGTGTGTGCTTCAGCGTTAAGTTACGTATAAAATAGAAATAATATACAAACATACATACTGTGTGTGTGCAGTGGACAGTGCTGGTGTTTGGCTTAGTTTGGAGCATAAAATGTAAAGGGCATTTAAGCGCCACAAGCCAATCCATTTTATTTATCCATATGCATTTAATTGATACTGTCTACAGTTTGGCTATTAAAGGGTTGCGTGCTGGTGAAATGCGACGCCTAAGCGCTGTCTGAGTAGATTCCTAGAAATTGTGTGACGAATTTAAAAAAAAAAAACTGCGCTGGTTACGCAAAGTGTTTAAAAAGCTAAAAAACGCAGTGATAACTAAGAAAAGCGAGAACGTAATGATGTTTTGTGAAAAGTGTGTTAAGTTAAATAAAAACGAATAAAGTAACTCTTAGTGTGCTGTACAAATTCCTTAGTATCGACTTATGCTGTTTTGAAAATTAAGCAGGTAATTGAGTAATAAAAGCTTTGCTTTCTCAATTTTTAGTTCACAGTTTTTTTATCCAACTTTTGGTGGATGATGGCGTCGCATATAGCAGCTTTGTCTCATGCCAATGAAATTTTTGCGCATTTAAGCATCGCTTGTTTGCAAAGTAGATTCTTATTCATTATTTATGTCTCTTTTGAACTAAACAATTTTTAATTAAATCTCCAATTTTTTCAAAGAGCATGGGTTTCGGAATCGTATACTTTCATATTGCATTTCTTTCCTTCTTTTACACCATGAAGAGGCATGCCATGAAGCGTGCAGTATCCAAAAGAAACGCTTTGGTGAAGTAATACTCAAAGAACTTTTGTGGTAAATGTATGAAAGATCAGGCGATCTGAGTCGATTTAGCCATGCTCGTCTATATTCCTAATTTTACAAGTTTTTTTTTGAAAGTTGGCTTGAATTATGGACCAAGGTAGCTGCCATACAATCTAATCGAGCAAAATCAAGTTTTTGAGATGAAATCTAGATGAATGTCTGTCTGCCCATGCGTCTGTCCGTGCAAGCTGTAACTTGAATAAAAATTAAATAATCTTAATGAAATTTATTAGGCATGTCCTTGGCACTGTGGGAAGTTTAGCTTTGTAGATGGGCGTAATTGAACCACTGCTACGCCTACAAAACGGCATCGGCAACGGCAAAAATTAAGGTATAATGCTGTAATTTGGCCCAAGGAATCACAATAAAGAAGAGTACCACAGGTTTGAAAATCCTTAAAAGGTGGCCGTGACTCTGCCCCCTAGCAAGTTAAATGCATTTTTCCTTCAAACCAATAAAGCTATATCACCCAAATTTATACGGGTCACATTTTTTTAAACCTATGCCATGCGATTTCGGGGGATAACCGAAATTCCATCAGATTCATTTGCAACCGGATACAAATGACGATCGCATTAATATAGCGGGATAAACTTTGCGTGAATATTGCCTTTTAAGTGTGTCACCTTATCGGTAAAAATTGTCCAAATCGATTCGAAACTATTCAAACCCCCAAATACCGAAAATGTGGACCTCACTGCCTATGGTTGGCTTCTTGTCGAAAATATCGGCCAATGTATGGGATATACTTACATAATTAAGATTTGAAAAGTATCTTTTCTTGATAGTATTTTGTATGAATGCCAAAAATTGGTTGTATTGGGTCAATACTTTCCTCAGCCCCCATATACTCTATATAAAGATTTACGAATTACCTAGTGGCTTTATACTGCATATATCGGCGAATATGTGAGTTACCTTAATGAAAATGAGATAACTTATTCTACTAATAATAGGTTATCTTTAAGTCTAAAATTGATAAAATCGGCGGCTTGACCTAGCCGCCATATAACTAATATGTCTATTTCGAACATTGAATGAAACTCAGAGAATATTGAGTTAGAATGTGGGATGTTAATGCTATATGCTATTTGCTAAATTGGATTGAGCATGATTTAAGGTAGTATATCGCTAGAGAAACAAAAAGACGTTGCTGCCCTCAGAATGACAAATGTCTACTAAATGTCACTATAGGAATAGTAAAATAACATATGTAGTATTGGGCTGTCAAAAAAGTCTTGGGGTCATTTCGCTAGTTGGCGCTGAACGGCCGTAGTTCAAGTTTTATCGTCGCATCGGGTCATGCTATACCTTTTTGGCTAATTTCACGTGCTAACTCGTATTTGATTGATTGTCGTTTCTTTTAAGTCGTTCGTGAGTTGTAGCGTCGCAAACATGGAGCAAAATAAAGAGAAAATATGGCATATTTTACAGTACTACTACGATAAAGGCAAAAATGCATGTCAAGCCGCCAATAAAATTTGTGCAGTTTATGGACTCGATACAGTTTCCATTTCCATCACACAACGATGGTTTCAACGTTTTCGTTCTGGTGTAGAGGTGGTCAAAGATGCGAGACGCTGGGGAAGGCCTGTCGTCGAAAATTGCGATAAAATCACTGAATTGGTCGAAAGAGACCGGCATAGTAGTCATCAAACCGTTATAAACCATTTGAAGAAGCTTGGAGTCACTAAGAAGCTCGATGTATGGGTGCCACACGAATTGATTCAATAAAAATACCGCAAGACTTTATTGCCAACCCAATATTATTGTGTTCCTAGTATCAAAAATCGAAAATACTGAATCTTTGAATTTTTAAATTTCATCAGAATTGAAGATTTATAGCTTCTGAAGCGTCAAAATATGTTATCAGCTATAAGTTTCGCTTGAAGTTGAACTTTATTTTTTTCCATGTTGACATAAGTTGTCTTCTAAGGCACAACTATAAAATGAAGCTCGACTCAGCTCGGCCGCTGCTTCGGGATACAAATTACAGAGACTAATACGGATTTAGAATTAAGATTTAAGAAATTAATACGGATTCCGTTCAACGTAAGCGCGGCAGTTTTCAAACAATTTCACAGACTTACTGGCTATTTACAGGCTTTTCATGGCAGTTTTCGAGACTTTGCGCACTTCTTAGCAATCGCTTGATCTCTTATAAGAAATGTATGGAAAATAAAATTTATTATTGGTCCCTTTGGTATAAAATGAAAATGAAAAGAGCTTCCCAGAATCCAAGTGTTTGATGTGGCTTTTCTCATGAATCCTGCCAGAAAAAAAGAACTCAAAAAAGGCTCGAACTAGCGCTGCTGGCAAAGTTGAAAATAATAATTCAATTTGGTAAATACACACGCACAATAGCATTGTTGTAATTCGTTTACATATGTATATCTATCTCCAATACAAAATGTTGCGTATACGACATGTCGCACAGTAATTGCAAAGCAGGCTGCAATTTTAAAAGCATTAATTAATAAAAACATCTAACTTAATAACATAAACACTACATATAAAATAATAATACATTTTAGAAACCAATAAATATTTTATTAAAGAAATATTGTTATATTTTGCATTTCGTGCAAATTTTGGTTTGACTTTTTTGAACTTTTTCCGACTTATTCAATATTATTGTAATAGAACCTGTTTGTGTGTGTTAGTAAACTAATTGCTAAAGCTCACAAAACAATATTTGATAAAATAACTGACCAAAGTGTTTATTTTTGTCAAATGTGCATTTTTAACTTTTTTGTTGGTGTGTGTGTGTGTGCTATGTCAAGTGCGGTCTAAGTACAGCCTGATATGCGGCAGAATATTATTAGCAAAGGCATCAGCAAATACTTTGCATATTTAATGGCAAACATTTTAGTCATAAATATGGCGGCTTAATTAAATTGATGAGCACTTTTCAAATAAATGCGTATTAGTAATTTGTCAGCGATGTAAGTGCTCGATTTGTGAATAATTGATGGTTCAGTTGCTAAAAGGGCACATATAATCATATACAAACTTATATATTTATTTATATCATATGCATATATATTTATTTATATCATATGTATATATATTTACATGTAAGCATATATTATGTATACGAGTTTATTATGAATGGCATTTGCGGCACAAATATTTGCACTAATTAGTCGTGTTTGGTTTTGAGAAGCTATGCAATAAAGGTTATGCCACGTGCTTATAAATTC
The DNA here is from genome assembly GCA_027475135.1 of Bactrocera correcta. Lineage (NCBI taxonomy): Eukaryota > Metazoa > Arthropoda > Insecta > Diptera > Tephritidae > Bactrocera > Bactrocera correcta. The sequence goes on from CM050323.1 coordinate 48,972,342, forward strand.
ACATATGCAACTAACTGTTGTTTGTGAATTTGTTTGCTTGCAGATAATAATATATTTATGCCTGCGTGGGTCTGTGCATTTTACATCAGCTTTAATTTCACTAATGACAAACAAATTTGCTGTCGAAAATGTAATTAAATGCACAAGTATTCTACTGGAAAAAGTGCGATTAACCTTGGATATTTTACCAAAAAATTTATTAGCTTAAATAAGCAAATATTTCTAGTAATAAATATGCTATATGCATGAAAATCCGCTAATATGGCGCCGTTCACATTAAATTTGTAGAAAAAAGCTTTCACAAGTAACTCAATGTAGTTCGATCGAGCAGTTGACATCTGTGTCACCACCCCATTTATGCAACACGATGTGGGTCGTCGCTATTCTTTCGCTTCACGCCGCGTAATATGAGCGTCACGAGCAAATATTTTGCCTGTCACAGTCTCACATGCGCTCACGTATACACACACACTTGTACTCGTAGACTGCAAGAGTCATGAGGGCGCATCAGTTCAAACGGTTATTTATTCATAAGCGTGCATATGGAAATGCATGTGTACTATTTATGCGCGCATAGCGACCTTGCATGCAGCTGCGTGAATGTGTGTGTGTATTCGGAGCAAATTGACTTCAATTAGAATCAAACGAAGTCAAGAACTTTAACCGTCAAAGTCAATGAAGTGCGAATTTGAGTGAATTATGTAGGAAACGGTAGTGAATTATGATTGTCGAGTGACATTTGATAAATGCTATTTACGGATTATGTAACGTTGATTTGAATAAGAAATGTGAAATATGTAAATTGTGGCGTGATAAATTCACTATATGCGCTTGCCACATGTTGCATAAGGTCGAGCTGTAACTTCAAGCTTTAAAGGTTGGAGTTTTGTGAAAAACAATTTTGAAACAGTTGTCTTCAAAGAAAAAGAAATCAATATTAAAGATACTTCATAGATTATGTATGTACATATATGTGATGTATGCGTGAGTCAAAAAAACGAATGTTTTTTGTTTTTTTTTTGTGTTTCGAAGTCTGAAAATTTGGCAGATGGACAGCTCTATGAAAGGCAGTCCATGTATGTGTTCTTAATTGTAACGGAAATGTCCTCCACCTAAAGGGTTTCTGTTCTTTTCATATTTACCAGATAGAAAAATTTGTATCTTGCTTCCAACTACCTGTAAATTGTGAGTAACAGAAGTTCGAATATTCGAAAAATTATTATATTTTGTTGTACAGTGAAAAACTGAATTTTGTTTAAATTTTTATTTTTATATTCAATACAGTAAAAATGATTTCTTGCATAACAAAAAGCAATTTTCGAAAAATGATTATTTTTGTTGCACAGTGTTGAATGGAATTTTGTTTCAATTTTTGTATTCAATACAGCAGAAATAATTTGCTGCGTTATAGGAAGCAATATTCGAAAAAATATTATATTTCGTTGCACAGTGTAAAACTGAATTTGGCTTAAATTTACATATTCAATACAGTAAAATTATTTGTTGCATAACAAAAAGCAATTTTCGAAAAATTATTATTTTTTGTTGTACAGTGTAAAACTGAATTTTGTTTAAATTTTTATATTCAATACAGTAAAATTATTTGTCGCATAAAAGAAAGCAATTTGCGAAAAATTATTATTTTTTGTTGCACGGTGTAAAACTGAATTTCGTTTACATTTTTATATTCGATATAGTAGAAATGATTGTTTACGAATAGAAACCAATATTCGAAAAATTATTATTTTTTGTTGCAAAGTGTTAAACTGTAATTTGATTCAATTTATGACTGAGGTTATTAAATGAAAAAAAAAAAGGAATAACTAAGAGTATTTTTTGCATACAGTTTAAATTTAAACTAAATTCCGTTAAATATAAATTAAACAAAAAAAAAATCTCAACTCTTTAATAGCCGGAAATGAGGTACTAATATCTCTCGATTTGCTTTAATTTTACTTTTTTCGTAATACTACCATTTCCAATAAGAAAAGCCATCATAGGCTTAAAAAAACTTGACATTTTTGGCGCTCAATTGAAATTTCCTGCAATGCGCTGCTATAATACAAAATACTTGCCAAGTTATGAAAAACCATGTCACCTCAGCACCTTTCAAAATACTCTATACATTCTTAACCCCGCACAAGCAGAAAAAATACGGCAACGTCGACGCAAAACATACCTTTTATTGCAAATTTTTGTGAAAATATTTTTTTTGGTGCGAAATTTATATGCATTCCCGTGTCGACGCGTCCGTATGGGAGGTTGACAAACACACATGCACACACGCAAAGATATGCATGTATGTATGGTAGTGAGCCAATGAGCCAAATATAAAAAGTGTGGAATTTAAAATTGCCATGCATGTTGGTATTTTCGTATACACATACATATGTATGCACACCAAACCACAACACAATCAATTTTATGCAAACGGCGCGCCTGTACACACAGGAACAATCCCACACCAACGCACACACACATTCACACAGGCACAGAAATGTTTGCATTAGCTGCATATTTACTTGCGTGTGCGTACATTTGTTTGCGCGCTCAGTCCATTTGATATTAATAATTTAGTTGTCACGGGTAGTACGGTGGCCTCCAGAGTCAATTGCGGTGGCACCGTCCGAGCGGAGAGCGAAACTAATAAAAAAAGTGTTATTTATGTTGATACACTACTCGGGCCTTGTGCTGAGTTTTGTGTTAGTTGTGTTGTTGGCATTTTTGTCCCGTTGTTGTTGTTGGCGTTTGTCAACCACAGTTATGCAGATCCCGCGAGAACAACTTACGGGGTTCGCGAGAATTGCGTTATTGCATTTTTATTGTCTGTTTATGGATATTTCATCTGCGGTCAAAAGCTGTGCCACCAGCGAAAAAACGCTAACTGTGAGGTATTACAAATACGTGTAGTGTTGCAGTTTTTGCTGGAGCTGTTGCGTCGGCTTGCGGTTAATGCATAAATGATTGAATAAGCACGCGCGTGTCAGCGAAACTCTTTAACGAAATTATAAAAAAAAAAGTGCGCGGTAATCAAGTTAACGAATGCACCTGTTGAAGACTATAAAGGGTGATTTTTTAAGAGCTTGATAACTTTTTTTAAAAAAAAAACGCATAAAATTTGCAAAATCTCATCGGTTCTTTATTTGAAACGTTAGATTGGTTCATGACATTTACTTTTTGAAGATAATTTCATTTAAATGTTGACCGCGGCTGCGTCTTAGGTGGTCCATTCGGAAAGTCCAATTTTGGGCAACTTTTTCGAGCATTTCGGCCGGAATAGCCCGAATTTCTTCGGAAATGTTGTCTTCCAAAGCTGGAATAGTTGCTGGCTTATTTCTGTAGACTTTAGACTTGACGTAGCCCCACAAAAAATAGTCTAAAGGCGTTAAATCGCATGATCTTGGTGGCCAACTTACGGGTCCATTTCTTGAGATGAATTGTTGTCCGAAGTTTTCCCTCAAAATGGCAATAGAATCGCGAGCTGTGTGGCATGTAGCGCCATCTTGTTGAAACCACATGTCAACCAAGTTCAGTTCTTCCATTTTTGGCAACAAAAAGTTTGTTAGCATCGAACGATAGCGATCGCCATTCACCGTAACGTTGCGTCCAACAGCATCTTTGAAAAAATACGGTCCAATGATTCCACCAGCGTACAAACCACACCAAACAGTGCATTTTTCGGGATGCATGGGCAGTTCTTGAACGGCTTCTGGTTGCTCTTCACCCCAAATGCGGCAATTTTGCTTATTTACGTAGCCATTCAACCAGAAATGAGCCTCATCGCTCATCGGACACGGACGCGAAACACATTTCGAACCGAACACTGATTTTGGTAATAAAATTCAATGATTTGCAAGCGTTGCTCGTTAGTAAGTCTATTCATGATGAAATGTCAAAGCATACTGAGCATCTTTCTCTTTGACACCATGTCTGACATCCCACGTGATCTGTCAAATACTACTGCATGAAAATCCTAACCTCAAAAAAATCACCCGTTATAATTATAATATATGAAATAAAGTGTTAAAGAGATAGTTATAGTTATTCGTATTTAATTTCCTATATCCAGCAGAAAACGTTTGAGACGCTATAATACATATACATATATACTAAAATACTATATAAAAATTACGTGTCACATTGTTTGTCCGCGATAGACTCCTAAACCACTAAACCGATTTTAGTAAAATTTACTACACTGTGTCCAGTTTGTACCAACATAGAAGATAGGATAGTAAAACTCATTCATAAAGAAAACATACAGCAAAAACACTAATAAGTGGATGCTCTATTAAGCGGAGATCTCCATTAACCATGCACATTGGTCGGTCCTACAATTTGTTGATGGTTATTAAGTACAATATATTGAGCGGACAACCCTATTAACGGAACTGAAAGGCTTGTAATCAGACATTGAGAAAGCAGCCTTAAATTTCTTATTTTATCGCATAAAATTCATTTGCATGAACATATGTATTCCAAATTAAATCTTAAGTACAATACGACAAAATTGTTTATTCGTAAATAAAATTTTCACTTTATTGAATAGTTTATTATATGAATAATGATATAAAATGTATACCACAGCAACGCTTAGCCGTATCCATTAGTATAAATATATTTATATTGGGGTAGGTTATGTCAAAAAACCGCATACTTTCTGTTGCTTGGCACTCAAAAAAATTGGTTCTTAAAAACATCTAAAATATATCTCTCGAAGTATGAGCTCTTAATTCCAACGGGAAGATACTCAGACTTACAGTTTTCTATTTTTTCATATTATCAGATAGAAAAATTAAAATCTCGCTTCCAACTACGATCCAATATGTTATTTCATAGATTTTCGGGATATTGAATGCTCTAAAAAAAGCTCTATTATAAGTTTTTCGTAAGCTCAATCGTTTAAAAACTTATTTTAAATTACAAAACTCATAGTTTTTTCAGAAATTTAATGCTCTAAAATTGTATTTTAATTTTTTTATTTTTATTTAATTTTTTTTTTTTAATTGATGTTTAACGATGGATATATCGTAAACACTTAATTTAATGGATTCCCAATAAATTGCTCAGATCAGATCACTTTAGCATTAGCTGCCATACAAGGTTTGATTAGGTAAGGTTAATCTGTCTGTCCAATAAGTCACGCATAAAACATTTTTGGTCCTTTGCGAGATATCAGGTGGAGTTTAGCTGCTAAGTCTAAGAGGAGTAGTCATTCTTTGAGATGCCTGCGCTTGACACGAGTTTTAACAGACTCTGCGTCCACATTTTCGATACCTCCTCCAGTGTATCACAGCGTAGGGATCCCTGATGCTTACCACGTAGTCTTACCAATGTGGAACAAGTGTACAAGAGATGCTCTATTGTTTCCCTGGAACTCTGCTCAAGCTGTCATATAAACCGACTGATCAAATTTTATCAGCAGCTTTCATTGAATATAATTACGATTCACAAAAAAGTAAATGTGAAAAAAATGCATAAAGTAAGGATATTCACAGATCTAAAACTAGTTTTGGTGACAATTAAAAAGCCAAACAAGTTGTATATTAAAGAAAAAAACTGAGCGAAGATTAATTGCGAGATCTAAATACTCTTGGTGTTGCACTAAAAATACGGATTTCAAAATTTTCTATAATTAGAGCCGCTATCAGTAAGTTGAGTAAATGTGTTAGTCTTTACGCTATTGGAATATTTCATAGAGAGTTTACGTCAGAGTTTGATTGAAAAGTACACAGTGGCATCGGTGGTAACTACAACGCCGATGAATTAGCCAGAGAAGACACGAGTTGGAACTGCATTGGCAACTTGCGTTCTAGCGCTGAACCAATGGACCTTGATTGCGCTTAGCAAACACTGGTCGTCAAACCTGCCCCTTTGAAAGGGTTTAAAATTTTTGGTATAGTGTTGAATGCAAGAGTTCTACTGAACTACTTGCTCTTAGAAAAATTCATCTTGTAGCGTCGTAGCGGTTCTTACTGGACATTGTACACTAGGCAGTAGCGTATAAAATCTTGGCGGAAGCTTGTTGTCAAAATTATTTGGCGCAGGGTTTTTAAAAAAATTTTTGGAAACACCCAAAGGCACTTTCTCCTCAATTCACCAATTTTTTAAAGAGCTAAATTTGGGAAAACAATTTACCTTCGGCTAATCAGGAGATTTAAAGCTGAAAATGTCTTTAGCCGATTCTTGAAATTTGTGATAGACTTAAAGCGCTTTGTTGATCGATTATGTCGAAGTTTAAGGTACCACAACAGCCTTCTCAGCTGTCTAAGTGAGATCCCTGTTAGAATCGACCTCTAACCTCACCTAATCTCGTCCAAAAAAAAAAGAAGTGAGCAGGGAAATTTCTGTACAGCAATTGCCTGTATAAGAAAAGGAGCTTTAAGGGGTTTTATACAGAAGAAAAGCGAAAACTTTCAAATTTATTGAGAGAAATGGGTTTTCAGTTTCAAATTCACTTCCACGCACTCTAAAATGCCGTTTCTAATTTGATGTGTAATTTCGAAAAGATCCGTCGGAACGATATGAAATTTTCTGTATGTATTTTTTAAATTATGTAAATTTAGAAAAAAAAAAAAGTAAATTTTTGAAATTCTAACTCCATATAACCCCTTTAAAATAAAACCATAACAAGTCGCGCTTTTACGTTGCTCTACGAGTACGTCACAGCTCAGATATGAAGAGCAGTAATAGCTCATCGATACTATAAATGTATATTGATTATATTTGAAATCATTGTACTTAAGACATATAATGCGAAAAATATTCTAATTTTTTGGTCTCTGTTCCACTATTATTTGTATTCTGATCGAAGAAAGAGATTCACTTAGTACAGATTAGAGATTTAAAATAACTCACCTGGGAAAATGCCTTTTCTATGCAAACAAATGCTTAGCAATTTACAATGAAAACCTTACAATTATTAAGCTTGCAATTATAAAAGCCTACAGTGAGTGGCACGAGCTGCCCAAACCTCACTTTCATTATGCATATACACACATTAAAAATATCGCATTTACAAATACAAACGATTGTCATGTATAAGTGAATGCAAATAGCAAAGTGCACAGCTTTCGGTTACGGCATTGATAACTTGTGTAAATAATGGAAAATTATTTGTGTATAAACAATTATTTACAAAAATATTGCATAAAATTGCCTTAAATGCGCACAAAACATGTGTAGCCTTGAGCGCTATACACACACACACACATGTATACGGTGTTGGTTTAATTGTGTGTGTGTATTTGTAACAAATGCGAATGATAACAACGGCGGCAAAACAATAAAGGATAACAACAGGCACAATAACACTGTGTAGGTAAACAAATTACCATATTAAACATACAAAACGCAAACCGAGAGCTTTCATACAAATGCAAATAAGAGTATAATGGAGAGAAAAAATGCATAAATATGAAATAAGAGTTTACAAAAATTGCAAGTGGATGGGTGTGTAGGTATATGTGCTCACATATGTGTTTGCATAGTTATTGTGTATGTGCGCTTGCATGCCTTGTAGGAAAACTAGGAAAGTAGTAATTTTGGTGAATTTGGTTTTTGGTGAGTTTGACTTTTAATTTAAATAATTAAATAAAATTTGAAAAATTAATTATTGATTAGATACAACAAAATATGTAGTTATTATGGTGTCGGAGTTTTTATTCGTAAAGAAATTAAACATTTTAAATAAAGAAAAAAATTAATAACATCAATTTTGCTTCAAAAACTCACAATTCATACTCAAAAACTTTTATTAAAAATAGTTAAAAATTCATATTTATTGAAACAGCTTATAATACTATTAATCTAAACTTTTCTTAGCGCAGATGTAGCGAAAGATGCATTTCCTACAGGGTATATCGCTATCGAAGCACATAAATACTGCACTTAAAATGGTCAACATTGAGTGGATTTGGCGAAAACAATGAGACTTTATGGTTTTTATGGTGAAATTGTGTAGTATTGTGAATTGTTGTTGTTATTTCTTCGTTGGTTTTGCTTATTTTTTGAAAGTCGTACAAAGCATTTTAAATTAAATTGCGCTTTTGTGCCATAAAGTCAAAACTACAAAGTTATATAAATAAAATATGCATTGGCAGATATTGGTAAAAATATTCCAAATATTTTATTATTAAAAAAAAATTGCTAGTATTTACGATACAATGATCAAAAGTGTCATAGTCTATAACAGATGTCGCTTTTATTGTGTTATTGTCTGGTAGTTGAAAAAAATATATTTTTCCAATTTTTTGTGGTCGCAGCATTTGCTTTAGTTTTTGGTAAAAAACTCAATTTAATAAAAATGATTAGATATGAGACACAGTATCAAATTTTGGCGGATGGCTAATGCTATTAACAGTTAGGTTACGTAGTTTTTCTTTGTTTTAAGCCTTTGCTACACCGCGTTGCTAAGAGGACTAATATCTATGTTGTTTTTTGAGCAGTATTTGCCTTCAAAGCCTTGTGGGGGACTGCAAGCATCAAAGTGGAAAAAAATTTTATTTTTATAAACTATTGACAGAAGTTTGGCACAAAAAGCAAGGCAACATTTGTTTATTTACGTTAATAATATGATACGCTTTGAATTTCCAGTATTTTTGTGTAAAATATTGCTTTGCGCCTGAGTTTAGGTGAAAAAACAAAAGCATTGTAACCCAAAAGTTGCTCCTTCGACCCACGTTTCATTTGGTATGGACCTTTAGCGTCATATGAAAATCGCTGCATGTTTGGTGCGCCCATCCACCAGCAGAAAAAGCAAACTAAGTTTAGAAATAACCCTTCGAAACCCAAAAAAACCTGGAGCGGTGGTTTACAGCTTCGCTAACAGCTGTGTAAATAGAAATAACGCAATTGTACATCAACCTATGTAAACCCACAAACACATATTTATATCATACAAGTATGGGTCGCTTGCCCGCGCATAGACATGTCCACCTGACGATGTTTGCGTGCGACTAAACCGACATTAACACACACATGCACGCGAAAATGTGCGGTTTTACGTATTTGTTCAGTGTTTATTTTGTATTTGTATTTGTACTATGTTTGCTCTTTTATTCAGCGATTACATTAGCGATGTAAATTAATTGGATTTGGTTTGTTTTCACTTATTTGCTTAAAATAATCATAGCAAGACACTGCGGTTGCAAATATGTACTTATGTGCTTATGTAGACTAAAAAATTATAAAAAATATAATTGCAGTGTATAGGGAAATTATATGTATGTCTGAATATGATAATACTCCAAAATTTAATTAAGCCTGATGAACTTATTATATGCTTGAATTATTATTATGTGACAATTTATAATGTAATGTTAAGCTTCGATAGCTTAAAAATTCAGAGTTTATAATTGCAAACCACGAAATAATTTAGTTTAAGGAAAATGGATTTTCAGATACTATCTTTAAATTTGTGAGAATTTAATGGATACATGACAGAATAAGTGGCTGGGAATCTACGCTAAATTATATGCCGAACAAAGAAAAGGTTAATTAATATGTAATATGTGCTTATAAATATAAATTTTTGTAACGGGTGATTTTTTTGAGGTTAGGATTTTCATGCAGTAGTATTTGACAGATCACGTGGGATGTCAGACATGGTGTCAAAGAGAAAGATGCTCAGTATGCTTTGACATTTCATCATGAATAGACTTACTAACGAGCAACGCTTGCAAATCATTGAATTTTATTACCAAAATCAGTGTTCGGTTCGAAATGTGTTTCGCGTCCGTGTCCGATGAGCGATGAGGCTCATTTCTGGTTGAATGGCTACGTAAATAAGCAAAATTGCCGCATTTGGGGTGAAGAGCAACCAGAAGCCGTTCAAGAACTGCCCATGCATCCCGAAAAATGCACTGTTTGGTGTGGTTTGTACGCTGGTGGAATCATTGGACCGTATTTTTTCAAAGATGCTGTTGGACGCAACGTTACGGTGAATGGCGATCGCTATCGTTCGATGCTAACAAACTTTTTGTTGCCAAAAATGGAAGAACTGAACTTGGTTGACATGTGGTTTCAACAAGATGGCGCTACATGCCACACAGCTCGCGATTCTATGGCCATTTTGAGGGAAAACTTCGGACAACAATTCATCTCAAGAAATGGACCCGTAAGTTGGCCACCAAGATCATGCGATTTAACGCCTTTAGACTATTTTTTGTGGGGCTACGTCAAGTCTAAAGTCTACAGAAATAAGCCAGCAACTATTCCAGCTTTGGAAGACAACATTTCCGAAGAAATTCGGGCTATTCCGGCCGAAATGCTCGAAAAAGTTGCCCAAAATTGGACTTTCCGAATGGATCACCTAAGACGCAGCCGCGGTCAACATTTAAATGAAATTATCTTCAAAAAGTAAATGTCATGAACCAATCTAACGTTTCAAATAAAGAACCGATGAGATTTTGCAAATTTTATGCGTTTTTTTTTTTAAAAAAGTTATCAAGCTCTTAAAAAATCACCCTTTATCAGTTCTGCATAAAATGTAAAACAGAAGCAAAAATTGCTTTCATTTGATTTACGCGCACCTGTGCGTATACGTAACGTATGCTATATATGATTCTTTTTGCCATCATAGTAGTTTTTACTTGATTTTGTATCTGAAATAAACTTATACTCACCACTTTTACCGGATATACAGCTGACTGAAACTCTAACTCAATCAATAACATGGGACTTATATGCCAATATTCTTCAATTCAAAAGTGGTATATTGTACAGATCAAGCAGACTCAAACTTCACGAATGTGCGGATATACGTTGAGATATTGTTTTATACCAGCTCTAAACGCGTTCCAAAACCCAATTATATTTAATACAGCACAAGCAAATTTAATATATTTTATACCAGTTGAGTGAGACGTTTATACCAGTTTAATGAAGGTTTTATACCAGTTATATATTCGTTTCAAAATACAGTTATATTGAAGTAATCTCGAGAAAAATGTTTACCTTTTTTTACCAGTTGTTCGAGAGTTTTATACCAGTTCTACACTAGTTGTAAAACTCAATTACATTAAATACAGCGCAAGAAAAGTTTCTACAATTTTATACCAGCTTTGTAAGAGTTTTTCACCAATTTTATATCAGTCAAAAAGTTCGTGTATAAAAGAAAAAATATTTTGAAAATATCAGCATGGTGAGCGAAAGTCAACAGAATGGCCAGCTATTGCAGTTTGGAAAAAAATTGGGTCCAGCAATTACAGGAAAGAAACATCGACCAAATAGTAATAGAGTATGGTATCAGGTGTTTTCAAAACATTACGGGAATTTTGAAATTTGTTTCTATTATATTGATCTTCACGGCCATAGTGGAAGCGCATTGTACAGTACTAATAAACTCTTATTTTTCTCATAGCAGACGTACCATTTCACATACTTTACTACACTTATTTCCTTTTTTGAGCAAAATTAGACACAAATGATTTGATCCACCACCTCTTATGACTACAGGGTACAAATAGAAAGAGAGAGAAAAGGAGATGGAGTGGTTAACCAAGGCGCGCATATTTCCAAATAATTGAGACTAATTAAGTTTAAATTAAGTGCTAAAATTTGAACTATGTTTTTTACAACTGTGTTACAGTTAGTTTGCAATATAAATGTAAGCTTGAAAGCACGATATGATTTGAATATACATACGTATACTCGTGCATAGCACTGCATTATGCGCCAGCTATATATATTTACATCAAATACTAAGCCTGCAAGTGTTGTGTATTTACTTTAAAAAACCGTTAACATGACACTTACATGCATTCAACGTCCAACATGTTGCTGAGCGACTTAAAATTGTTGTAACTGCCATGACAGTTATAAAATACAGTCGAAAAAGCTAAGTGTAAGTAGGCATACAAGCGATTATTTACTCCTACATACGTAAATATATGCTATATACTACTGTGGGCAGAAATAGTAAAACCTTTTAATTTAAATTTCGCGCGAAAATCCATTGGTCGAAATATATATTTTTTCTAGGTTGTTCTGACTGCCAGCGACTTCTGTGCCAAATGTCACATCAAAATAATCATTTTTGTTTAGTATACGCTTGTCTTTCTGCCGAACATAATTTGCATTCGAACAAAAGTTCCAGTAAATTTTGTGTGTGGAATCAAATCTCTGTTACCAAAATGTTCAGAATGTTGGAGAAAGCCTTCGGTGATAACTTTTTGTCGAGAGAAAGTGTTTTTGATGGGTACAAATTATTCAAAGAAGGTCGCGTTGACGGCGAACCACGTCCAGGAATGTCACCAACATCTACTGATGCTCAACACGTCAATGAAATAAAAGAATTGGCGCCTTAGAATCGACGATTAATAGTCAGAGATCTTACAAGCATCGTTACAATATCGGAGGGACCTGTGTAAACTATTTTGAAAGATCACTTGGGCCTAAGAAAGGTGAAATCACGATTAGTTCCAAAATCATATATAGCCACATATATTTGAGTATATTACATATTTATGCATACAAATGTAAGCGTATTTACATATTGTGTAGTATGTGAAACAGTAAATGCTGGTCAAATAATTATCGTACATTTTCGGCCCTCGACCGCAGACAAAACACTGCAAACTTGGCTTTGGCTCAGTCGGTTTGTTGGTTGGCGCGGTCTACTTGAACATTTGTAGAAATTTAAATAAGCATCTAAGTGCATTACTTAGCTTGTATTGGTGTGTATTGCTGAAAAGCTCTCTTGCAAATAAACCAAACTGAGATTTTTCAACTGCCTGACTAACACCGAAACAGCCGCAAATGATGGATGGCAGTCGAGGCAAGCGTCCTTGTTGAGGTCATACAGCAAAGGAAAAGCTAAGCGCTCTTAATGACATTAAGCTAACAGACTGGTAAAGTAGCGCGAAAAGTCGTGAGGTTTGTGTGGGAGGAGAAAAAAATAAAATGGTGCTGATAGTCAACATTTCCGTTACATTTTACTTTCAATTTCAATGCTTTGAGGGCATACCAAACTTTTGAAGGTGAAGTGCGTCACGTTGGAGGTAAACAGGTAAATGAGAGCTCGGGTGTAGTTTTACACATGTGTCAAGTGCAACCAAGGCGGTAGATGTGGAAGGCAATATTCAAAAGGTAGAGAAAATAGTTGACTAGTGTTATGGGGAAGTAGGAAAAGGTTGAAAACGAAGCAAACACTGTAAATTAAGACGTGTATGTGCGGCTGACGGAATTTTGCATGTCGTTAAAAGCACATATATGCCCATATGGATTTGCATATTTGTAAATGTGTCAAGACCAGCTTAACGGTTTTGGTGGTAGAGTGAAAAGTGGAAAAACGAGTTCAAAGAAATCACTTATTAATAAACTGTGTTCTCTTGAAAATGACAAACGTGGACATAAGAAGAAACAAACCGAGTTTTTAACAGAAATTTGTGGAATTGTAGTTGCTTCCACGAAGACGAATTGAGGTTTCGAAAATTGCACTTTGAAGAGCGGTAAGCTTTCTACTGATAAAGTCAACTGTATGCACAAGAGCAAGAACACATCGTTGAGATATATTTTTTATACCAATTTATACTAAATTTTAGTTCGTTTATACCAATTTTATAACAGTTTAGTATAAGTATTTTTAAAATTTTTTTATACCCATTTATACCAACTTTTAATTCGTTTATACCAGTTTTATACCAGTTTAATAAAAGTATTTTTCAAAACCTTTAACAGTTCCACTCAGCCAAAAAATAGCTTTTATACCAATTTATAAAAATTTTAATTAGTTTATGCCAGTTCAATGTACTTTTTTCAAATTTTATAACAGTTCCGCTTAATTAAAAGATACTTTTTTTTACTAATTCATGCCACACTTTTATACTAGTTTATACCAAATTCTAACTCACTTATACCAATTTAGTATTAGTATATCTCATAATTTAATGAAAGTATATCTCAAAATTTGTTCCACTTACTACATTAAATATAATCCTATGTAAGTAACGGCGACCGCGATTATTGATCTTAGCAGGAATCGTCTGCAGATTGAACAAACGCCTGGTATGCCTGCGTATGTGAACAAGACCTTAAATTCTATCATTTCATTTATTTTTAAATTATTTTCTTTACTGTTAGATATCTTCTTTTGAGGCGGCAGCCGAAACGACAATCGTCTGCATTTTTTAGAAAGCAGTTAGAATTTTAGAAACAACATCAGAAAAAACATTTTCTATAATATTATGCCTGGACCTCAGCGAAACAACCTATACGTATAGATGTCCCTTATGTCAGTTTTTTCGCAAATATCCAAAAGTCAAGGTTAGTAAGCTGAAAGCTTACTGGCAAAGTGTATTGAAAATATTTTTCTCACTGGTTGAGCAAAAAAGGCAAAGCTACTAATCTCACTTTGGTGATTTGCCGAAACAGTACAAAAGGCTTATGAAAAAGCCTAGGCTACATGTACTATATTCGTAAATTAATAGGAAATATTGATTATCAGAAAAACTGCTATTGGATCTTAACAAACGTAAAGTAGGGCAAGGTGGGGATGAAGTCATTACCCAAACACTAAGATTGTCAAAATGAAAATCGCCCAAAAACCAAACAAAAGCACTAAATTACGTCATAGCGTGTTCACGCGCTCAGTTATAACTAAATGTAGTATATAAACCTCGACTGAAAAGATGGCAGACAATGGCCACCACAATTGTCCTGTCCTATTACACAACCATTTCATCATATTTTATGCCCAAAGTGACGCAACAAAAGGCTTAGTAAACAAAGGCGCAAAAAGACAACAACAACAACAACAGCAACAATAATTATGCGACTGAAATTATACAGACAATTCGCAAACGTAAAAAGGATAACGACAAGGACTAACATTCGAAAACAATGGGATGAAATGCAAATAAAACAGGGGACAAAACGTGTGCGAAGCAACAAAGCGAGCAAAGCAGAACAAACAAAAGTAGTTATCTTAAAGAAAAATACAAAATTAGTGAAGGAAGCGGATTTCGGGCATTGCTCAATGAAGCTTCAGCGGTTAGCAAATAAAGCACCCTTTTAAACTGTTATGATTTTTTCATATTTTCGAAAGTTCTGTGTTCGGTATTGTTGTAGGGAAACCTTCTTTTTATCTTGAAATCATAATATTTGCTTTTGTGCTTAAATTCCTTTTGCGCTTATGGAGTTTAAGAAAAATTTTCAATTTTATATTTATTAGTTTAAATCATAAAGAGATAGCTTATGTTTTTGTTGTGCTCGTAATACAATTATGTAATTGCTTAATGTTTGAGTGAGACATTAATCTTGAAATAAAATATAAGAAAACAAGAATTTAAGGAACAGTTTTCTTACCTGACGAAACTGTATAGAAGAAAACGAGTTGGAAAAATCAAAACACTGCCTTCTTCATTGAGCCGCGCCGTGAAAATTTTTACTGGCCAGTAAGCGCTTTGATAAGTTATATAAATAGAGAACATAGATGTTCAACTTTCCTATAGCTTCACAAATCACTACATAAAGCAGTCCTCAAACGATCTCTGGATAAGCCATCTAACATAACCTATCTATTGGGTAGTCTAAAAAGTCCTTTCGTATTTTGTCCGTTGTAGCGCTTACCAATCACTTTATGTCATACCATATGTATACTGTAGAAAAGATGAAATTTTAAGCTTCATTTAGTAAAAAAATTAAATTCGGGAAAGTTGAAAAAAAAGATACAGCTTTTTAAAATTTTGTGAAAATAATGAAGAAACTCACTATATTTTGAAATTTTTGTATAAAAAGGCAATAATGCCACTCAAGCACCAATGAAATTTGTGAAATTTACGGAGACGATGCAGTATCAATTCGTGCAGGAAACAATGGTGGAATAATGTTTCTAGCGAAGAAATGACAAAAAGTATACGACCAAAATGGTACATATTTGCTTACTTATTTATTAGTATAATAAACAATAAATTAAAATTTGATTAGAAATACGAAAAGACTTTTTCGACTATCCAATACATTCCTAATTGCCTTATCCTGTTAAAAATAGTTATGTCACAATGGCTTGTTAATCAAAATGAAGTTAGTTTTGATATTCCATAACTCGAAATTGAATTGAAATTCCTTTTCCTTCGACTTAAATGAAATTTAAATAACAAATGGGGATTTTGAAAAGTAGGAATTTATTAAACGCCATGCCATCATGGCACAAGATTCATTTCACATTCGCAGACAAGTGTCAACCGTGGTTTGGTATTAGAGACACGCTCCTTGTTGTATGAATATTTCATTATTTTAAATTATCTGTGTGCTGTCGGCAAAAAACGAAAGCAGAAAACCACAGCTGTGTGCCTAAATACAAGCACAAGTTTGACCTTTTCATCACGCAATGTTTATTTTTATTTTTACTTTTATTTTTATAATTTATTTTCATTTGTTTTTATTTTTTCTTTTTTTTGGTTTTTGCTTTGTGCCTTAACACATTGTCGTATTTTGGTCTAATTTTTTTGTGCTTGAGAGGTTAAAAGCTAGACAAAATGCGTTTGTCACTTTGTCGTGTCGGCAATTTCACTTTGCTTGAATGATAAAAACGAAATCGAAGCTGGTGACATTTACAAAGCAGCAACTTTACATTTTGTCATTCGCACGAACAAAGGTCAAAGATACATCAGAGTGTGTGTGTGTGTGTGCGTGTATACAAACAAGTGTGTGCCAGTACAAACACTGTGAGGATGAGTTGGAGGCAAATGGGCCCTGCTGCATGAGCTTACTATTTACATATAACTATATATGTATATACATAGATGTATGTATATACAAAATATATGTACAATATATAAAATATATGTATAATATATATGCAGGAGTGTTTGCACGTATTTTTGTATTTATTTATGTTATCTGTTTATAAGTTTCGCCACTCAATGCCTTAGTTTGTTGAGTTTGTTGTTATTGATGTGCTTTGTGCATGTGACAGCTGCCATTCCCACTGATTATATTGACCTCTAAAATTGCGTCTTTGACCCTTGTCGGAAAACTTTTCAATGTTAATATACGCATATACGCCCTCACAAACAGTACTTAATTATCAGGAGACTAGCAAATGAAATTACTTCGATGAGCTTGAATGCTATTAATTACTTGCTTGCTTTCGTTGCTTGTATTATGGTGAATATAGACAAATATATATATTATATGTACATATATAAATATGTATATGTGTATAATTTATTTGGTAATATTTTTGAACTTTTTATAGACACAGTTAGACATTATTAGATGTACTTGTTGTAGGCACATATACAAATTTGCCTAAATGAAAGAATTTTTTTCGAGAAAATGCTCTGATTTTTTTCTATAAATATTAATACTAAATCTTTTCAGTTACAGTAACGTTCTCTCACTCTTACTTGAATAATTTCCTAACATGTTTGTGTACACTAGCATAGCTGTCACTTTTCCGAGGCATGTAATGTAAAACACTCGGCCGGCAAGTGAATTCTGATCTCGCTCTTAAATCCAAGTTCATTGCAATGCAAAGTATGAAAAAAGATAAATAAATATTTACTTGTTGCCTGTAGTATGTAGTACGGTGTTTTATGTTTTTTATACGATTTCAATAAATCAGCCGATCAAAGCAGTATTTGCTCTAAATCAAAATTGTTTTCAAACTAATCGTTCAGGCTCCGATTTACTGCCAAGTTGTTCAACATATTTCTAGAAGCAGATAGAAACCGATATATGTATATGTATTTATCAATTGGCATGCATTTTTTTCTACACCATATTATTTACATTATTTATGACAATACAGAATTCGGAATCTAATTTAAAAAAAAAAAAAAAGAAATATCAAGTGTGTATTTATGTATATTAGGGTGTTCTTTAAAACATCAAGTGGTGTCAACAGCGATGACAATACGTATTATCATTTTAATTTCCATAATTAAGAGTCAAACGCCTCAGCCATTTCAACTAAATGAAAAAAATACACAGAGTTTAATAGTATCTTTTGAAGACTGCACACACTTACATATATTTAACTTTCAGTTCCACTCAAATTAAAATTGAAAATCTCTTATTTAGTTCCTAATATAATATATATAATTGTTCATATCAAATCCCTACAAATTTAAGTTCATTTTAAAACAAGTAAGGAAGACCCAATTCGTTTGCATTCGAACATTTTCTCGGGAAAATAGCTTCCATAAAGCCTTCTCATATCGCCTCTGTTGTATTTTGTTACTAATTTATAGCAGTACCGTTATTTGGGGAGTTGAAGGGTTTATCTCTCGGTTTCAACCATTTTTACAATGTCGGCAGGCGCGCTTAACGGATTTATTCTGGGTGAATTTAGCTATTGTAGCTTTAGTGCTCTAGAAGATATGTATATTAAACTTATTAGAGGGCAGGGTTACTATTTTAAAATTTAAAGCCCACAGATGCCCTTAGCTTCTTCTATACTCTGTGACAAATTAGAGTTTTATATCATATTATTATGCTTAGCTGCCAGTATGCCGGTGCAAGCCCTTTGAATGGCCACTACGTCTACATAAAGCTTTCCTTTCATAAGCAAATATATTTTCCCAAAAAGGAAGGAGTTGCACGGTGCCATATCAGGTGAATACGGGGAGTGGTTAATGGTTAAAATGTGATTTTTGGTTAAATAATTGGTCACAAGGATCGATCGATCGACAAGAAACAACAAACGCCATATTTCATCTTCGCGATATTCAGACCAAACACGTCGATTACGGCGCACCAAATGCTTCAAAACTCCAAGATATTATACAATATCACATATCAATATCACATTAACGATTTGGCCCGGCGGAACAAATTCTTTTTGGACAATACCCTTGGAATCATAAAAACAAATCAGCATTGTCTTCACTTTTGACTTCTCCATTCGCGATTTTTTGGGTTTCGGCTCGTCCTGTGCCTTGCATTCAGAACTCTGGCATTTCGTTTAGGGATCATATTGGAAGCACCACGTTTCGTTACCAGTCACAATATTATAAAGTTTTTGAATTTGGAATTGATATTGGAAGTTTTTGTTATTTTTATCCTCTTTAATGAAGTCCTTCGCGTGTTGGATTCTGAGCAATTTTTAGTCGTCAATCAATTTGTGCGTAAAAAACCGTATACACACCTTATGTAAGCCCAAATGTTCGATTGAAATGCGATAAATCGATGTTTTGGAGATGTTCAATTCCATTTCCATGAATTTCAATAAATAACGAAGATTTTAAGAATTTTCAGAAATTATTTTGTAGCTTTGAGGCTACAGAAAGATCAGTAATGAGTTTTGTATACTAATTTTGATAATGTTTCGCGGGCACTTCAAAGAATTTGGATTTCGGATAGATCTAAGGAACAGCTCTTATCATAATTTTTTCGATCGGAGATAACTATTAAACATTATGTGTATATTTTACTGCTGCAGTGGTAGCTAGTTTTATGTTTTTGTTATCCCCGGCTAATGTGTAACTAATTTTCGCCCCAGATACAAAAAATATAGGTTTAAATACCACCGTAATCTGCATACATCTATATATGTGCTTATGTACATATACTAATGAGACCAAAAAATAAGGTGACATTGTATTTATTTTGAAAATTCTTTATTTATTCTTCCAAATCAATTTCATCCCCTTCAAAGTAATCCCCTCCCAATGCAATGCACTTATGCCAACGGATTTTGCAATCTTCGAAACACTGGTTGTATTCACTTTCCGAAATGGCCTTCAGTTCCGTCTTCGCTGCAGCTTGAATCTCCTCTATCGTATAAAAACGGTGTCCCGAACAGTCTTTTGAGCTCGGTGAACAGCCAGAAGTCGCACGGCGCCAGATCTGGTGAATACGGTGGTTGCGGAACGATATGGTTTGAGTTTATGGGGAAATGATCACGAATTACGAGGGCAGTATGGCATGGTGCATTATCGTGGTGTAAAAACCAAGAATTGTCTTTCCACAATTCCAGCATGTTTAGGCAGATAGCGTTACGCAAACGACGCATAATGTTCAAACAATATTCCCTGTTGACTGTTTGACCGGTTGGCAGGAATTCATAATGCACAACACCGCGATAATCAGTCAACATGAGCTGGATTTTTGAGCGACTTTGGTGCGATTTTTTTGGTCTCGGCTCTCTTTTGGCACGATATTGTTCGATTGATCGGTTGTTTCGGGGTCGTAAGCATAGCTCCACTTCTCATCGCCAGATATAATTCATTTCATGATCCCCTTGTAGTCGGAAAGCATCGTTTCACACACTTCAATGCGACGCCTTTTTTCCAAAAAATTCAATGTTTTCGATACCAGTCGAGATTTGACGCGCTTGAGGCCCAAAACATCCTTAAAAATGGTATTGGTTGAGCCTTTCGATATGCCAACTTCATCAGCAAGGTCTCTAATTGTTAATCGAGGGTTTCTCAACACCAAATCTTTGATTTTTTGAACGTGAGCTTCGTCGGTTGTGGTTGATGGTCGCCCTGGACGCTTTCGTCTTCGACCCGTTCACGGCCGACTTGGAACTCACTATACCACTTGTAAACATTTTTTTTAGATATGGCCGCATCACCAAAGGCTTTCTGCACCATCATCAACGTACCCCCAGCAGAAAATTGATTCCGTAAACAAAATTTAATGCAAATTCTTTGCTCAACAAATTTCGACATCACAAAAAACGAAAAACTCACTTTGAGCAGCTCACAAAACGACACGTATCTCAAACACGAATGAATATTTTGACATGAAATTTGACATAAATATGACTGACAGTACTATCAACCTAAAAAAAAAAAATTCTCCAAATCCTTCGACGCGCGCAGTTTAAATATGAATGTTGTTAAATGTCACCTTATATTTTGGACACAGTAGTATATAGTTATATAACATTTAACTGCGTGGCGCTTTCCACTCCGCGAGAAATGTTCACATTGCAGTTTTCTCGGGGTCTTTAGTAATTCGGAGGAAACTTCAATTAAAATTTTTAAATTAGAAATGTTTTTGAGCAGCATTTTTTACCGGGTGGAGAAATGATATTCTAACTTTTTTTTTTGCTATAGAAGTGTTTGTAAATGCAAATATCTGCAGGTTATAATTATACACTTTTTTTTACAAAATAATTGAATTTAATGATTTTGAGCAGTCAATTTGGCCATAGGTCAGCTAGATAACATAATTTAGTTATAAATAAATTACAAATAAATATACATCGATATAAAAAATTTATTGCATTTATATGCAAATTTGCGGCTGACAAGAAGATACGACTATATTCTGCTTTCAAAAATTATCGCTTTTATATCACGAATTTGCATACAAATACACATATAAATTTTGATTATGACAATAAACTAAAATATATACATGAGTTTTTTTCAAATAAATAACACTTTTCAAATATCATAACATTAGCATTTTAAGCGCATCAAGAATTCACATCGGTATGAAATCATATGGGCCATTCCATCAATTGGCGACATGGTTTTGTACCCGTGGTTCTCCGATTTTGACGAAACCTTAGAATATCATAATATAGACAACTTTGAAGTTTTTTTGCTGTTCATGGGATCAGAGTCCCTTATTTATGAACATTGATTCTTATGTAAAATTTAACGAGGAATCGAATGGAATTCAATTTTGAAAAAAAGTTGGTGGAAAAGCACAAAAAACCGGATTTTTTGGAAAATAATGTTTATTTTTGGATTTTGAGCGTCAACTTTGAATTTTTTTTGCTGTTCATGGGATCAGAGTCCCATATTTTTGAAGACTGATTCTTATGTAAAATTTAACGAGGAATCGAATAAAAACGTCAATTTAAAAAAAAAAAAGTGGGGGAAGAGCACAAAAAGCGGGATTTTTGGAAAAAACATAGTTTTTTTGGATTTTGAAATTTTTTTGGATTTTGAAAATATTTTTTTAGAAAGCTGAGATTTTTTTACATAAAAATGTATAACTTCAAAATTTTTTCACTCAATTTTGAAGTCGTTAAAAAATAAAAGAAAAAGTCATTTTTTTGTTTGATCTCAATTTGAAGTGCGCGCCAAAAAACAATGGAGCAACTTTGGCCACTAAAAAGTTTACAGATATTCTTATTTTAGTCTATATTATGATATTCTAAGGTTTCGTCAAAATCGGAGAACCACGGGTACAAAACCATATTGCCAATTGATGGAATGGCCCATATAAGTTAGTTTAAGGCAACTAAAATATTTTATGAGGAAGGTGTGAAATTATTGAGATAATTTTGAAACTTTTGAGAGAAATAGAAAATGAATTTAATTGATAAAATGCTTGTTTGTTTATCGGATTAATTTTGCAGTTTAACAGCAGTGGAAGAAACCGTTTTAGCGCCCTTAGAGATCGCGTGTATCAGACAAAAAATTTATTTAAAAATTGAATAAAATAGAAACATTACACAAAAACAAAAAAAAAAAAAAAATAATAAATTGTTTAATTCAGTATGTCTTTCTTTTAATTCCCAAAAATTTCAGTTTGTAAGCTGTAAACTTACTTACACTTCACTTAATGTAGGTCACAGAGAACCCTGAGAATTCCTAGCATTTCACAGCTGTTTTGACTCGTTATCTCACCATGATGATTGCTTAAAGTCACAATTATTAAAGATTTAGGTCCACAATAACGTAAAATTATGTCGATTGTGTTGTCAGTTGTGTAGTTGTTTACAACTCCGCATATTTGTTGGCAAGACTAAATTCCTAAGAGCTAGATTCCGAAATTTCTTGCCATAACAAAATCTTACCTAATTTTAGTGCGATGAAAAGAATTTGAATTTCAAAGGCATATTTAATGCCGCAAACAAGTTTGTGCAAAATACTTCAATTAATTAACTTGTCATGAGTCGTCGATTCGATAATGCGTGCACAGCTTTACAAACGAACAGCAATTTAATGCTTATTTATAAAAGCTTAAGCAGTACCAATAACGCTATATAATAACAATAACAAGAGCGGTGCTATGCCAGCGCCAAAGCTAGCTGAATTCCCACTTCGACAGTCGCATGTAAATCAAGGACTATTAAAGGACTCTTAGCACATGTCTCAACAATAAAGCAAAAACAACACACAGGACACACCCCAACACGACTGATGCTCCATATTTTGCCCTCACAACCCACTTGTATTCGTTTACTTTGTGTGTTTGGCAAGTAAAAAGTAGACGAAGTAGACGTGTTCGAACATAATTTGCCTGTGCCCATTTTTTACGCGTTCACTGTTTGTATGTATGTAGGTTGTGCGTGTGCATAATTGTATTAGTGAAAGCGCGCACATTGACACAGAAAGATACAGACACTAATACAGGCGTACTTAAAAAGCAGCAGCGGGAATAACAGACAAAGCGAATTCCAATTTGTGAAAAAATTCAATTCCAGCACTCGCTCACATCAGCAAGCGAACAGCAAAACGGCGGAGCGCAACGGTAAATAAGGAGGATACGAAAAAGCGTATATATACCATATTTATGTAAACACATATACATAGATTGAGTACATATATTTCGATATATTAAATTTGGTATGATCCAAAGTGAACTTCACTTTTGGACTCGTTTTCCGGGGCGCGTCTATTTATGTGTAAACACAGCGCTACAACTCATTGTTTTTCAGCCAGGATTGACTTTGCTTCAGCCAATGTGTGCGTGTACAGCGCTTCATTTATTATTTTTTTATTTTTTACAACCTCAGACAGAAATATTTTGCGTCAAAAATTTACGTTCAGCGAGTGTTTTGTTTATAAGTATATGTGGTTTATATGAATTTTTTATTGCGAATTTTTATAAACGCGGCGTATTCTTTGCAACGGGAAATGTGGTATATATATGTTATATATATGCGTGTACGTCTAATGTGTAAGGTACGTAGATATGTAACAAGCTCGACTTTCTAACCAAAAGTTGGAAAATTAATTATATCTACTTGCTAGCGTCAGGCTGAAAATTTAAAAGAAGGTGACAAGTGGGCTGACATACATATATATTTAGTGATGCAGTCATTCATAGATGAGAAGATATATTCTCTGAAGGAAAATGACATTTTGCTCTGCCTGCTTATTGATCTAGAGGATGTACATATGTAGCTTTGAGCTTCTTCTTCATTTTCGGTTTATGCGAGGAATGATGACTTTCGCCTTAGGCACTTATAGAATATTGCTACGGTTAAACACCTCCAGTTTTGTGTTTTTTCCCACAGGTTCGGAAGCATTATGACAGCTTCCAACATCCATGTGATCGACGGATCAGTCTTGTGCATTTAAGAACTTTGACTCCGCTAAACCATCCTCCGCCATCAAATGACGGCATTACTGCTTTTATTTCGGAGTCCATCTTAGAGTAGTGGGCTTTCAATAGCTTCCTTTTCACTATATTCTATCGCTCCTATGACACCTGTCTTAGCGGGCTACTGCGGTCTTTGAGTGCCTTGACCAAATTTGGTTTAGCAATCTCATTGGCTGCCGCCGCTGCCTTGGATTTTCTCGGCTCGTCATCCGCGTGCTTGACGTGAAGCTTCTCGACTGCGTCTGCACACTTTCTCGTCCTTTTCGATGGTGCGCTCGATTCGCTTGCCATCGAACGCCGCCTCTTTTCAGCGATGTTCTCCTTTGTGCTATTTCCAAACACTGGATCCAAAGTGCTGTATCAGTTGCGTGTTGCTAAATGATTTTTGCCGCATCTCTGGCCAAAGCCAATCGTTTTCCCTCCCTTTGCTTTAGTTTGGACTTGTCCTCGAGTCGGCCACATACCCCCAGCGCCACCTTGAATCACGCATTTACTTTCAGCTCCTATTTGCTTGACTTCTTCCGGGACCTCTCTAGCTCTGCAATCACCGAAATTTTTTCCCCTTGCAATGGAGGTGTGTTCACTGGTGGTACAGCTTGCCAAATGGATGAGCTTACACAGTGGTAACAGATTCGTTTTCCACCGACGTTGGACCGATATGCCAGCCAGCTTCACCTTGTCGGTCTCCAAACTAAAAGATGAATTTTTCTCTATCCTTAGATATTTATATCTACCGCCGTACCTCTTTAGAAATGGCCATGATGTTCAGCCATTCACGTCCACCCATTTCCCAGTTGATATCCGCGCGAAGGATACAGCTTTAAAGAATTTTGCCGACACAGATTATGTAATTTTCTGTCTAAGCTATGTACTCTCGAAATATATTCTTGAATTTTGGCCTGAAAGATATTTTTGCTTTACTCCTCTTGTGACTTTCTTCTTTAGCTTTCGATTCAAGCCGTGAATGCTGTGCAAATAATTGAAAGAACTCACGTTAACTCCCACAAGTGAGATATCCTCTCAACTCTCGTCGCTGTTCTAAAGTCTTGATATGAGAGTAAATATGTCTTAAGCCAACTAATTAAAAAAAAATAATAATAATATAAGACAATTAATGCCGTTCTCTCTCAAATTTCTCAAAATAACGTTTTGATTGCCCTTAATTTATCATGTTTTTTGCGATCTCCGAGGCTGTTGTATCCTTTTCATAATGAGTGTTGTTTTACATGGCAGGTCTCAAAACAAGCACACAACCCTGAGGAGGTACGCTTCGTATTTTCACTTTAGCTCACCTTTAAACGGTTGTTTTTTGGCTACCCAGAGGATACTTGGTTTGAGACCGGAACTCGTGAGCTCTTGAGCCATATGTAAAATAATTGTTTCCTACACTCCCAAGAGAATGCTGCTCAGAAAACTTCCGACACACATGACTTCATTCTCTTACATCTTTTACGCGTTTGTTGTATCTTGGGCAGCACCCAGCTCATTCTATATTCTGTTATTTCTGATTTTTACACACATCCTTTATTAACTTCAAACTAATTTCATTGCATTAATAATAGGTTACCTTTTGAACAAATCTCTTGAATATATTATACATTCCACCTTTGCAACGTTTTGCTTATTTCGAAAATATTTGATGCTCAAGACTTTTCAGCATAAAGACATTATCTGCCCTGCTTTTGCATAGCTTTCAAACCATTTCTGTTATGCAATCTGCATTATTGCCCTGACTTGTAATCATAAATATATTGGATTTTTTTGCATTGCTATTGTTGCTACAGTCGTTAGACAGATTACATCGCAGGCGCTAAAAATCTGTCAAAGAAAAAGAAAAATATGAAATGCCAAGAAAAGCATGAGAAGATGAATTCAAGAAACACACAAAAAATATATAAAGAAAACACTGGACTTTGCATTAGACGCAAACATAGAAATTGCGTTCCGTGTTTGTTGCTCGTTACCAATACATATTTATATAATAGACTTTTGTTGTATTTACGCTCGGTTGTGGCATTGTTACTTTCGTAGTGCAATAAAAATAAGAAAAGCAAATGAGTATTGCAAACGCGGTCGTTGTTACAGTTTCGGTACAGCTTTCAGCTTCATTTGTGGTGGCACAAAACATTTTTTCTGCAACAATCGCTTGCTCTCCACGCCACTGTACGAGACGCTCGCTATATGTACAGGCCTATATAGAAGGTTGCTGTATTCGGGTGGCGTGTGTCGGTGTAGTTTTATTTGTGGCAGTGTTTGTGTTTGGGGTAGAACAGCGAAATGACATCATCATTATCACAATTATTATTACTCTTATTACAGTTATCGTCAGTTTCAGCATCATTGACACCATTTTTCGCCTTTTTTCTGCGAGTGTAATGGCGAAAAATGCAAAAAGATTTCAACCAAATATATGAATGCAAGAAAAAGGAAATACCAAAAATACGCACAATGCAAAGTAGTATTTAAATATATACAGAAATACAATTTTAAGTACAGTTGTATGCATATAAAAAGTAAGTAAATGAGAAAACGAAAATACTTAGGCTTCAGAGGCATACTTTAAGGCGTTACACAGCTTATTTCTACTTGGAGCAACAAATACGTGCATATAATGTAAGTATATGGAAATATGTGTGCCACGGCTATTTATAGCGGTATGTCTGCAACTCACTTTCACTTTGCACACAGTGCCACCAGTTTTCGACCCACAGCCAGCACTTGTGTGCTACCTCACCTCCGCCAAGTAGTCTCATTTACGCTGCCTTTTACGGTTCCGTACAAACTTTGACTTCTTCGCTTTGCCACACACCGTAATTATTAT
Source organism: Bactrocera correcta (assembly GCA_027475135.1). Taxonomy (NCBI): domain Eukaryota; kingdom Metazoa; phylum Arthropoda; class Insecta; order Diptera; family Tephritidae; genus Bactrocera; species Bactrocera correcta. The sequence goes on from CM050323.1 coordinate 48,999,406, forward strand.
CGCTGTTATCTTTGTTGTTGTTGTTTCCATTTTCGCTTGGTGTGGCGGCGTGTGGTGGTTTTGAAAATGTGCGCTCAAGCACACTTAAGCGGCCTCACCTACATTACCATATTCTCTTAACTTGGCCAAGTCTTGCAACTGATTTCCTTACTTAAATTTTTGCCATAACAATGACTTTAATGCTTCCGTCATTTTGGGTCTACGAGCGATATGAATATGGGTTATGTGTACCGCTTTCAAGCCAGCGATTTTTGAGGCGAAGTTTAAGGGGTTACATGGGTTTGCGGATTCCAAAAAATCGATTTTTTTATTAACTTATTAAATTGTACAACAGCTCTAGAATACTAAATAAATACCTAAATTTTCATGTTGATCCGAGTAAGAGCTTAGGAGATGCAGCCTTGAGTACTTGTGCGTTCGAGGCTAGCTAGGCTAAGTGCGCCGTTTTTAAACGCATTTTTCTCGAAACTGAGTTTTTGAAGTCGGTTGGCAATATTCCTCAAGAACTACAAGAACAAAGAAATTTACATAGTCTTTGAGATATATTTGAAAAAAAAATCGTGAAATTTTCACAGTATTTTTTTTTTTTTTTTTTGTAAACATATTTTTATGAACCCTAAAACTTCGCCATATAACCCGCTGGTTTGAAATCGGTTTTATACGCATGGTTTCTTAGAAAAATTTGTTCAGAATGATCCGTGAAACATTTACCGCATACGTGATGTTTCCGTTTTTTTTTTTGGATCCCTGTAAATCGACCCGCTCTAATACATATTTGCATATACCTGAAGAACCTTTTCAACGTTTGTCGCCACATTTACTTCCCTAACTGTTTCGAGTAGTCCTAAGTGCCACCGTTTCTCACTTACTGTCCGATTGCGCATATGTGTGCGTTGTGTTTACATCTGCGAGCTGTTTGTAAGGCCTTATCTCACACGTTTTTTGCTCACGCCGCAGCTGCGTGCGTAAGTCGGTGCAAATTACGTTGAATAATTTTCGCATTTGCTGTAAAATGATTTCGGTATATCTATATGTATATATATATATATATTTACAAAGTATATTATACATATGTATACGAGTATAACACAACTGGTTTGAAATTTTGAAATACCACAAAACTCTAAGAACCCGACCCAGCAAAAAAATGTTAGCAAAGTTCGAACCAACAAATAAATGAGCACACTTTCACTGCGGGAATTCCACAAATCGATATGGTAGATGCATTGCTCAGACTCGCGCTCCACAGCCACAGTGAACCGGGTTGCCATTTATCAATAAACACAAACAGCGTTGGCTTAAAATTAAATGACAAGAGTGTAGTACGCTGCTGACAAGTATTTGCAGAAAATGGCAGGAGAGTGGGCAGGTTTAACAGCATAAAAAATTAATAAGGTTTTGAGACATTCTTTTTCACTGTGTGGGAGTTGCAGCAGCGTATAGCCTTGTGATGATTTATTAAGACCACTACGTTTCTTTTAAAAAAATAAAACTTTTCCGCCGAAAAATATTTTCAAATCCACAGTAATAGTAATTACAGTATCAATAAAGCTTAGCTCTACAAAATCAGCCGCAGATGTCAGCTGAAATCACAAGTTCTGTCTAATATTTATACGTAAATAAAACACTGTTAATCCAGTGTTAACTCCTTCTAAGTTTCTGAGTTCCAGTTTCATGCTTTTTTTTAATTTTGCTGTTATATACGCAAGTTTGGTTAGTCGAAAAAGTATTTGCGTATTTTGTCAACAGATGTCGTTCGATTTACACTGATGGTATGCATGTTCGACCAAGCTCACCTGAGTATTTTTCAGCAAAAAATAATGCGAAGTCTAATGAAAATGGCATTTGTCTGCCATTTGCAGCTATGCCATGATTTATTTGCTATTTTATTATTAATTTTTTAGAATTCGAAACCCTGGCAAATTATTGAATATTTCTATGAAGGCGTAACCACGTCCTAACCGCAGGAGGGTACCTGGAAAATTATACAATGATACACTCATATATGTGTATGCATACCAACATTCCTCGCTGATCAAGTGGTAAGAGTATTATGCATAGGTTTGGCTAAAGGATATTTTGGGGTACGCATAGAAGGATATGTATGGCAGGAATACATTTGTTAGCGCGGATGCGTATATACCCGACAGGGAAGCAAAAGGGTCATAATAATTCAGAATAATTTATTAGAAAAGAAAATGCTATAAATATATATACGATATTTATTTTTTTGTTTAGGCTATATTTGTGCCATGTTCTCTTTTAATGAAAATTAGAAGCAAAGAAAATGTTAAGAAGTAAGTTCAATAGACATAAAGTGTGTACAATAAGACTTAACTAAAAACAAAAATATTATACTCTGCAATGTAGCAACATGTTGCAAGAGTGTTATGACTAAGACCCTGCTTTTTCATAACAAAGTAATTATGCCAGTCTATTTATACCAGTCGTTTGTTCATTTCGGTACTCTCAAAAGTTTATCGAGTTGATAACAGCTCGAGTTTGTGGCACCTTATAGAAGTTGTTTCGATTCGGTACTCTTCAAAGTTGACAGCTAGTGTTTGTTGTACCCTATTGAAGTGGCATAGACTTTTCTGTTTTGTTTTTTTTTTTTTTTTGGTTGTTCTGTAGATTTATAGTAATTTTATTTTATTTATGCCCCTTGACGTTTTGTTCGCTATTTTTCGAAGTCAAAGATAGTAAGTGTTTTAAGAAACCCTAATAAAGTGGTGTAACTTCTTATCTTCCCTCAAAAATTTTGATAAAATCAGTATATTTGATTTATGCCAGTTGTTTGTTCGATTCACCACTCTAATTTATATTACAATAATATAGAACTACAAGAAAGCAGTGAAAAATTGAAAATTAAATTAATATTTTCGCTAAACATATCAGTCAGTAATGTCTCGCAAAACAATGGAGTCGTCCTGCGTGCTAGGCATTTGCTTTCCTACTGGCTTTGTATACATTCTTCAAAGCCATCCATGAAATGCTATGAATTATCAATAAAACGGATGTACAACATGTAAACTGAAAAATAGAAGCGCAGAAAAATACTAGCAAAATAATGTCGGTCGCATAAAAACGTTGCTCCATTAAGTTAACGGAATTTCAGGAATTCCGTAATTGCTGGTTTAAAACTATGGGTCAGCCGAGGGATTGTGCACAGCGCTACCATGTACGTAGTGTAGGCGATATATTGGTCATAACGCGGGTATGAATAGACGCTGTAACGTTATTTTGCAGTGAATACATGCATACTGGCATAGACATATTTACTACACATATACAAACCACATATATATATATATATATATATATGCACCAGAATTTATGTTTTAATATGTGAAGGCAGCAAAGTGCCATGTCAAGCCCGGCATGTGAAGGCCAACTGACCAATTTAATATGAACTGACGCTACGTTGAACCCCCACACACACGCATATGCAAACTCATGCATTTGTGGCAACACAAACAAGCGGCAAACGTGTAAATAGTGAAGTGCTTGGCAAAATGAACGCAAGAATGTTTGACATTTGCATAAAAATGGCGCAGCCACGAATGGACGCTGCAAAATTTATGCTTTAACATATTACAGTTAGTAGATATACATATCACTGCATTTATGTTTGCGTGTGTGTCAGTTGTAGTAATGATGCAGATAACGTGCGCCAAATTGGCTGGATTAACTAAATTGAAAGCGAGTAGCGAAAATATGCAGTTGAAATCCACGCAATTATATATAAATACATAAACATATGTAAATATGCACATGCATATAAATGCAAGTGCATTTGCGCATAAGCTATGCGCCATTCAACAACTACCAGCCACTGAAATGACTAAGTCAATGACTCACTAATGATTGACGGGCTTAAGAGGGGCGACTGAAGTAGTGTGGGCGTAAATGCCACACCCTCTGCGGTGAACTGTGAAAATATACTCGTATAACGGAAGCGCGGAAATTAGTATTTGTGCAAGAACCGTGCAAAAATGTCGACACACACACTTGCAAGTACAGGCACATTTATTAAAAATAAAATAAAAAAAAACATTAGAAACGCCGGTGGCAACGGCAAATAAACAATACTGCAAAAATGTAGCGCTACAACCGAATAAGCGCCATTAAATAAATAAATACACACACACCCACACACCCACACTTGCATGTTTGTGTGCACTTGCGGCGGCGGAAGAGGACGCGCGCCTATTAAGCTTTGCGTTGCTGCTGAAATTATTCACTGCCGCATGCAAATTGGCAATTAAGAATTCAACTTTTTGTTTGTATCTGTGGCGGCGTGAATTGCCCTGCGCCCACTGGAAATTAGGTTGTTTTTGCACAGTCGCGCTTAGTTGCATTTATTTTTGGCATTCGCCTGCTATGCGCGCGCTTTAGGTTGTCCGCTGCATCTACATTTCTATTTGCAAGTCTATTTATTTGCATGCATGTAGGTGTACGTGCGTGCATGTGTGTGTGTGCCCGCGTGAATATTTGGCATATTTTGATTATTTTGTTTTGTTGCGCGCTTGAGTCGTGCGAGTGGTCATAATTTTTGCTATGGCAATTAAAATGCAAGTTGTACAGTTATTTTTATCTCAAGTGCTGGTGAACCATTAATTATGTTACAATCCACTGTTATGAACTCCTCTCTATACGGCTGTGCAGTGCATGTAAAACAGTTGTTTACAATATTTGTTGAGTAATTTTGGGTATATTATAGGAGCGGCTTTCTGTTTATGTTGAGTGTGGGAGTATCGCGTTAGGTTGTGGTGGAAGCTGAGTCCAGAAATTTTTTTTTAAATCCAAACTTTTATTTGTGTAAAAAATTCCGAATTTTAAAGTCGATTTGTAAAAGTATCAAATAATTAACAAATTTTGCAACAACTTCAATGTGGCTTAGAATATACATACATATAATATAACATTCGCGTATTGGCCCATATATGTGGTATAAAGTTACCCGGAAGTTCGAATTTCTTAATGTTACGTATTCGGGGGCTAAGTGAAGTAATGACCCAATGCAAGCTACTACTGCGTACTACTACCTGGACGGTATTCTCTCTGAATTACAATTATACTATATCTCACACATACAGCATACCGATATTTTAGTTAAAAAGTAAACTATAAGCACCGTGTCTCCATATGGGGTAGTCGGAAAAGTCTTTTTGTATTTCTAATCAAACTTCAACTTATTTTTTTATATTCTAAATTAACTTTAATGAACCAAATATATACCATTTTGTCGGCCATTCTTTACATTTATCCGCTAGAGACATTATTTCATTAGCGTAAAACTTTTCTGGTTTCTCGACGAAAAACTGCATTAAGTATTTTTCACAGGCTTCTCTTGAAACCAACTTTACTCCATTAATGAAGTTCTGCATTGACCGAAACAAATGGTAGTCCTATGGTGTAAGATTAGGGCTATATGGTGAAAGCATCAAAATTTCCCAGCCAAGCTCTCCCAGTTTTTGCCGAGTCATCCAACATGTGTGTGATCAAGCGTTGTCCTAATGGAAGACGAAGCCCGTTCTGTTGATCAGTTCTAACCGTTTTTCTTTCGACTGCGTGCTTCAGTCTCATCAGCGAGAACAGAAAAATGTAGAATCAATCGCTCGACCAGGCTGGAGCAGCTCATGGCGGATGATTTTTTTCCAATCCCATCACACACTCGGCATAACCTTTCGAGGCGTCAATTCTATCTTTGTGACAATTGGAACATGATCTTTTTCGCATTTTATTGTCGTATTTGATCAACTTTTCATCTCCTGCTACCATTCGCTTCAGAAATGGTTCGATCTTATTTCGTCTTAGCAAAGAATCTCAGATGTTAATTCGGTTCATGGAATTTTTCACAGACAATTCATGTGGTAGGCCAGCATCAAGCTTCTCTTTGTAGCCATCATTTTTTTAATTGTTCACAACCGTTTGATGATGAATGCTAAGTTCCTAAGCAATATCACGGCTGCTTATGTAACGGTTCTCGTCAATCTTTTTCATAATTTCATCGACTTTTTCAACGATAGATCGACCAGAGCGAGGTGCATCTTTCACATTTAAATTTCCAGAACGGAAGCGAACGAATCATTGTTTTTCAACACGAACTGTGATACAGCTTCGTCTCCGTAAACTTCCCAAATTACATTGGTGGCTTCCCTTTTTTATAAAAAAATTTCAAAATATAGCGTAGTTCTACATTATTTTCACTCATTTTTGAACAGCTGTAGCTTTTTTCAACCTCTCTGAACTTGATTTTTTTTTTACTAAATGAAGCTTAAAATCTCACCTTTCCGAAACTATATGGTCTGATACAATGCGATTGGCAGCACAGGAGATATATTTGTACGACTGCAACGACATCTATTGAAAAATACGAAAACACTTTTTCGACTACCCAATATTCAGCAGAAGCGTGCAGAAAAATATTGAATCAAAAATAGCTGCTAATGTGTTACAGAAAACCTAATTTCGAAATTCTAAGGCGAATTTTTCGATTATGGAGGCTAAGTTCGAAAATAGAAGAAAATACTTTTTCACTTAGAAATTAAACTATGGAAGAAACTTGATTTTGTCCAGTACCCAAAAAAAAATTTTTTTTTGTCTCCTGCACTTACAGTAAGATATTTACTGCATAACAGTGTTAAGATTGTTCATACACGCGTGTCTTTATATGCAGATATTTCTAAAAAATCAATTTCTCTTTAAGACATTCACGAGTAAAATGTGGATCGAGCATGACCCCGCCAAAATCGAGTCTTCGACGTACAGTTAATCATAAAATAGCGAACTGCTAATAAAGCAGCTTGCATGAAAATCGCAATCAAAAGATGCTTGCAGAATTTCCATTAACAAAGAATTGAACTTTGTACTTGTAGCATTACACGGACAGCGTCGAACTATGCTCAATATAAAATACCACAAAGTAATTCGAGCAAATCCAAGCAGCACTAAGAAATCCACAAACAGCAGTCGTAAATAGTAAGAACGTTAGATGGAAACAAAAAAACATGAAGAAAGAATAAAGAAATGAATGAAATTGTTGTCTGCAAGCCAAGGCGGACGTCGCTAATAGAAAAAGGAAGCAGTAAACGACTTGCGACAAAAGGACGAAGAGCATTTGACTGGAAGTGGAGGCAAAGCGGAGAAGCGAGAGCGGATTTAGCGCACCGTGGACAAGCTAAAGAGCGACGAAAAGGGGTAAATTTGATGAACATGTCTGATGTACATATATAAAAAAATTGGTTGGCGACCTAAATAATAGCGACGCACATACGAAGGCGGCGCAATAACAAAATGTATGCGCAGACACGCAGAATGGACGCAGACGAACGGCAGGATGGAAACTAGCTTAGCTAAGTACATTTCGTTGTCTGATTGACATTTACTGACAGCGGATTGAACCGAACTGAATTAACTTTATTTTTATTTCGCCGCAGCAGTACATTTTATGATCCCTTTCAAAGCATAACAGCAAACAACGAGCATTTAGTCGAGTTAAACAATGGAGCAAAGCAAAAGAAACGAAACGAGAATAAGCATTGTAACAACAACGTTGCTGAAAGGGGATGCGAAACGTTAGATCAAATGTCCGTGGCTACGTTTAAAGGGATAACTGAAGCCAATCTTTATGCAACAACGACGGAAGAAACCAAGCGGAGCGACAGAGTGGCGGGGAAAAGCTGATGTGTTGGATAAAATTGAACTTGATAAACAGACGTGCACGCACATTGACGTGGGAGCGGTCAATATGTAGCGCAGAAGTAGCGTCGATATTGTACAACCTTTTTTCCGCTTCATTGAATTTATTCCGTGGAAAAGCGAAGTAATGTAACTGACGGGTAGTCAAATGTGCCAGATGAAAGGGAGTTGTATGTGAGAGGCTGCAGCTATAATCAAATTTCAAAGCGCCGTCATACCGGTTGACTTGCCACGAAGACTGTGGCATTGGCAGCATACATCACCACACATACAAACGCCAGTATGTATGTTAAATAAGGCTCCAATGCATTGCCAACACTTCGGTTTATGAGCAACAAGTTATGGATGCATTGAACAAAAATTAAAAATCACAAATAAACAAGGCAACAAAAACATAACGACACCGAGCAGCCTTGTGGACAGCATGGCGCCTCAATGAAATCAATACTTTTTAAAGGGCGCTCACTCAAGCGGCAAAGTGTATATGAAGCGTCGAAGCGGCAGCAGTCAAGAAGAAAGTAGCTGACTCTTAAAAGAGAAGTGAAAAATATACAGGCTGTTACAAAAATGGCACACAAACGAGTTGCACGGCTGTTGCAGCAGCAAACTGTTGCCGGATATTGCTGGCCAATTGCCTGCCTGCCTGCTTGCTTGCCTGTCAAGGCACCGTTTGTCAACCTTTTAACGCTGCTTGGCAACTTTAGCCTTTGTTGCGTTTACATAAACTTTTTGTTCAATTTTATTTAATTTTTCCACCGTTTTCGTATTCTTATATTCCACCTGCTGCATACTTCTTCTGCATCGATTCGTTGGACACACGCTTGTGACACATCATGCGAGGAAAGCACCACTGCCTTTGCCTTACACTTTCTGGTTTTTCTGTTTGCTCTCGTGCGGATGTACACATTTTCACCTGCAAGTGAAAGTCAAGCAAATCCCAGTGAAATGAAATCCAACGCATGACTTGAGCTTTCCTCTTGTATACACGTACATGGCAAGGCTTCGTGCGTTTTTTGCATATCGTCTGTGTGCTTCGGCATAGCTATTAACAAATGTTATTGTTGGTAGGTATTTTTTATATGCATGTGTGTACATACAACTCTTACCAGTTCGATTTTTTTTCTAATACATTGCCTCTGACAAAGCCACCTGGAGCTTTTACGGAGCTTTGACAGTGATTGTCTACTTGATCTACTCCTAACGCACTGCTTTTGAGCCCTCTCATAGTGTGAGTAGCTACTCACTAGACAATATGACACTTAAATTGTATCTGTTGAAGTTTTTAAAGGCTGTTGTTTTTTTTGAGCCAATCAGATTATATCACGTGTGTAGGGGGAAGGTTTTCCTTGTTCAGAAATACTAAATTGTGTTGGGTAAATGCAGTCTATAGCAATGGTTACACTTAAGGTTTTAGGTATTCTTTGAGATACTTGTAAGAGTTTATTTATATCATGCTCTTTAACAGCACCTTGTAATTCTGAAATATCTTCTTAAAAATGTTTGCAAGTAAAAATTCTAACTTTTGTCGCTCTAAAAAATCTGAAGGGTTGAATTTACTTGAAACCTTTTATGGCGTGTAAAACTTTATCCATATATTTATCTTTATCTTTATCTTTATCTTTATCTTTATCTTTATCTTTATCTTTATCTTTATCTTTATCTTTATCTTTATCTTTATCTTTATCTTTATCTTTATCTTTATCTTTATCTTTATCTTTATCTTTATCTTTATCTTTATCTTTATCTTTATCTTTATCTTTATCTTTATCTTTATCTTTATCTTTATCTTTATCTTTATCTTTATCTTTATCTTTATCTTTATCTTTATCTTTATCTTTATCTTTATCTTTATCTTTATCTTTATCTTATCTCTATCTCTATCTTTATCTTTATCTCTATCTTTATCTCTATCTTTATCTCTATCTTTATCTTTATCTTTATTATTATCTTTATATTTTCTTGAGTAGCTGATACTTTTCCCATATGCCCGAAAAGTATTCAAAAATTACAAAATAAAGTGGCTCACTCTAATTTATATGAAGACCTGCACGCCATTTATTTTTCACAAAGGTCTCAATTCCCTTTTGAACGCTTAATAATTAACTCCACTAAATTAGCTCTGCAACAGTCCTGACTATCAGCAGAAGCTCTCTATGCACATGCCGACTTGCTACTTTAAACATTTCATGCCGCAGCGAAAATATTAACTGTGCATATTATTTTCAGCTTAATTTTCGCACAAAGTTGTGGTTGGAATTTAATTAATTTCAATTACCGTTGCAATTGTGCTTTTTGCTCTCATTTTTTACTTGTGCATAATTACACCACTTTCACGCTGATGAACAGCGGCTGGCATTATGAAGCGCACAATCGACTGGCAAACCCGTAAACCAGAAAAAAAAGCAGAAATAATGATGCTACCAACTACATATTACAACAATAACAACTAACCGAATGTTACAAAGTCATTAACATGGCAATTATTTGCATTAGCAGACATGCAAAACGGCAGGTAAATACAGTTAAGTACATGGCTCATACACGCTGGCGCTCATCTCGCTTGTTATGTGTGGGTGTGGGTTAAGGGAGGGAAGGGAAGCGTGCAAATGAAAAGAATGCGTTGAAACGGTAAATTAATTGTACTTCATTTGTGGTCAGCATGTCCTGGTAAAGCGTGTATTTGGCGCGCTTTTAGCGCATGCAAGCGTCGGGATCACAAAGTAAGAAAAGCCAGATTAAACAACATGACCATTAAATGCGTATACACACACACACATTTACTAATACATCTACATTGCATGTGTTCGATGACTGCGTTATACACGGAGCGCGCTTACAAAGGTATGTGGCATACGGAATTAAGTGGAAATGTCATTGGGAATGCGCCATCCATATTAAGCTGTTAATGAAATGTTTAATGGTGTTGTTGTTTGGAGGTGTTATGTATTTAGTGTTCATGACGCGAACTAGTTTTGACTTTTAATGAGTCTACTTATATAGAAACGACTAAGTACCTAATATATAGCGGCTATTAGTGTGGATATAAGCAGAAATGCTATTAATCCGCTACACGCATACATATGTATAAAGATAGGAGTTAGTGCTATATACAACGGTATATTCATTTCTTAGTACATATTTGCTTATGAAACGTTGGCTTGTGTAGCATGGAAAATTCAACTAGTTTTCATTCGAAATTTATTTTAATTTCGCGACTCGGAAAAAAGTTCCGAATTTCCATCTTTATCTAAAAGCTGTAGATAATATGCTGTTCTGTTGACCATTTTACACCACAACCACAAAGATCAGCATTAGTCTTATTCACATATTTTCTTTGCCGGCAATTGATTTGAAGTCTCCTTCGAGTTAATATGCTCTTTCTAGCTCTACAGCAACTGCAGGTCCGATAGAGCTATAGTTATCATAGTTGAAATTGTTGATCGACTTTTGGACCATTGCCTCGATAAATCTAAGAAATCTAGAAGCAACAGCAAAGCAATGGATCAGACCTTGTTTATTGTTTTTCAAGTTTGATTTGATGATCTAAATTGTTTAATTTTTGTGAGAAGAATAGGTTGAAGAGTAAAATGTGTTTAGAAAAAAAAAAAGATTATTTTACCATAAGCCCCAACTCTGTGTCTATATCTGTAAATGCCAATGTCTAAAAGTTATCGATTAACACAAGTTAAATTTTATATGCGAAAAGTCTTTTTTATTAAATTTTTAGTTCGTTGTATGTGTTTGATTTATTAGAAATCAAAAAATTAGTAATGGGTACTGCCTTCTTTGGTAGTAATAACTATATATATCCGGTACGTCGGTCAAGGAAATCTCAAGTCTAATAGCTGCTGTTAATGTTTCCTTACCTTCGGATTGCTTTCTTTCTTCGTATACCTTTTGTGTTAGCCAGCTCCAAACATTACATTAACGTTTTAACTCAAAATAATCAACTTTACTACCCGAGCGTTATGAATAGCAGCATTGTCTTGTTGAAAAATTCAAGGAGTTGGTCCAAGGAGATCACTTAATTTTGAAAATACGGTCTCTAATAACTACGGACTTTTGAAGCGATCCACAGTGGCACCGCTCCATACATTTCTTGGAAAAAAATAGAAGGAGTGGTCGTGCAACAATGAAACTTTGCAGAACACTTCTCTGGACTAAATTAATAAATTTTGAAAAAATCTTGGAAAACCGCCCACTGCCACACTCACCTCCCATATAACTGCAATTGCCAAAATTTTTATTTTTGGACCTAGGAACTTGAAATTCGGGACACTTCTTAATTGAGTTCTCCTGATGAAAAAAAATTAAACTTAAACGCAAAGTGACGTTATTTATACCTTTACCTTGATAAAAATCCAATATAATATGCAATGTTTTAATTGAATATCTAACAGGCGAAAAATTGTGTTAGGTTTTATTTGTAATATTATGCAAGCACTATATCTTTAACAATGGGATCTAGTTCTAAGGAAATTTTGTTCGAATGACGCCTTAAGCTACTTATGTAAGGATCGGAAGTTATAAGAAGTCTGTTGAAGGCATCAAATCATCAAAGATTAAAATCGATGTTACTAAAAGGGACGGTAATTGGCGGTTGTTTTTTTTTTTAATTGAAAGTACAGACTCGGAACTTCCATTTTTTTATAGTAAGAGGGCTAAGCAAGACAAAGCACATAAAGTTTTTTTCCATCAAAAAATGAAAAGTTCATATTTTTTAGTATAATTTTTGAAAAATTATAAAAATTAGCTTACTTTGCCAATTTCAATAATTTTTTTTTATAAATAAGTAGGTGCTATATTTTCACTAAGAAATAAAAGAAAAGCCATAACTATAAACCTACACACAAAAAAATTCTTTATTTGGACAATAATTTCAATCTGATTTTATTGAATAACTTTCCGTCGACTTCTGTTTGTTTTTTTAACTATAAAATTTCACTTTTTATAAAAAACCTTGTTGAATTTGTCTATCCAAATATTTCTTTACAAAACAAAATCATTAAACTTTTGAAATCGGAAAGTGGAAAAATCCTATTTTTTCCACCGAAATGCCACTGTGCGATCGCCGTTCATCTTCTGATCGATAAAAGTCAAATCAATTGTTTCATGAAATGTGATGGCGCTTCACACCATGACTCCACCTTCTCGGCTGTGGTGGCGATTTAAATGTGGCTCAACTTTCCGCAAATTGTGATAAAAGTATTAAAAGACATCAGAGCTATCTAAATTAAAACGTTTTTCATCAATAAAGACAACTGAAAGCCTATCATTAGGTCGAGCGTCAGATTAAACAATCCACCTCACACATTCTTTGGCGAATCGCAGCCGTTTTTCTTTACGTAGTTCATTCAGAGAGGGTTTTTTCTTGATTTTTAAACGCTTTAGGTATTCTGCATTTCTGATTGTACGCCGAACAGTTAAAAGGCTTGCTTTTACCCAGAGCAATTCCTTAATCTTAGCTGCAGGTTTGGTCGAATTTGAAGCAATTCTCATAATTTTGCGTGCTAATTGTTCAGGAAGTATTTTTTTTTTCCTTTAAAGTGTTTTCCATATGTCTCTGGATCCTTGGGACTGAAAATAGTCTACTTTTTTACGTTCCAATATTTTCAGAATAGTAGCTTTTCCGAGTTTTTACTTTAAGTTTATTTCGAAAATAATTTATTTTTTTGTGTTTAGTAGTCTATCACTAGAAAAAACTGAGCTTGTTTATACAAGACAAAAGAATGTAAAGTGCGCCTATTCAATGACCGCGTGATTGCCATAGGTATTTCTGAAATCTTCGAATGTAGAGTTATTTTTTCTCAAATCAACCAACTATGAGCAAATATTTTTCGGACAAGATTCGAGCTTTGATAAGAAACGCAGTTTGGATAAGAATAAGTTGATCATAAATATAACAATTTATTTAAAAACAACGTTGGTGCGACTAACCTAAGACCTAAGACCAGTTTAATATGCAGCACAGCGTAATATTGTGAGACCAACCTAATTCAGTAAAAGTGGTTATTTATCCATTACCTGTTGAAAGGCATATCAGAACTTGTGGAAAACCCCGTTTCTATGAAACTACCTAAAGACCGGCTGCAAAAACTCATTGCCAATTTAGTCCATACTTTTGTATTTGAAACGCTTTCACATTTTAAATACATAACATTGTAATAGATTTGCCAGCACAAAGCCGAACTAAACATTTCTTCTAACATTTCTACTAAAAACCGAAAAGAACTAACAGCAATTCTAGCACTCAGCAACAAAGAGGCAATTAAAAACTTCAACACATTTTCTAGCACAACTTAAGAGTCTGCTGTCAAGAGACTAATTCCTCTCTCACGACCTCTCGCAAACGTCGTAACGTAGGCAAGCATTTGTAGTGAAAAGTAAACATCCGGTAATTAAATGCGAATAGCGGAAACTGAAACTCGGCACGTCGCCGGTATTCGCTATAAAGTGTGCTGTAATTAAGCTGAAAGCTAAAGTCAAGCAATTCCAGAGAATTATACAACATACTCATGCAACATGTACGCCTGTACGCCTGTACAATTGTGGCCATATGAAAATTGCTTACATTACGAGGAGTGCGTTCTCAGGCGAGTGTAAGGTATGTAGGTTCGTCAGGAACATAAGGAGGATGGAGGAAATTTTGAAATAAAATTTTTAAAATTTCTAGTATTTTTCTTAAATAAATGTTTTATAAATCAGCTATTAACCGTTTTTAATTCATTGGATATACTCGTATGATTCTTCATAAAAAAAGCGCCACCCTAATGTGTCCTTTCACCCCCATTGCAGTTAGTTGCCAGTTTCTGAATAAAAAAATAAATGCGAAAATATTTATAAAAGTCCGAAATAGTCATGAATTATGAGCATAACCAAGCAAAAGGCATAACAAATGCGACAACTTAATTTCGTGCTAACTACAATGTTGCAATCAAAGGACATAAGCATATAAAAATGTAGCAAAACAACTTTAGCACATGACAACTTTTTGCGCTTTGCTCCATCGACGCGTAGAAAGAGCGAAAAATTAGACAAGTTGAAAAAACTCAAACTAATAATGTATGAAACGTGATGCATTTAGTTGTTTGCCACAAAATTTCGCACACACACAACCGCATTTGCGCTTCTACATGCGCCAACATAGACGTGTTTTACGGTGTGTGTTTGTGTATAGCTGTGTGTGTGCATTTGAACCGCAACGGCCTACAATACCACGAAGATCACGTACTTTTGACATAAAGTCAACGGATTTGATATGGGCCGATATGGCATTGGGGTTGAGCAGTCACTCGGGTGATAACGACCTTAACCTTTTCTGTGTGCGCGCGCGCACGAACGCCTGCATTGATACGTCACGTTGGCTTGTCATTGCATAAATATATATGTATACAGGCACTATGATCATATATATATTGATATACAAGCAGCTCGCTTCGGTGTGTACTAAACTACATTATAAGTACTTTTCTTGAACATATTCACAAACATATTTACGGGTGTGCTGTGCGGTTGGGCTTGCCACACAGTTGACTTAATAATTTAGCCTCGCTTTGGCTGCCTAACTAATACACTTTGCTCATTTTCATCTACATTATCGTCAGCAGCATCATTGTTTGTTGAAGCTTCTACGCAGCAACGCTTTTCGTTTGTTGTTGTTATTGCTGTTGTAGTTGGTTGCCATTGTGCTTTGTTGTTATTGGCTGAATTTCGCCGATTTTACGCTTATTTTTATGTGCATGCCGTGCCAGCCACTTTGCGGTGTGCGATGTGCGAAGCGCTGCCTTACTGTCATCGGCGACGTCATTTCGCAATTTGTTCGCCCCGTTTTTTGCTCATCTTCGTTATTGCTTTTTGTTTTTCCATTAGATTTTTACACTTGAGTTGTCTTTCCATTTAAGATAAACATCATGTGCAGCTATTAGATTGTTTTCGATTGACGTGACATGATAATGAATGAGCGTAAGGGCCAGTGCACGCGCTGTGCTGAAAGCATCGCTTTACAAACCGCCATCTTGCTTTTCTTTGCGTTTCCTTTCGCTTTCATCTCGCCCACATCGCCGTCGCGTTCATGTGTCTTTTGTTTGCGCTTTTGTTGACTTTTGATTCATTTCCATTGTTTACCTTTCAAATTGCACATTTATGTGGCCTACATGGCGTATGAGTGATATCATATCGGCCCACTTAATAACAACAATCATGGCACACAAACGAGCGAGAAATCTGATTAACAAAATTAAAAACAGCAATTTATTCGGCACTACCCAGCGCACACACGCACTTCTTATTTCATATTATTTTCTTCTGTTCTTGCTAATTTCAGCGCCAGCATTATTACGTAAGTGCATGGGTAAGCGTGATTTATTTGTATTGTGCATTGGCCTTTGCTACTGCTCCATCATAAGTACAAAAACTGTAATTAACGCGCTCGCCTAATTGAAATACACACGCAATGGCCTTGCAAGCGGCGTTCGTATGTGTGTATGTGTGAATGTGTATTGTAAGCGTTGCTAAAAAGAAATCAAGTTGACTCAAGCAGCATTTAGTGCTCTTGAATTTCATTTCTTAATGTAATTTTTTAGGCTTACGCTTTTATTTGCGCGTTATGTTTTGTGTAATTAGGTTTACGGTATAATTAACTTGCTAATGTAATTGAAAACGTTTGCTGCGTGTTGTTTGTTTTCAGTGGGTTTTGAGTGCCTCTTTGAGGCCTCAATTAAAGGTCAGCTCAGCTTGAATTGTTTTTAATACATATATTTCCTGGTGGCACTGAAAAATTCATTAAATAAAAGCTAATGAATCATTTATATATAAGGGGGGAATTATAGGAAATCCAATAGGTGTGTGTGCGGAAGTAATTCAAAAAACCTTAGTAAATATACATTTTTGAAATCAGCAATGCTCCAGATGAACCATGACTGGATATATGGGAAAAAATCTTCGACGAATGAATATGTGATCGCAAAAACTGATACGAATTTTGAAGCAAAGTTCAAATCGTACTAGAAAAATGGTATCGAAAAGTTGGCGGGTTGCTATAATCAGTGTATCACCTTTGAAGGAAACTATGTATGTTGAATAAAAAAAGCAAATTTTACCAAAAAAATTGTCTCACTGTGGTACGATAGGCTGGCTACTTTTCAATTGACTTGTTGTGAGTTATTTTTCATAATTTTACATTTCCAGTATAGCTAATTAAAAAAGCCTAGGCAACATTAAATGGATCTTTCTCTAGCAGTCACAACCAAATTTGCACTCTTAGCTGCATTTTCATATTTACCTCGTTGACCCTATTCAAAGATTTCGGTTGAAATATTGGCCTTAAGCTCGTCAAAGGTCAATAAACTGAAAATCTTCTTTAAAATGTATGCTGATTGCGGAGCTAGACTGCTAGTTAGGTTTCCTGGAACAATTTTTATTGCTTCAGACAAGACTTTTGGAAAATATTTAAACATTACTATGCTCGTTATGGACTCATTGAGCTCATTTGTGAGAGATAGTTAAATATACCATTACTAAAGCATTTTGCGTTGCATATTTTTAGGAGGGTTTAAGTGATTGTTTTGCAAAAACAATTTGCGAAGTGTATGAAAGTTGGCTTTATTTGAGTAATCCAGTAGCTTTGTGAGGCATTTAAAAAACTCTCACCATGGCCTTAGAGTTAAAGAAAGCTCTGACGCTCTTAACAGATCTTGACTAAACATATTTGAGCTAACCATTCTAACGTATAGGACTTTTATGAAAAAAAAAAATTTTTGAAAATTGCCGCAAAAACACTACTTTGACTAATTTACTTCTTTACTCTATTTTGCACAGCTTCAACTAGCTCATTTGCAACAATAAAATTGAATACCAATTGCTTTTAAATGGTTTTCTTTTATTAAAGTTAATGCCTTATATCTCATGAAGGATTGAAATAATGACCAGTATCCCTCCAAGAAATTTTAAATCTATAAAAGAAAGACTTCTTATAAGAAATTCTTATAGTACTCGGAGCCATGTTTGTTTGTATTGGAAAATAAGAAAAAAGGTTAACTTCGGTTGCATCGAAGCTGTAATACATTTTACAAATACAAAGATTGCTTAAAAGAACTTTGATCGGGCAGTTTTTTGTCAGCTGTAGTGATACGATCTAAATAATTTCTCCGGAGACTGTACCTTTGCCTTAGACAATAATTCGTGCCTCATTGCTTGAGGATATCTGGTATTATGGAAAAATTTTCCATATAAGCACTTATATATATATATTTCTTCCTGGGCAGAAAAGGAGTGTGATGTGAAAATTTTCAAAATCAGCGGAATCAGTGTATATACAGACAGAGAGCCGGATCTAGCTAAATCGACTAAGCTCGTCATGCTGATCATATACTCTACATAGAAATATATTTTACAGGGTCCTCCAACGTTGCCTTCTGAGCGCTATAAAGTTCGTGGCAAACTTAATATAAACTGTTCTAGGTATAAATATATAAGAAGAATTTTTTCAATCAGATATTAGTAGTCAAAAATATAATTACTAATTATTATGAGAATTTTGAAAAAATTAAAATTATTTTATACTTATTTTCTCTGCTCAAATTTACACTTGTTTTTTTCAATTCTTTTCAGGTATATACAACTACATGAGTTCAATGCTAAATTATGCAAGCATATCTATGTAAGTACCACACAAAATATGTACACATGTAAGTCGAGCAGTTGCCAGTTTAATGTCAGAAGCCAACAGCTGCAAGGCTTCAGCGTTGCGTGCGAAGAGTGAATGAAATCAATACCAACTTTTCCAAAAGTAATTAAATCAGATTGCATATCAAATACACAAATACACTAATTACGAAACAAACAGCAACACAACAACATGCTCGTGCAACAAAACAAAAAAAAACATGATATCGAAATAAAAGCGTATAGACATGCATGCAAGGAGAAAAAGAAGTGCTGTACAATCATATACTGGCTTTTCAGTGGCATGTGGCAACTCCAATCAAGACCCGCCAACGTATTGAATGTGAAGAAATGTGGGTGTAAAGTGCTAATTAACGAAATGGCATGTTACAGGCAAAAGGCATAAAAGTGGCCTCTGAAAGAAGTGTTGCGAAAGGATAGCAGGAATGAAAGCAAAGACGGTAAAAGTAGTTACAAACAACTACACTTGAATGTTTTTATATGCCTCTTATGCGACTAGCAGCAACAATAAGCCGAGATACAAATTTTCGAAACATAAAAACTTGAATTTTCGCCAGTGCGAGAGTTGTACGAAGCAACTAAATCGAGTTAATGAAGCAGCGGCTAAGCCATTCAAGCAGAGAATCAATGCAAAGATCCATAGTTTGGCCATACGAGCCAACTACTACAAATTCCGAGTCATAACCGCATGCAACAATGAAACATATACGTGTTCATGTTGCTGATACCACGGCTGATAGCGTACAAGCGGCAAATTATCATTGTGGTTATAGTTTCTCTAAATATAGCCTCTGTGTTTGTTGTTTTGTATTGGAGAAAGTTCCTGTGTTTTCGGTTTGCAACATATATATATATGTACATTGCCTGCTTCGGTTTTTTGGCTGCTCGCTGCAGCAAGTTTGTTGTTGTTTACGGTTACTCCTAACAACACACGTGTGGGCATTAGAGGAGTACAATAGCAGAAGTAGTTCTAGCTACAATAATGGTGAACATTAGCGTAGCGAAAGAGGGAACAGGGGGCTTGCGCGAAGTTGATCATAAAAGTTTTCTTTATTCTCATTTTATTTTATTTTTAATTTATTTTTAATTTATTTTATGAGAAATTTATAGAATTTAATTGTTGTTCATTGAAGGAGGAATCTGCTTCTCAAGTGCCCACCAATCCGAAAGTAGAACCTGATCATAAGAATTATACAGCACTTGATCTTGAGGTATAGCTGTGGGTGATATTTATGCTACTTGCGAGATACAGAAATTCACTCTTTGAAAATTATAACTGCCATCAGTAAAGTATTTCCCAAGGGGCAAGAATCATTTGTGTGTAGTATCACTTATTGTTCATCAACTCATGCTGACAAGGGTTAACACAAATTTCAACTACGCCAGTGCCTCAAGAAACACAAACTCGTACTTATCTATATACTTTAGTTTGTGGCATTAACTGCGTTGCCTTTTTTCACATTACACGAAAGCCAATGAATTTTTATATCCCACAAAGCACGTTGAGCTGTGTTGAGTTGAGTTCAGGTCTCGAAAGTACATAACGAGCACGTAAAACCTCAGTAATGCGGATGATGATTATAAGCCGGCCAAAGTGTAGGAAGCACCGAGGTAATAATACAAAGGTAATACGTAGTAGTTATATGGACGCCAGCAGCAGTGTGGCACGAATATGCTCTCACATATACTTATAAACGTATCTCCAGCCAAGTGTAGTGAAATTAGCGTGCAGCTACTTCAAGTTTTGGTACAACGGGATAAGCGCAACACCGCAAGCAAATCGCATCGCTTGCACTTGATACTTTGCCACCAATAGCACAAGTGCATGGCGGCAACAACAACGTAGGCAACGGCTTAGTCGAAGCTAAGACTCGCCGAAGCCAAGTAGAGCTCATAAGGTTTCGAAGTAATGCTGCTGACAGGCGGCCACTATCCTTGCGCTGCCCCTGCTCTGCAGTTGTGTTCGGTCAATAACTAACTCTGCCGCGCCCACA
The DNA here is from genome assembly GCA_027475135.1 of Bactrocera correcta. NCBI lineage: Eukaryota > Metazoa > Arthropoda > Insecta > Diptera > Tephritidae > Bactrocera > Bactrocera correcta. The sequence goes on from CM050323.1 coordinate 49,019,784, forward strand.
ATACAGAACACATTCACTGGACTTTCATGGCCCGCAGCGTCTTAACGAGCACTACTATCTTAATAGCAGTTGTTATGGCTTGCCAACGTTGCGAAATGGCAGAGCGACACGTGGAACATTTAATAAGATTCCCCGCCGCATTTAGTGGCGTCCTTTACCGTGTTCGCTGCCGCAGCGGTCATCCATTCAAGTGGTGATAATTTAATGACACCACGTGCTTTTGTCACGCGTGATCTGCACACTACCTCTCGCTCTTCCCACTTTATTACCTTTCGCTCTCCTATCTCTTACTCCTTCCATTTATCTGCATTGATTGCTTTGCTCTACCGCTCCCTCCGCTGAAGACACTTTGACCATGCTCTATTATCATATAATTGCTTATAATTTTTACTGTTCGCTTACACACACACACACATACAGAAAGCCACAAGAACTCCCATATACGCTCTAATAGCGCTAAATAAATTTCAGCAGCCACCCACACACACACACATATATATACTTGCTTGTTTGCGCCATTCGGAATCTTATTACTTTTGCATTGTGCGACTTCGTAGTTTTTGTTGTCGCAAAGTTGTAACAACAACAATTCATTTATTATGCCATCGTTTAATGTGTTAATGCGTAAAGGATATTAAAGTTCTTGGTTGTCCTTGGGACTTATGCTGCCGCACGTGGACTCACCAAATGAGTTGACATTAAAATTATATATTTATATCTGCTTATAATAACAGCACTCATGAGCGTTAGCTGCGCATGGATATTAAGTTTTGTGGCACACTTTTATTATGTCTGTTCGAGTTAGAGTTTTAGAGCGCCTACTAGTTTCACTTAATGCCCAAACTTATATAATCACGAAGCTTTCCTTGGTAAATATGCTCCATTTTAAGCGCTTGAGTAAGTAGAACTGATATGACTACAGTTGAATGGAAATAATATGTTCGGCAGAAGTGAAATTTCTTTTTACTTCATGTCAAGTCTTCCAATTAGTGGTTTTACAACTCTTTAATTAAGTAAGAGATTTCATAATATGCGAGCAGACTCAAAATAATTGGTTACTAAAAGCAAGCCTCTAGGCAATTTCTAATTCTAATTTGAGTAAGAATCTATAAGTGCGCCTAGCAAGCTGAAGAATACGTGTAATTTTTGTAAGATGAAGTCACCAAAACTGAACGAACTGTTTTGTGGTTAGATCATAAAAGATGCGTTTACAAGCTTTACAGCTTTCGGGCAATCTAAACGTAAGTTATGTACTTTAAGTGACGAAATTATACTGACGAAAAAGTACAAAAGTACACGAAAATTGCAATTTCTCAGTGAACAGCAAAGATACACACCGCAAACAGTTAGCTGTGACACGCACCTAGAAATTATTTCAAGAAATTTCAACCCGTAAAGGATTTAGATCCAATAGTTACGTCGTTAAGTATAGACTAAATATCTGCTTTAATATAGATATATCATTTGGTAATTACAAGGTATGCTGATAATAGTATGCGTTGAGTGTATGGTGTCCAGAAGAGGCTATAAATGAAAATATAAGAAATTCAAAAAATATCATAAAATTAGGTTGGCACTATGAAGATTTCAAACGAACGTGCTGAACATATCATAAATATTTGGGTAAACGAAAACTCTGTGAAAATTAAGTGCCTCGCCATCGATACTATATTATGTTATATTATAAAATTGATGAAAGAACTAGGCTATGCCTACAGTAAATATATATATGTACTGAGTTAATATTTGTAAGTAAAGAGGTATGAGAGATCTTATTTTCTTAATTGTGGCGTGTATCTCCATGCTCTACTGCAAAAAAATTAATTTGATACGTTTTGGGTTGTTATATAATTGTTGGGCACAGTACTCTAGTTATCCATAACAAACACCGTGCTGGGTTAAGAAATTGTAGCACCTTTCGAAATCTTTCTTTTACTGAACACTTGTTGTTGCACTCATTTATGAAAAGGCATAAAAATTGGAGCACGATACCTTTATGTTGCAACAAGCAACGCTTTTGAGGCTTCATTGTAAAACTTCTAATATAAAATTTTGTTGAATTTTCTATGAAACAACAGATACTTACACTTTTCGCCTTAAATTGCCAACACAGAAGATGTAAACTGGTCAGTTGAGTGTTTAATAGGCCATTAAAAAATGCGGCAGCAATTTATATGTGTGCACTGTGGCGAAAGTTGCTCATACGCCGTGTGTAAGCGTCGAAAAATGAAAAACAGAATACTTAAAGTTTTTAATTTCTTTAGAATTCGTTTATACAGCGCGGCCTTTTACTACGGCTTATGCTTTCATAATGCTGTATTAACACCGCCACGCATACATAAAAGCACAGAGAACATGATTTCGCTATTGTTGTTGTACGCCATGTAGCTGTTTGTTCATTAAATTCTTTATGAAACACCTTACTCAAACTTTTTACGGCGCCACAAGATGTTGTTAACACAAAATGCACAACAAAAACAACAGCAAAAGGTGCAATTTTGCCGTAGGCGGAAAAGGGGTGTGGCGTTTGGTTAAATATGAGCGCGCATACTTGCGTTAAAAATTAAGTATATAATACTTTTTGTTGTTTTCCTGCTCTTTTTTCGATAAGTCAAAGCAGTGTTATTATTGCTGTTGCTGGTCACACGTTTATTATTACCGCTACGTTTAATACGCGTTTACCTTTTATGTTACATTTACGCAAGGGCGCGGCAGCCGCAAAGCAGCCGAGCGTCAACGTCCTGTTAATATCAATACCACTTAAAAAACCATTAAATGCGCACTTCTTTGCGCTCGCCGCGCACACCTGCTCGCCAGCGCGCTTTCCACACATTTCGCTGCTACGCTTTTGCGCATTTACACTTTCGCACGCGTTTTTATTTCTATTTTAATTTTTTATTTACTTTTCAGGTTTTTCTTTTGCCTGCGCTCTGCTTCGTGCGCGTCAAACGGAAGTGCAGCGGCAACTGCAAGTGACTTACGGACCAGCAGCGCGCGATCAGAAGGAAGTAAATTGTGAGCGCTGGTTGTTAGTATTGTTGGTTTTCCAACTGTTTTCAGCAAACACACACACACACACAGAAAGATTATTACTCACAAGCCAGTCTTAACGAGCATTTTGAATTTAATACACAAAAAGCAAACACGCGGCGGAAAGAAGGCAAGTTGAAAAGCAGCAAATAATAAAAAGTGGTTTGTGTAAATTGCGAAAAATTAAAAACGGTCATGTAAGCCGCTTTGTTGTGTGCTGTGTGGGCGCGGAAAGTGAAAACGCCGCATTGGCGCAGCGGCAGGCGTCGGCTGTGTAGGTTTAGCGAAGTCGCAGAAAATATTGAATTAAAATAGCGCGTGATAAATGATATTTTGTGCGGCGCGCACATTCTCACCACAAATACCTAAGAAGGTCTTTTCAATTTCATTTCCAACCCCTCTGACCTCGCAATTTGCTGTTTCCTAAATGCGCTAGCACGTAAAAAAAAAAACAAAAGAGATTATGTTAGAAGGAAAAGTTTTCATTTTCCGTTTTTTATTTAAATTTTTTTCAAGAAGCATTTAAGTAAATGTTACGAGGGTGAGTAAGAATTGTAAGTTGTGAATGTGCGCGTGCGTTTTTCTGCAGCTTGCGGTTGAACGCAAAAGTAATTAAGACTGTGTGCACTTAGGCGCTGGGTGTGAAGGCGGGCGCCTTTGCGCTGTTGTGGAGTGGAGGCGTTCTTGTGCGAATTGTTTTTACGGTTTTGTTGCTGTATTGCGATTTTTCATTTTTATGCCGCATTAAACGGCTGTAAGTAAACAACAGCCATAAAGATTTATATTCTCATGTAAGTTGTTTTATTATGTTTGTAAGTAAAAATACATATATAAAAGCGTTAAATTTTTTTCGAAAATCGTTTTAAATTATTATTTTTAATAATAATTGAAATAAAAGCATGTTAAGATGGCCGTTCGCAAAATTTCTTAGCGAAAATATGAAAAAAGAACGTATAAAATAAGATTTTTATCAGACTGATGCTAGAGGCATTTAAAAGTTTTTGGGCGATTTCAACAAAGCCCCGTTATTTGCAAAAAAAAAAAAAAAAACAAGAAAATAAGAGAAATGCTTGTTTAATCATTTTGCCATAGCAAAATATATCACGGTTGAGTAAGCGAGGCAGGAGCAGCATATAAACAACAAGAAGCACCACCAAGCACCCGTTGAATTTGACTCATAAAGTGGTTAGAGTTGGTTGATTATACAAGGTGAGAGAATTAAAAAAATGTAAGCTCATCGTTGACTGGTTGCCAAATCAGGTTACTGCTTCCACTAAGTAAGGTTTGGTTGGTTCCATCCCTGCAACATCCATGGAGCGGAAATTAATATTAATAAAATATGATTAATTTCGAGGTTGCCAATTTTTTTTTTAAGAAAAAATACAGAAACTTCAAATTTTATGAGAAATGTTTATTATCATTCAAAAGAATATTCTGTGTCTTTTTTTGGAGATTATCTCTTTAAATTGTTGGCCGCGGCTACATTTCAGATGGTCCACACGTTCGAGGATTTCAACTGGTAACTGATGAATGACTTGCATAATGCCTGAATGGAAGCAGAATTATACACACAGACCTTATATTTTACATATTCCCACTAGCAAAAGTCTAACCGTGTGACATCACAGGATCTTGGTAGCAGAGCGACTGGCTCAAAACGCAAAATTTTCTGCTCATCGCAAGTTTCTCTCAATAAATCCCCTGATTGATGCGTTGTGTGGCAAGTGGCGTTGTCTTGTTGAAACCAAATATCAAGATCACATAATCAATCATAACCGATAATGATCGCCACTGATGGTCACGTTTTACCGGTATCATTTTTGAAGAAATATGGACTGAGAATACCAGCGGCCCACAAACCTTTGTCTTTTCTGGATGAAGGGACATCGCTTGAAACTTTTCAGGTTATTCTTCGTCCCAAATGTAGCAGTTTTGGTTGTTTACATACCCATTGAGCCAGAATTGGGCCTCATCGCTGAACAAAATTTGGCTCGAAAACCACGGATCTTCTTGGAACTTTTCAAGAGCCCACAAAGCGAAGCGATGTCGATTGAGAAGGTCGAGCGGCTTCAGTTCTTGAACAAGCTGTATTTTGTAAATTCTAAATTTTTGATCTGGGCGTAAAATGCGCCAAGTCGTTTCAAAGGTCGATTCGAGTTGCTATGAACGGCGCCGAATCGAGTCTCCACTGTTTTCTTGTACACTCTCAGCTACGGCTGTTATATTTTATTCACTGCGTGCTGAACATGGTTTATTCGATCGAATATTATCCAATAATAAAAGCTGGGTCTCAAGACGAGTGGCTGACTCAGTAGCGCCCGAAATCCGTTCTATAACAAACGTGAATTTTCAAGTTGAACGATTTTCTTGAAGTAATTTCGAGGAATGTTGTCGAGTTGACAGTTCATGACTGGATAATAATCCGCGTCCGTTTCAATTATTTAGACCCGACGCTTGTGGGAAGGGAAAAAAGAATATGACTAAGCAAACGTAATAAACGCATACGCTATTATACAACCAAAATATTTTTCAACTTGGTTTATGCGTGCAGTTTATATGGAGCAGTCCGGGTCAAATGTGATCTTGGGTCTAAATTGAAAAAGTCTTCCTTTCATAAATAGTTCCATAACTTGCAAGCAATAAAATAATTAATGCACTAAAATTAATGTCTAACCTCTAAAATATTTCTGAAAACAAGTAGGGGAAGTTGACACGCACAGAAAACTGCCTAAACTTCAAAAAAAAAAAAAATAAATAAAATAAAGATAAATGAATAGCAAAGAAACACATTTCACGAATCTGGCCGCCACCAATATTTTTCTGTTCTTTGCTTTCTGTTCTGTTCTCTTCTGTTCTGTTCTGTTCTGTTCTGTTTTTTAAGACCTGAAGAGAATTTTCGCGGGAAATATAAAATTGACGAGATTTTGGATTCTTGCAAAGGAAAAGTCAATCGTACTTAAAAATTGGTCTTAAAAAGTTAGTGAGATTGTTTTACTTGCTGTATAATGCCAGCTGCCCCCATAATTTTTTCCCGGCCTTTTGAACATAAAACTATTTTGTAAGCCCTTCAGTTTGACTCGTAAGCTAGCAAAATGCTTTAGGGAAAACCGTTTTGACATACCTCCGCAACGATTGCATAAATTAGTAAATTGCTGGAATTCATCATATCATTTTTGCTCCCTTCTCTTCAATATTTATCTACCAAATCTGCAGAGAAATAAGAAATACGCTTGTTTTATTTACTTTGCTGCTAGCAAAACTTTGCCTCGTTTATTTGTGCACGAGTTTATAAGATTAATAAGCTAATAAAACGCACAAACATATCACTTCACAATCAAGACACATATGGAAACTTGCGGCAAACATGCAACTGCGCACAGAACCCACCACGAACACCGGCCTCCACATAAACTTTGTGTACACTACACCCCTCCCTCTCCTCTCGCACCGCAACACAGCGCCATGTTATTCCCTTGTGATCGCGTGCTAAGCCAATAATAATTAAAACCAGAGCAGAGTACGTTTCCCAAGTTCGCAAAGTTTGTAACTATGCATATATATTTAAGATTGTGTGTGTGTGTGTCTGTGTGGGGGCGAACTTGTAATTTGAGCATTATTTTTATTGTAGTCGGCGGTTGGCGGTCGGCAAATCTGCGTTGTGGGCGCGCTAAAATTGAAATGAATTAGAAACACTTCTGGCGAACGTTTGCCACCAAAGCTGTTGTCAGCCATCGTCCGCGCGCACCAAAAAGTAAATTGCCAGCAATCAAGCGCAATCATCGTCATCGCCATTATCATCACCAGCAATCGCAGCGACCGGCCGCCACCAGTGCGGTCTGCACAATTGCAATCATCATCATTATCATCACCATCAGCTACAGTAACAACAACAACAACAGCAATAGCAAGAGCAATGTACAACATTATGAACTGCAGCAACAACAATAGCGGCTGTGGCACCAACACTCCAGCTGGTTTTTGTGAGTTATTGAAGGCGATGGAGTGCCGGGTCACTTGTTCGAACAAAATCTAACTTCAACGCGCTTCAGTATACTTCCACTATACGTGTACACGTGGTGGTGTGTGTGTGTGTAGAGGAAAAAATGTTAGTGCATGGCAGTAAACTTTGGTGCGAAAGTAACTTTCGTGATATTTTTGCACAAATTTTTTTCGGTGCGCTGTCAGTTTTTCTTGCTTGTGTTGTTTTTTTCTTTGTGACTCGCCGGACGTGATATTTACTCAGCGAATGATTTCATACTGCGTCGAGAAAGTTTGCGCTGCGAGTTGAGGCACATGTGGCTAAAATGACTTTAGATCTGGGGTTTTGAAAGGTTGTTTTTGCTTTTACGTAGAAATGTGCAAGCCTCGTTAGTGCAGAATGATGAAGTAGCAGAGCGTAGGTTTAGTCGTGAGAAATAAATACGGAAAGGCGAGCGGGATAATTTGATATTGCTTTGCGATAATTAGGCAGATAATAGAGTTAGAGGTATTTGTATATTTATGTATAAATTTTTTTAAACTTTTTTTAATTTTTGAAATTTATAAGCAAGAACTTTTGATAACAATTGGCGTTCTTATACTCCCAGCTAAAAATTTTTTTAAAACTTTTTAACTGCCTATTTTTAAATAATTTGTTTTTTAATTTTCCTTCATCCAAAATACTCATATTTTCATAACTTTCATAATGCTTCCAGTAGCTCATTAAAATCTTAACACCTTCTCAGTGCTCATCGTCTGAGCTAGCATTATTGCAGTGTGATTTCCGTACAGCCTGAAAGTATGCAATGAAATTACTTCAAAGCTTGACATGTCCTTTACGTTTAATGATTTTTTACGGCATTTAATTATTTTGATATACAAAGAATCAGAGCACTACTAAGCACATTAAGAAACGAAATTGTAAATTGGCATATAATATATGCAAACTCATGGCGCCTAAATGCATGCTATGCTGCTTAAGAACTAAGCTTGAATCTAAGTTCATACAAAATAGCACAGGGATGCATTTAATAAATTTACGCCTAACAAACTAAAAAAAAAAATATGTGAAAAATTGTTCGTTATTCACTAATTCGCTCGATTTGCTGCTGTTATTCGGAATTCATCCAAAGAGAGAACAGGTATGTACGAAAAAAAGTTTTTTGTTTTTGGAAAAAGTAAACTTTGCTGACAATTTAACAGCCTTAAATATTACATAAAATCACTAATTTATTAAAAATAATTTAATCCAAATATAATAACTGTACTTTTGAGACACTAGTATATACGTGCCTTGTCATATCTGAATGTATGTATATAGTAATTCATACAAATGCTTGGAGTGTCACGAAAGTGCACGTAATTCCCAAAGCAGGCAAATTGATTAATGAAAGCGGATTTCCACCAACGCTTTGTAGATATTCACAAATAAATTTTTATTTGTACTTCGGAGCGGTGTTATGTGTATTTATAGCTTTCCTAATGAATGTGGATGAGTGCGCAAGTTGTAATGACAAAAGCGCTGCGCCGCTAGCTGACAAAGCTCCCAGCTTCGTCGCAGCATAGCCACTTTTAGAGCTAAAAATGCTTGCTACAAGTAAGCTGTTTGTTAGCTTTGATAACTCGCGCTTTTATAGTCGACCGAGGCACGCGAAATTCCCGCTATTTGTTCATGTGCACTGCTTTACGAATGAATGCGGAGGCGTGTGCTAAACTGCCTATGCATAAATCCATATTAGCGTTACTGCCCTGAGTTGATTTGCTCGCGGCACGAAAGCGACAACACAATTCATTCACCTTTAAAACTTAATTACGGCTTCAGCTCAAAGCTTTTGGTATGCAAACAGCAGCATATTTATTTAAAATATCACCTGCCAGACGGCAGTCTGCTCATCTGCTTTGAGCATTTCTTTTTTTAAATAAAATTTATGTGCAAATGCCCGCCGGAAAAGGCCACAATAAATAAAATATAAGCCGAGGCATAGACAAACGCAGTGACAACGCCGGCAAGACTGCCGTTCAAAACTCTATATCTGTGTATATATTAATATATAACTGTATGCCTTGCATTAATACATACATATAAGTACATACTGAGTGGAATAAGAAACTGTAGACGACAAAGCTGTCTTACTTTTGGCCCAAGGTGCAATTGCAAAAGTGCCGGTCTGACTGAAGCTTTCGCCATAGACACAATGACAATACGTGGGATAGCGAGCTAAGAGTAGGTAAAGAATTTTATGCCTATTAGGGTGGTACTTCGGTCTAAAAGTTTTTAATTAAGATTTTCGAAAAACCTAACACCCACCTCCATACTACTACAGATGAAAAAAATACGCATAAGTTTTGGTCTGGATTAGGTGGTTATGAAGACTAAAAAAGTACTACTATAAAAAGCACATAATAAGTGGTTTCAGAAAATAACGGGTATTTTAGAACTCAAAATTTTGCGGGCTTGGCGGGTCCGTTTGTATATTTTTATACAACTCTGTCGTAAATATCCCTAAAGTACCATATGTTCATTGTTTATACTTTGTTTCTATTTCATAGATTTCCTATTCCATACATGACATTGAAATAGCACAATTGAAAAAGCTAAAGGTTATTCCAAAAATCGAGTTTGAGAAGTGTTTCCACACTTGGATAAAACGCCGACTTAAGTGTATAGTATCAAATGATGGCAAATAAATAAGTATTAAAAAAAAATCTACTATTTTTCGAAAATGCCAATTTTTGTTCGAAAATTGTATGATTTTTCGAAATTTCCTAATATTTTTTCGAAATTCCCATTACTTTTCGAACACGCTTCATATACACAATAATCCAAAGGTAGGGTATACTCGCTAATAGTGGGTAAAAAGTGAGCGTTTAGTTAGACCGTCATACTATAGACCGAACGATCGCGTGACTTCAGTAAAATGCGTTACTTTAATTTTTTTTATGGACCACCCTAAAACATTTACATAAATGCATGCATATGCATGCCTGTACTTTGAGTCGAGCGGCCTACTTCGCCGCTATCTTGAGTATGCGAGTATGAGGAGTACTAAAAAACCTTAAGTTGTAAATTATAAATGTCCAGCTGTAAGCGCGCACGCCGCCAAAAGCACTCAGCGGCAAAAACACTAGAAATACTTTCAGTTAGTTTCGAGTCACATGATACAAAGAAACCTCGGCTTCGGCTTTGACAGCACTGGCTTAGTGTGTGTCACCGACGGCATGGTGGTTGAGCAGCTAAGGATACACTTGGGATGTTTCACTGTCTCTCTCTTCGCTTCATCTCCAATGCTACTTTCACTTTTGTTTCGGTGAAACCGAAGCCAGTCAGCGATGTCATTCATAATGGGTCACCTGTGCAAACTGAAGCATTTGGTGGTTGGGCGAAAAGTTGCCTCAAGCATTGGTTTTGTGGTCACATTTATTATTATTATTGTTATTGTTGTTGTGCTAAGACAGCTTTTTATGTTGCAATGTAACACGTGTAGAAACAGAACTGAAGTATTTCGTACCTTTTTTAGTTGTTGTTTGTTATTAAATAACTTTTTGTGGTTAGCGGTTTCGTTGAACTCATTTAACAAAACGAGATTATTGTTTTAAACTGAGTAATGCGGTTTTGGTCATGAAGGCGCTTATAATGTGGGACCATTTTGAACTTAGATTGGCTTGAGTATACGTCCTTTTCAGTTTCAGTTTAATATGCCGTGGACCGCACATGTTTGCTGGTAGCTTTTCCATTACCACACTCACCACGTGAATGGCATACTTTAAGTCCGTCCGAATATAGTTTTCGGAAGACTTTGCAAGGCAGCTGGCCGAAACTGTGCCTGGTTTGAAGTAATATAATTACGCGTGTTGTGGTTAGAAGTTATGGAAGAAAACGTATTCACCGTATTATGGTATCCATTTTTTCCACTTGGCATCTCTAGCATTTGATTATGGCATTATCATCTAGAAATTTTATTTATGTTTTGCTGTTATAAGCGGTCAATAACTCTGAGTTTAGATGTGAAAATTTTTGTTGCTCATTATCGGCAATTTCTCTTTGGTGTCAATCATTGCATTCGCTCGCACCAAGGAGCTCGGCAAATTTTTATTATCTATGTCACATCGAGCTTTCCTGATCTTTGTGATTTCAGCGCTTATTCAGCTTAACAAAATAGCTGAATAAAGCTCTGGGTCTCAAAGCTTTTCAAAGCTCCTCAAGACTTAACTTATTCAGCTTGATAAAATTATGGATAAAGCGCTGAATCTCAAAGCTTTTCAAAGCACCTGAAAAAATTTTGTTTGACTTGAGAAAATTATAGCTGAATATGGATTTGTAGTTTAAGGTTCTATTAGGAAGTTTCCTTATCATTCTATAATATTACAAATAATAATTACAAAGCTTTTTGTGAGTATTATCTAGCAAAGTGATCCACGACTAGTTCTGGAAAAATTTTGTTTCCTTTATTGTGTTTTCTTCAAGATATTCGGTGGTCTTAAAAAACAAACTAAAAACGATTAGTCGCGTTGAGTTGTTTGCTCTAATAATAACATAGTTCTTGTTTCTGGAAAATTCTTTACACGGACAACGTACATTTTTTTTCCTAATTTAGATATTCTTAATTGTAACTTTAGAAAGAAAACACATCAGCTTAGTGGCATTCTTTATTTTTTTCTAGCTTCTTCTTTCTATCTTCTATTTTCTTCTTTAAGATTTCGTAATTCTTTATAATTTTTTATTAATTTCTCTGAGCTGCTGTCACAATTAATCTTTGGCTAAAGAATATGTGATGAATAATACTAAGGCTTTTTTGCCTTATATACCTTATTTCAATACATAAAACAATTAATTTATTACATACATATTACACAGATTTTTGTTTTTGGTGCTTGTTTCTTATCTATCATCAAAGGCTTGGTAAAAATGTTATACACATATGTATTATGTACATTTATGTTATGTGGAATAATAATCTATTGACAAAATACGAAAAGACTTTTTCGACTATCAAGTATATGTAATTGGTATTACCTGAAACCACCTGGTATTGCCCAGAAACGTTTTCAAATCCTCGTTTTAATCCTCACAGGTATAACTAACAGTGCTTTCATATACAATCTGGACGCTATCAATTCCACTCTAATGTTATGATATGCTCTTAATCCCATATGTATTAAACGGCTTACAAATATATCCTTTATTAGTGTGCTATTATTTCTAATGCGTCTCGCAGACATACGACATCTTCGCTCCAATCGTGTAATTTCTCTTTTGGACGTTCGGCGCGTTTTTCTTGATTTATTCTCAGCGGCCCTCATGGTGTGTTATTCACAAATAAGTACTAAGACTAGTAATAGGTATTATTAGATGCCATAAACAAAAAGGTAAACACAAAATATTTAATTCTTCTTTTAAATTTCCCTGAAAGAAGGAAAAAAAGCCCTCAACCTTTATGTTAAAATTAGAAAAGATTTATTCGTTAATTTTGTTATTTTCATTTATTTATAACATATAATATTTATCCCAAAACATTTTTATTTTAAGCCGATATACTCATTTGCATATCGGTGCTGAATGTTGTGCAATAGAAATCGTCGATTCCTAAAGGCTTACTATTTATAATGTCAATTGATCTGCCAACTTTTTTTCATAACATTAAATAATTTTTTTAAAAAATTTTATGATTTTTTTTACAAAAATAAATAACTTGTTTTACAATATTAAATGAAGTTTTTCAGTTAATTTTTATAATAGTTAAAATTGATTCAAGATTTTTTTAAATTATGTTAAGTAATTTCGAACAAGTTATAAATTTAATTTTATATTTTTTATTTAAACAGTTTTTTAAAGTTTCATTTAGTCTAAATTATAGTTCTTTTTAGTCAAATTATTGCGAATTAATTTTTAAACTTATATTAAACAACTTAAATACAATATTTATATAGTGCTTAAAGTGTGTATATTTTTTCGATTCTCAACTTGAATCCTTGTGTCTGCAATTAAATTGCTGTTGCGAATGCACCGCGGGCAAAACCAGCTAATAACCTGCAGTGGCGGCAACTAAAGCGAGAATGGCAATGTGCACGGTATTTATAAGCTCGGAGCGGCACCAAAGCGCATAACTTACATATAATATGTGCAGTTAACAGTTATGACATACTTTTCTCTTTGCGAATTTTAAATTTTTTATTATTAAATTTTTTTCCGAATTCAATATTTTACATCTTAGTATTTTGTTATTGCCTTTTGGTCTTTTAGAATGAAAGTTCAGAAACCATATTTCTACTGACATATATAGTAACGATCTAGGTTCCAAAGTACTTCCCGAAACCCCAATTTAGGTATATCTCTTTTATGAGGCACACTCAATGCAGATATGCCCTGGCAATTGTTCGATTTCCATTCTGGAGTGCTAGTTAAGAGTTTTGTTAACTAGTTGAGTTCGAATAGAACGGTGACCCTTAACTGCAAACCAACTTTGAGTTTGAAACACCAGAGCACCTGCTAATGAACTGCATAGCAGTCTGTAGGCGCAGGATTAAGGCCCTTGGATCCAAGTTTCCGAACAGGGATCACAACGCCTCAATAGCACCTAGCAGTATATTGGAACTTTTCAATTTGCTCACTTACTTATCTAATCAAATCTAAGAGATTCCTTCTCGACTTGGTGTTTCCAATATAGTGAAGGTACCACAAATCTTCCGCAGAACCTTTTTTTTCTAAAACTCGTAACGCTGGCTCATCAGATGTTGCTAACATGCATAAAACTTATAGTTTTTCGGTTTCTTCAGCTTATGATATGAGTCCCCAAACAGCTATAACGCTTCTTCGATAATTGCCAGAAACTGAGGTGATATTTTTGTCTACTCCAAGATTTTCAAAAATTAATGTTTTTTACAGGAATGTCTTTTAGTTTTGAGACCCGGGCAAAATAAAAATACTGAAACTTTTATCAGGACCTTCTATTAACAGAAAAGATTACTATAGAATATAATTTTCGTTCATTTTGATATTTCTAAGTAAATTCATTAGAAAATTATCGGAACATGCAGGCCATGTTATATCGGGAAGACTCCCCATAAACATAGCAGCTGAGCGTTGCTCATCAGTCCGAGACAAGAGGGCTAAAAAACTGGCAAATATCGATGAAAAATGACTCCGGAAGTGGCAGGAGAGATGGAATACCTCAATAAGGGGAAGGTAGACCCACTCTCTCATACCCAATATTAGAGAATGGGTTACGCGGGATCATCGGGATGTGAACTATTACCTTACGCTTCGAAAAGGAAAAGCAAATACTTTCCGATAAACTAGGAAAGTCCATACATTCAAGGGACATAGTAATTTTTATGTTAATTTTCCATCTAGCGTGGGATATTGTATGTGGGATAAAGGCGTATACTATACAAAGGGTACGAGAAGACGAAATCGCTGTAAGACCGAGAGTTGCAAACCTATGACATAATAAGAACTTATATATAAAAGAGCTATTATATACATACATAAACAATACGTGCCCTGCGAAGGAAAGCCTACAGGTAGTTTCACAGGGAAACACAGATCTGTGGGCAAGCGGTTCTTTAGCACGTATGCGCTGTATGCGAATCGGACATAATTGTTGGTAGAGGCCAACTATATCTTTTGAAGATTTACACCCACCTTTGGCGTATCCATAAATAAAGTATATTCATTATAAAGACTAACAAAGCGCGATGAAAATGTTTGATATTGTAAGTAAAGGAACTCAAAGGAGAACTCATATTTACAGCCTAGGGCATCTATATTTGTATAAAAAATCCGAAGAAACAGGACTTATTTTTCGATCAGTAAGCAAAGTGTTTATCCCCTGCCACCAGAAGAAAATATATTTATTTACAAAAACACATTTATTAACCCCAAATTTTTAGAAGGGAACAACCGTTAAAATTTTTTCAAGAAATATATTCTAAATCGTTCGAGATCAAAAATACCGTACTCGTACAAATAAGTAAAATCAGCACAAAAAAAAATTAAATAAAAAATAAAATAAAAATAAGAAAAATTAAATTAATTAAAAAAAATATCAGTCATCCTAAATGTATGCCATATTTTACATAATGTTTATGAGTTACAAGTAGCATAAAAAATGTGCGATTTTTTCTGATAGCGAATGACTAACTTGTCCAAAGACTGCTTTTGGATGATAGTATTTCCTTCCAGGTTATGCTATTGCATACTCTTAGGTGACTAATTCGAATTTCTTGTCTGAAATGCATGCTTTTAGGCAAACTACGCAATCTAAGACCTAAATTAAAACGACTGGCTGCATATACTTTTTTAATAATTGCAGTTAAAATTTTCAATTATAATTCCAGATAATATTTAGAAACTGTTTTAAATAAGAAAATCCACGACTCAAAAATTCGGGTTCAGACTGTGGTCCACAACAACAATTTACGCAACAGAAAAATTATTATTATGCAACAGCCTTACTCGTTTTAAATAAATTGAAACCTGTACATGTACAGTTTTTTCCAGTTGTAAATATGTATGTACGAATGTATCTGTAAACCCTCACTGGCTTGTACACATTTAATCTCTGACCAAAAACTGTGATTCATTCATTGTATTGCAACAACAATTTTTTTGTGTGAAATGTAGCAATTTGATACGAAGAAATAGTACTTACCAACACTCAAGTAAATGCAAAGGAGGCTTGACTGTGCAAACACTAACACACAGGCAGAGGTGCGTGTGTTGTGCCTTATGTGTGTGCTTAAGGTTTGTGGGCTGCTTCAGTGTGGTTTTGTCATTAAGTAGTTTTCGTTGAATAGTTTAATGGTTTCGAAAGCGCTCAAAGTGTTCTACGCTCTGTTTGCGTTGCAACGCCCAGCAAGCAGACGCTCGCCTGTCAGTAAGTGTATGTGTGTGTGAGTGTGGGTGTGCCTATTTTGCGGCCACATGTTTGCTTTCAACACTTTTGCTGTTAGTGTAATTATTTTCTTAGCTATTGTTGCCGCCGCTGCTGCTGTTGTTGTTGTTGTACTGACGCTTGTTTTCCGAAAATTGAATAACATTTGTGGTAAACAAGTTTGCCTTGTTTACGTGCTGAAGATGGTGGCGGCGGTGGCGGCGACGGTGCTTACCGCACTGGAGATCTTTCTATGAGACATATGTACACAGGCATATCTGTATTATATATATACCTACATGCGTGTATGCACACATGTTGCCAATTTGGACGCCTGAACGAATTGTTTGCATACATTAGTTCGTATCGAGAATTTCGGGCGCCTAAAAGCATGCGTCTATTTATAAATGTATTTACTTTTACAGGCAACGGTGTAGGTGTATTTCTGTGTGCTTGTGTATTTGTAACGCTTGCGGTCGCTACGCTTGTGTGCTGCAGGGTTAGTGTGTCTATTAATTTATGAAATTGAATTTAATTTGAAACTTTTAAATGTAAATCTTTTAAAGAGTTGCCGAATTCGTAGGCGTTTAAAGGTCCTTTGAATTTTGGGCGGTTGAAAAGCGTTAGTGCCACTTATTGTTGGTTGAGTTTTGGGTTCTTCGGTGTGCGCTATTTTCAACCGACTATTTATTTACAATGCAATTACTTAAAAGTTTTGACATAATTGTAATTGATTGAAATCGTTTAACTTTGTGCTATAAAACGTAGATAAAAGGCTTTAAATACCTAATTGGAGTGCTGTTAATTAATGGATTACAGTGAGTTTAGCCATCATGCGTCGCAGGTGACCATTTTGTAACATAAATTTGTGTTTGGAATTATTTTTCTTAGTATCATCAATCAAAATGTTATACGAGGAATCGAGGTAGTGAGCGAAAAATTGAAAAGGTTATCAGACTTTTGAAACAGATTTAGGTTAAGAAAGTATTTTAATCTAGAGGTGTGAATTTTAGGTAATTTTTGAAGTAAGCAAGAGGCAATTAATATTTTTACAACCCATTTTTATAGTCAACATTAAAAAAGTCGAAAAAAGGATAAAATCTTCAAAAATTGAGGCTGGTAAAGTGGGGTTCTCGAAAAATTCCCACGTGCCACACGAATACCTCATAGCAATCTGAAACAAAACAAGAAAAAAGTTAACTTCGGTTGCACCGAAGCTAAATACCCTTCACAGGTGCATTTCTGTTAGTACCAGTAACTATGTGTTTAGTTTGTATGGCAGCTATATGCTATAGTAACCCGTTCTAACAAGTTTTTTAGAGATTACATTGTTGCCTTAAAAAATAATCTATACCAAATTTCGTGAATATATCTTTTCAAATGTGAAAGTTGTTCATACAAGAACTTGATTCCGATCGTTCAGTTTGTATGGCAGCTATATGCTAAAAGTTAACCGATCTGAACAATTTTCTCGGATATTACATTTTTGCCCTAGAAAATAATCTATGCCAAATTTGGTGAAGATACATTGTCAAATGCGAAAGTTTTCCATATGAGAACTTGATTCCGATCGTTCAGTTTGTATGGCAGCTTTATGCTATAGTGGTCCGATATCGGCCGTTCCGACAAATGAGCAGCTTCTTGAAGAGAAAATGACGTTTGGGACTAGTTCGTACATATACAGACAGACAGACAACCCTGGCTAAATCGACTCAGCTCGACATACTGATCATTTATATAAATATTTCTTTATGGTATAAAAGACAATTAATTATTAATTAAAAAAAACTGCTGACGAAAATACCACCCTGCAAAAAAGAAATTTTTATCCCACCCCTTTTTAAACATAATAAAAACAGAAATTTAAGGATATGGCTAATTCCAGATAGGGACAAGACTATAAAGAAGACAAAAAAATGTAGTTAAAGCGGTAAGGAAAAAACTGAGACATCGTGATATCATTGAAAAAGACAGTTTCGAGAAAAATGCGTTAAAAGTTTTAGTTCCGACCTTACGAGTTTGGATGTCGGGTCAGCAAAACAAAATATCTCATAATTCGAATTTTGAAAAAATTGTTCTAGGCACATTTTTGAATAGTTAAACTTTGAAATTATAAAAAAAATAAATTTTTCTTTATTTTTAGACTAGACTTATTATTTTTTTTACAATTTTTTTTTTTTTTTTGATTTTTTAGTTACAGACTAAATTTCCTCCTATATATTATAGATTAATAAAATTATAAGACTCTTAACTGGATTAAGGACAAGTCACCGAAAGAAGTTATTTAATAAGGAAATCCAGACTGCTCTCCTATAGTATCCTTCGCAAACAAAAAAATTTATATTTCTACATTGGTAGGACTGTCTTTAATTACTATGCCAAATATGAGCGAGATCTGTCAGCCAGTTTGTTTACAGCAGCTGCATAGGTCGGCAAACCTCAGTAGTGCGTTGCGAATAAAAATATAGAAGAAGGAATTTATGTAAATTTTTGTATTTCGAATGTTGAAAAGGCTTACGGTGATTCAGTTTTATCAAAAATACAAGCCTACGAGCGATACAAGGCCTTCAAAGACGGTAAAGAAGCATTAAAGACATGAATCGTTCTGGTTGACCTTCGACCTCTTCAACTGATGAAATCAAGTGATAAAAATATTAAACAAGTGAAGAATATGGTGCTTGAAAATCGTGAGACAAGTGTAAGAAAGATGGCAAGAGAGCTTGATATCTCTGGCGAGTCCGTTCGAATGATTTCGACGGATATTTTGGGTATGAAACGCGTTCTTTCCCGACTGGTCTCAATAACGCTGAATTTTCTTCAAAAACAGTACCATAAAGTGATCTTTGGTGCGGGAAATTTTGATCACACATTCATGGAGAGCATAGTAACTGCCGATAAGACATGGTTTTATGAGTTTGAAATGCACACAAGTCAATAATCATCGGAATGGAAGGGAAAAAAAACGAGCAAAAACCGAAAAACCACAACAAAAATCACTCAGGTGAGGGATGCTCTTTTTTCAATACTCGTGGTTTGGTGCATCATGAATTGGTTCCGAAGGGCGGACGGTCAATAAGAAGTTCTATTTGGCCATATCGAGGCATTTGAGTACGAACATCTGTCGAAAACGGCCGGAATTGTGGTAGAAAAATTTTAAAGGATTTTACACGATGATAATGCACCATCGCATCGACTCACGATTGTTACCCAATTCAAAGCCAAAAACGCAATGAATACCATTAATCAAGCACCATAATTACCCGATTTGGCTTCTTATGATTTTTTCTTGTTCCTCAAACTGAAGTTGCAACTCCGTGGTATCAGTTTTCTGTCGATCGAAGAAAAGAGAATTTTTTATGCTGAAATTATTAATCTTCTATCAAAGCGAATGATTGAGTTTCATATGATACAAAAGTATACCACGTTTTCTTCATGAGTAGTATATTAGTGTACGCAAAGTTGTGAATTTTCGAAAATCGTATAGGATTTTACATATTTGCATACACGTGTATAGATATTGTCGTACAATTGCATATGTAAAAGAATATTGCATTTTTCAGTTAATTCTATAAATGTTATTGCCATTTGCTTTGTTATGCAATTTTTGTTAAAAAGTGTGTTTTTACATTGAAATTTCAATACATAATCCACTTTTTCGAGCAAGAGTCTTAGAAAATGTAGTTGCAAATGCATTTCTGGGTATTTACCAGTAGCAAAACGAAACTTGTAAATACTGTCGAAGCTCAAAATTTGTGTTTTCTGCAATATTTAGTTACATGTCTCGCTCATGAATAAAGAAAGGAGCTTTGAGAATTTGTTGAGCTGCAATTAAAACAAAAATATTTTTGTCTATTTTTGCTTTTGATTATATTATTATTTTTAGTGTCATTTTATTGTGAGCTCAATTTAAACACGATTTTATTTATGTCAGTAAATTCCATTCCCTTTTTGTGTCATCAATACACAAATGTATATGCTTGAGTTTACTTAAAGGCAGATTGTTTGCACTAGAATAGCAGCGAAGCAGAAATGTGTTCATTCCTCTGAAGTAAAATTCGCATTAAAAACATAATCAAACACTTTTGGTTTATAACTCCAACTTAGATTAAAAATGTGTGCAATTTTAGGTAATGAAATGTAATTATTGATACATATTTTTTATCATTTTCATAATACATATATAAGTCAATAATATTAGGTGTGATATATACATTTTTTATATACTATATAATATTTCCAATCATATTTTTTCAAAGCAATGAATGTATTGTCTTCTTCTTCACTGCTGCCTTAAATACACCAGCAGTTTACACTTAGCCTACGCTTTAACCTACAACAAAGCAAAAACTTAGAAATGCACCCTTTCCTACGCTCCCCAAATCCACAAAAATTGCATAATCTCCAAGGTTGCGGCACAAGTTTGAAGGCTGCCACGCTGTGAGCGGTCATGCACTGAAGTGAAGGAGCAATATATGGAAAACCCTAAATCGGAGGCCTCACTGCAAGACTGGACATTGCCACCGCTGCTGTGGTGTGTGCATAATTTTACGGCCGATAAAAAATTTACATCTCTCTGTGTTTTTACGCTTGTCTCAGAACGCTCTATTGGCCGCATTAAAAGCTTTGCTTGTGTAAACCGAAGAGTTTAGTTGAAACCCCACATGTGCGCTCACATATTTTCTCGACATCTGCCAGCTTTGCTTTGGGTTCATAATCGATGCGGTGAGCGCTATGAAAAACGCATGAAGTGTGGCGCAACTACAAGAAAAAATAACACTGAAAAAAGGCATAGATTGACAGTGAACTGATATTCACTCGCAAGATTCAGTTTATAAAATGCCAAGTCAGCCAGTCAGTCGGTTGAATCGGTAGAACGAGCATAAAAAAACCTGCCACATTCTTGAGTGAATAAAAGTTTAACGCAAACACACGCACACACATGTATACACACACGCATAAGAGAAACTAAGCAAATTAAAGTGCACCTAACTTCACGCATAAGCACACGAATGAGTTTCCTGTCAGAGAATGTATGGACAACAACAAAAACTATGCACTGACTTACATAAGAGCACAAACAAAGCTTGTGTGCGAGTGTAGTTATGTGATTCTTAGTGGCCTTCCATGCACAGAAAGAAATATGTTTCTGGGCATACTCGTTTTTTTTCATCTCTGCTTTGTATTCTAGGTATTCTAGGCTCTACTTTCCGAAGCTCACTTTTTATGAAGAGTATAGCTCAGCCTTTTATGCCTTCTTTGAAGCTTCACTTTTTAACATATTGCTTTGTTGTAGTGTTATTTTTTCGGTAAGCCTTTCTTAAAATTCTTTCACATTTTTAATACCGTTCTGTTGCATAACTTTTGCTCGCTTCATATTTATTTTAAAACTGAAGAAGTGAAACACATTTTTAGCTTCGGTCGTCTCGGTGGAAGCGATTTAAATTGAAGCACAAAAAATTTCTTCGCGAAATATACAAGCATTTATCTACAATACATATGCTCCACATACAGGACTTACAAAAAATAACGTCTTCATTTTCAAAAGTCTAGGAAGCGTTTACTGGGAAAGTTTTGTAATATTGTTTTAGTATAACTGGCATTTACGAAACACTTGCTTTAATATTCCGCTATGTATGGCAAAGCATGACATCTTTGGTAACAACTTGCAACTAAATTTTCCGCATATGCCACAGAAAGTGACCGGAGTAGCGGAATGAAATATTTTGTTAAGATTAAATATTTTCGTGATATTTCGGCTTTCACTAAAGCATAAGCATTTTGTATTGGTTTGGCATCTGGTGACGGTTTTTTTTTCCAATTGCGTGAAGAGTTTGCTTCTATTTTTCGGTTTATTGTCTTCTTTCAGTATCCGGTCATGGTTTGTTTTGCCATAAAGCATTTCAATTGACTTCAAAAAACTCCTTTTATGCAATTTTATCAAATTAATGGCGTTCAGCTCTTTTCGATGTTGGTTTTTCCATGTAGGGTATTTCCTAACCGGCCCAACCGATTACAACCACGCCTACTCTCCATATAATACTGCACGAACAATGCCCCTAAAGTATGCCATCTTATGACCAAAAATTCTCCAAATGCACCTAAAACTGTTCAAGCCCCTAAGTACCGAAACTTTGGACCCCTGTATTTATAGTTGTATTTTTACCCCAAATATCGGTTAATGTATTTCCTGATAATAATATCTCTGTGTACCAAAAATGTATTGAATCGGGTCAATACTTTCCTTAGTCCCCATTTATCTATTGTACAGATTTTCGAACTTCCGGCTGACTTTATGCCCCATATATCGGCCAGTGTGTGACTTATCTCAACGAAAATGAGAAAGCATACTTTATATAACGGTATATATTTTTCTAAAATGAATACTGTCGGGATAAAACCTCACCTAGCTCCCATATAAATAACATCCGGATATTCGAATAACCAGTTGACTTTACTCCACATGATTGGTGATGGCTTGGAAGTAATTTTAATGAATCTCTGATAACATTTTATTGCTATAAGGCGGCGACAAAAATAAATAGAACCGGTTCTATACTATTTCCAACAACTGACAGGATATTCAGCAAGCACCACTCGCGACTTGGCTCCCACGTCGCTGTTGACAATCATAACTTTGAATTCGTAAGTAATTTCGTCAGGCTCCAAATACGACGAAGAACAACTCTTGCCAGGTGCTACTTCAGACTAACTGGGCAATTGATAAGTAAAGGTCTCTCTCGTCGAACAAAATATAAACTCAAGTCATTCATTATTCCCGTTCTGCTGGTCCTCTGCATGGAGGATGAAAGCATCAAATGAAGCGATGTAATGAATTTTCGAGTGAAAGGTTCTGCGGAAGATTTATGGCAACGGCAAATACCACAGTCGATGGAACGATGAGCTGTTCAGCGAAAAAAGAGTCAGCGGCTGCGCTTGCTGGTCATGTTGTTGGGATAGAGAATATTCCTTATATCGAATATGTCAGTCAGTGTATGAGTTATATACATATAATTACTTGGATTCCGATCCTCTGGTGGACGTTTTGATTTTTCTGGCTTTGATTCTTGCAAGCTAAAAGGGTATAATTGGTTTGGTTGCACACTGGCTTAGCTCTTCTTTACTTATTTTGTTTTTTATTTTTCGGCACGTCGTGACACACTTGTGAAGACCAACAAAAATGAGCAAATTTTTGGCGACATTGATCGCTATTGAATATGTCTAATCGGCACAAAAAAAAATAAAAATAAAAACACTGCAAATTGATAGCATAAAGGAAAGACGTTAATTTTTCAACACACTGTATGTTAAATTCCTAAAATAAAAAATAATTTTAAACAGCTGATTAAGTCAACTTTAGTATTGAGTTGTTTAATCGAAGAGACCGAAATCCATGTCGTCGTCTTTCTCGGACTCCGACTCCTCCTTGCTGCTACAAAGCAATGCTGCATTCAACTACCAGAAAATATTTATGCTTTTTGTGTGAAAATTCGAAATCCTTTGTGGTCTTCAAACGTAAAATACAAATTTGTTTGCGAAAGCAAACCAAATTTTAAAACAAAAAATGTATTTGATAGTTCATGCATAAAAGTAAAAATAGGAAAATGTCCCCCACACGCCAGCTTGATTTCTCACATGCATTATTCATTTTCACGCTTTCACACGTTTCAACGTTTCAAGTTTGTTAATGGTGTTGTATGTAAGCATGTGCATGTGTGTGTATATGGGCACTTTTGAGAATGTGGCCACACTGGCTTATAGAAAACCATGTTACCGTTTTGAACTTTGCTTGCGTTCGACATGACGACAAACGCGCAAAAACACATACATCCGCTGGTGAGTGTGTTTGTGTAACGCTGGGTTCATATTTGTTTTCACTCATGCAAAGTGTTGAAAACTTTTCGCTTTCGGGCGCAACGCACACGGAAACATTTGACATCGAAAAAAAAAACCGAATCACATATCACTCATGCCGGGCGCATATGTTTACAGACGCTATGCATATATGAGCGTGCCAACCTGCGCATATGTATGTGTGAGTTTGTGTCACGCGGTGGCGCATGTATGTAAATGTGTGCAGCGGATTGTACGGTGAAAGTACGTGTGGGAAAGGAAAATTCTAAAGTGAAATGCCGTGAAACTTTCGTCGTCGTCGTTGTCGACGTCGTCAGCTGAAATAGGCAATTCGGGTATTTGTGCGCACTTTGTCAGCGCCGCAGCCGGAAGGATGCTACAACGGAAAGTTGCACTTTGACGAGCAGTTGTTGGCTAAATGCGCTCTCGAAATGAATTCGAAAATGCTCACTTCTGCGGCGGGTTATTTCAAAGTTTTCACTTCGTTGTTTATGTTTTCGTACGCTCAAAGCACAAAACTTGTGCAATTTCCAGCATTCTCGCGCAAAATCGCAATTGCCAAGAGCCAAGCTAATCTTGACTCGAATGTTGTATACATTTTTGTAACTTGCCATTTCATGGCGTTTTGTTTGCATGCAAGTTGTTTAGTTTTTTGTTGTTGTTTTTTGTAGCATCGAAAACACTGTGCAGTGTTGCTTGAAAACTGAAAACACAATTAGACAGGCTCAAAGCGCACTAACGAAGACGTTCAAAGTGAAAGGTGCAAATTCCGGTTGTAAAGAAGCGAGCAATTGAGTTGCTCGGCGTTAAGTAAGAGAAGTGAAACTTTATGAATCTAAACTGCTGTTGTGATTGTTTTGAGAGTGTGTAAGATAGATGGCATAAATTAAGTTTTTATTGTCAGCACAAATAAGAGGTTAAACCCCTGCTAAAGCAACTCGTCTGCAATGCAGTTGAAGCAGGCTTTTTATTGTATATAATATATGTCTGAATAGACATAATGCGTAAGTTAGAATTAGTATTATTTTTTTTTTAATTGTATATTGTTTTCAAATATTAAAATTTTGAAAAAGGAAAGGCCATTGGCATTTGTTAGCTGCGCGCCTCTACTAGAATTCGCGGAATTGCAGCAAAAAGGGAATAGTTGTTCCAAACTGACAGCATTAATAGGCACCTTTGTCATATTTTGGGATCAGAAAATGCACTCACAAGTCAAGCAACATCGCTGATTGATCCATTTGAAGCTGTTTTGGACATTAAAATCCATTACTAATCCACAATTTTTTTAAATAAATAGATAAATGTACAGATACTCCGATTATCAAGAAGCGTTTTTTCACAATTATTTCACCTACAGAGCGTACCAAAGTCGTTTTATTAAGAGGACTCAAACTGTTAACTGCGTCTTCAGTAAAAAGTTTTTTTTTAATAAAATATGAGCAGAGAAAACCATTGGTTCATATTTCTTCAAAAATTACCACCAATAAAGCACTCTATGATGATGAAAACTTTCGATGAGCGCATTAACTTGCGTCGTGGATCTCCAATATCAGGCGTTTTAACACCGCTACACTACTTTTGGTTGGGGGTCGTTTGCCTTCGCAGGGTAAGCGCGAAACGATTAACGCCTTGTAAGCGGGATATTCAACGCTTTAAGGGGGTATTCTACTCCAGAATTTTGAAAAATTCGTTTTTTTTCATATATTTAAAGTTTAGATATTCAAAAATATGACCTTGGAAGGACTTTTCAAAATTCGACTTATTTTCAGAGATACAGCCGATTTTGTGAGGTGGCGTCCGTTTTCTTCTAAACTTTAAACGCGTTTTTCTCGAAACTACTTTTTTCCACACGATACCGGCATTACCTCAAGTTCTATACAACCGATTTACTTAAAATTTTGAAATATATAATCCTTTATCGTTCCTACCAGCATCGTGTAAAAATTTTTGTTTTTAATATTAAAAAAAAAAGCGTAAAAAATTATTTTTATTTTCAGGCAGTCGCCATTTTTTTTCGTGTTCCCGGACTTAAACAGCATCCTTACTGATTAAGAATTTCTTTTGATTTTTTTTTTTCAAATCATCAGAAGAGTCAGGATCAATGTCACCAGGATGCGCCATTTTTTACACCTGTCTCTTCCCCCTCTAATTATTTTAATTTTTAATAATTTTTTGTAAACTTTTTTTTCTGTATTCTTAAGATATCAATAAAAACACCATAAAAGAATGTATAGTAAAAATCTTTTTGATTTCTTTTTGAATAAAATTCAAAAAACTGCCCAAAATTTGATTTCTAGAGCAGAATACTCCTTTAATGCTGACATACTGCAACCTCCGCACTAATTGCTGTCAAAAGTGGCCAAAATATTGTGCTTTTGCCTGGAATTTAATCGACTCAATGCGGTGATCACTTACGCGAAATCATTATGGCAAACCATTAACGCAACTTCTTGACCAAAGCATCTCTAAAAACACGCTTTATTTTCACTTCGAAACCACATGTTTTAAAAACCACCTTTTATAGTATGACACGTACAAGCAACAAGTGTACTGAGAAACTCAGATACCGATATATTTTGATTACATACATATATTGAAATTATTTGGTGCTATTATAAGTGAAGAACTGTGAGATTGGGAATCGATAATTGTTTGGTAAGGAAGACCGTGTTATTATTGCGCATTATTGTTATCTACTTACATGTATGTGTAAGTCTGAAATTGAACAACAACCATATGAAATGCTTTTGTATTGCTTGTTATAACCACAGACGCACATATTGGAAAATTAATTAAGGATGCCAGCAAGTTTGTTGCTGCTGCTGCTGCCTCTGCTCCAGCTGCTGGTGCTGGCCTGTTGCCGAAAAGAGGGAGGAACTAAAAAGAGAAGTTGAAGTCCGAGGAAGACGACGATATGGGGTTCGGTCTCTACAAAAAGAAACAGCACAAACTGAAGTACATACTACTTTGAGCAAAAAATAATAATTAGTGTTTAGTATACGCTTGTCTTTTTGAATTACATAAAGCGCATTTGGCGATGATGATGAGTGAAATTATTCATCAAAGAAGTTCCATTAAATTTTGTGTGCGGAATCAAATTTCTGGTGCCGAAAAGAAAAAGGCTTTGGTGATAATTGTTTGCCAGTCTGAGATCTTACTGCCATCGTTGTAATATTGGATCGAAAGGATCCGTTAGGATGTCAAGAAACATATTATTACTAGCAGTGAGTCTTGGATCTATGCTTACTTTACGGAAACAGACGATCAATCGGTGGAATATCGTGGGTGAGCCGAATCCGAAAGATCCCGTCTAAACAGTCAAAACTAAAAGTTTTGTTGACAGTTCTCTTCGCTATTGCAAAAGGAGGCTGGAATTATTGGCGAACAGCTCTTGGTCTTTGCACTACAATAATGCACCATCGCATACTGCATTGTTTCTTGATGAAATTTTAACCAAATTTTAAACAATATCGTGCCGAAACACGTATTTAGTTCCGTGTGACTCCTGACTTTTCAGCAAATACAAGTGACTGCTCCGGAGAAACCGTTTTCAGTCAATTGAGGCCTGTAAATGTGAATCGCTGGGCGCAATGAAGGCTAAAATTGACTTTACAACTGTTTCGATGATTGGAAAAAACGTTGGCACAAATGTATTATAGTCAAGTGGGCTTACCTTGAGTAGGCGACATAGCTTTTAAAGAATAATTTTAAAATTTTTAAATTATGAACAAAGACGTGCTATTTTTTGCTCATAGTAGCATAATGCATATGAAGTGGGTAACCAAAGAGACACCTCCAGCTGCTCAAGCTTCTGGCAGACGCACGACTAACGGTAACTGGCACAAGCGCACCGGGAAACAAGGGAAGACTCTTTACAGCATGCCAGCCAATTAGACAGCATTAAAGTACAGCATGCAGCAAAGGAGGACGAGAACTGAGGGCTAGTATGAGCTGGTGTAGCTCTAGCTATGCGCTTGTATGCACAATAGAAATAAAACACACTGCCAACAAAAACAAAAAAATCGAATTACAACTACAACAGCACCAAAGCAGCTTCATGATGACAGTACCGTTAGTGGTTGTAATACAACTTGTTGTGGGCTTGTGGGTTTGCGCATGTTCCTTGTTTTTGTGCACTTTTTGTTATTTCGATTGTGTGTTTTGTATTTCGGCCAAGGAGCCCAACAGTGTTGTAGCGATAATTGCTATTGGATACTCACATCTACTCCATAACAGGCGTGTGCACTGCTGGGAATGAACAATGACTGTCACGCCTGAAAGTGTCCGAGAATTCCTGCATACCCGTTTTACATAGACACACACCTTCATTTACACTTAAAATGAGCTTGGCGTGTTGAGTGCGTGTCTCTTGTGGCTTATGCAAGCGTTCTTGCAGTTGGCATATATGAAGAAGCTAATTGGATGCTCTTTTCGAAATTCTCTTCCGCACTCAGGCAATAATCTATGCGGAAATGCTTGCACCGGTCCTTGCTGCAGCTTATTGGCATTTTGCTTACTCATCGAAGAGGTTTTCAGTTTTTAGAAGTGCCCAATCCTTCTTCCGTACTGCAGCCAGTTGTGAGGGCTGGCATGCTGCTTATGCGTTTAATTGCTTCAGGGAATTTCATTGTGCTATTTCAATTTATGAGTACTTTACTTCTACTCAACTCTACTGCTTTACGATTTCTCCATATTAACGCTATTAACGATTAGAATCGAGTGCCGGTTGTTTATGGAGATTTGCTTGAACACTCACAGCGCCAAGGAATGTCAGCAATTTGTGTGTAAAATTGAAGAATCCCACAAAAATCGTGCAGTAGAGCATTCTTTTAATCAGGCATACATAATTGATATTCCGGAACTTTCTTTTTTAGTCTATAAAAAGTAAAAATAAATATCGAAAATTTCTAATTTGCGCGTTATGCCATCAAATGGTTGAAGAATTAAAAAATATACATCGTAAAAGTAACAACACTAACTTTATACTGAGAAATCACAACTCCAAATCGAATTAAGAATTTTCAATGAGCGTCTGCTGCTTAGTCAGGCAGTGTATGTAGAGTCCATGTATAATTCATAAATAAAATAATTTTGAATTTAAGCAGTTCGTAAGGGATAAGTCAAGCATTAAGAATGCTAAAAAAATATTGGTTATATCATTTTCGCACAGTCAAATTAATTTAGTACTTAAAAATTAGAAACGCAGTTATGCCTTTTCCACAGCTGGCTACTCGATCAACGATAGGCTCGTTTAACGATCGGCTATTATATTGTACTAGCTTGTTTTATTTTTTTCCTTTTTTCAGCGATTAAAATTCATCAGCTGATTGCCATTTTAGCAATGCACACAACCAAATTTTTAGTCTGGACACCAACCGGCAGAGTTAAACACAGCTAAATTTATAGTGTAGACAACCACCCCTTAGAGTTTCATTCTGATTTCAATGAACTCCTCTACGAAGAGGCTACTACTACTCCATTTTATTAATATATGGAAAGTTTTAGCATCGGTTCTCATGAATATA
Source organism: Bactrocera correcta (assembly GCA_027475135.1). Taxonomy (NCBI): domain Eukaryota; kingdom Metazoa; phylum Arthropoda; class Insecta; order Diptera; family Tephritidae; genus Bactrocera; species Bactrocera correcta. The sequence continues at coordinate 49,049,041 of CM050323.1, forward strand.
TGCCGTCAACTAACGAACATCATAACTAAAACTGAGGCTTTTTAATGATCCTACAATCTGTCTGTCGCCAATGAGAACGAAAATTTTTAAAAAATATACAACAAACAAACGATACAAACTTTATATTATATTTCTTATTTAAAGACACAAATCCATAGTATTCTTATGGTATTAAATATAAAGTAGTCCAGAATCAAGCTAAATGAGTTTGCCATTCCGAAGACACTAAAAGCATGTCCTCAATTCCAAATTTCTCAAAGAGAATGTAGCACAGCTTTAAGATGTCGAAATAAAAGTCTTTCATGCTATTTAATTAGTATCTTCATGTTTCCCTAATAAAACTATCGAGTGTCTATGCAATTTTACTCAGCAGAATACGCCTTTAATAGCCCCACAATTAAGCGTCCCAGTTTCTCATAGGCAATAAATTGCTTCATGCCTAAATAGAGAGAGTAATTGGATTCGAGTGGCCCAAAGTGTGAGCAAGAAGAAAAAGCTTCACAATTATAACAGAAAAAAATAGAAGAAACAAAATGAAAGACAATGAACGCACAAGCTTACCCACACATGCGTGAGCATATAAGAAATTAGCAACGTAACTCAATTATTTTCTACTTTCCCCAGTAAGCACTAAAGCTTAACTGACTCACACACTCACACATCGTGTGACTTTAAATTGCTTAAAAGCTGAAGCAAAGTAAAATCTGCTTAATTGAAATGATAAACTGGCCCACTAGTAACGGCATATGCATATTTGCTAGAAAGCAAGGAAAGTGGGGGTAAAGGTGCAAGGAGAGGGATTTCGCAAGACAGCGCTGTCAATTCCCATTGTTGAACTCAATATAAAGTGAATTTAAATATTTTTAACTTATTTAAAACAAGCAGTGCCAGCGAAAGTAATTTTTATAAAACGCGCTTCGTTTTCATCTATGCGTTCTCCTTTACTTGCGCATAAGCTCTGACTTTTACATACACCAGCATGCACATAGGAGTACGAGCGCGAGTATATATGTATATATATATATATATATGTATGTGTGTGTATCGTTGCTTTGACGTTGTACATTTTGCGCTATTTTTTTCTTTTTTTAACTTTATGCTCGCTAATTTTCCACTGCTACGCTTTTCATTTCGCATATTTTTCACTCACATCTTCGGTGTACAGTGGCATAAACAGCGAAAAGCATTGCTTAAATAAGTGTTAAACTAAAAACTTTTTACTTTTGCACTAGAGAAGCATTTGAAAATCGTATTTGAATCGGTAGAGAGTTCAATGAAGAGAAAACTCACTAATTAAAAATAAAAATGTGTGAAAAATAGAGTTTTGTTTTTTTTCGATTGTAAGTCAAAATAAGGTTTCCTTCTTCACATTTTAATTAAAAAAATCCTCATCTTTGGAACACAAGAAGGTAAATTTACACCAAGTTTGGTAAAAGAAAAATAAAGTTTTATATTAGAAAAGAATAAAAAGCCGAAAAATTGGTTTATATGCATTTTTGACAAAAAATGTTAGGTTATGTGAAAAACATGAACAAGATCTATATACAAAAGTTCTACAACTTGCCATATAATTTTTTTCTATAGGACTCTTAATTTTGCCTGAAATTGAGACAAACTGTTTTTAACCTTTAAAAATTTAACCACGTCCCCATAATTTTACCGACTGGAAATCAGTCGTAAATAATTTTTTCTTTCATAATTTTTGCTATTTATTTTATTTCCAATTGGTTTCACCCTACTACAATATTTTTTTTTTTTTTTTTTTAATGATTTACCCTGCTCTATTATACTGGAAATACTATACAGCTTCAATTCTTTCATTTTCCTAGTCAAACACGCATTGAGAATTTTTATTTTATTTTTAAACTGAACTATTGCTTACAATTTGCATTGCTTAGAGTTGTTGTAAAAACAGTAAACATTTCGAAAATAGTTTTGTGAAGTATTCTCATGCCTTCTGCGGCTTAATGGTCTACCAATCAATCAATTAAATCAGTTTAAAGTAAATAATTTATCTTATAGTTAAACAAGGAATAGTCCTAAAATAATTTTGAGATTACCTTCCGCGCTTACTGTGAGCATTGGGTTATCAACTGTGCTCCTTCCTGTAACATAAAGCGACCTTTTTGCGACTGAATATTATAGTATTATTTTTGTAGTTGTATATTATGCTTAAAATCATTTTTATGAGAATATTGCCATAATGTCAAACTAAAGTCATTTGCCTATTATTACTAGTGAACACCAATACATGCCAATTAAAACTCCAATAAAGTGGCTGACTGAATATTTTTAAAAGGAAGCCAGTTTTTTCGTCTTCCCAGCTTTCTCCTCGAAGAAAATATTTTTTTGTTTTCAAATTCAGTGAGTCGAGGTGGTTCAAAATTGTTATTCGAAAACAAAATTTCACGGCATATCTTATGTACTCATATACATGAAACCAATTATTGTATTTATAAATAATGTGTTTTGAATATATGATTTCACATACATTGTAAACGCTCTCAGTCTTTTAAATTTCTCATTATCCCCTCTTCATATATGAATAAAGAATTTGAGGCAAATGTTACTCATACGCCCCGACACACCGTATGCTACATAACTTTCACATTTTAGTATCACATGAAAATGTTAAATTTTAAAATTTTTCCCGGCACTTGCAATTTGAAGAAAATTGCAACGCATATTTTAGCCAAACTCCGGCCACTGTCGCCCGGTGTCGCCTTTGTCATCACTTCTACTGTTGCGCATTTCATAAATTTTGCATATGCTTGCATTATCTTGACAGCGGTGAATGTCAACTGCATAAATTCAGGCGCATTAATGTCACCGCCACTGAAACCAGTGGCCTAGTTTCCAGCCGCACCGCCAACGTGCTGTAGCGTAGAAGCCATTTAGGCGAGCTAGTGAAAGCGAGGCAACTGCTTTGCATACGCTATGCCCCGTACGCCATATCAATATGCTGCCACCAAGTAATGTAGCAATGAATATACATACATATATATATATATGCATATACATGTGTATATATATGTAAGTGTGTGGGTGAGTGAACCAGCTTTCATAGAAATATTTGCGTGTCTGTGTGTCCGGGCAACCTATTTGCCGTGCCGTGACATTTCTGCCAACATCACAGCGCAGCATAGAAGATATAGCTGCCATTGCCCTGATTTCAGCGCTGAGCGCAAACGTAAATATGAACGCAAACACACAAGCAGACTGAGGAATTATTCAATATATGTATTTATGTGTGTGCATGTATGTAAGCGCTAAGAGGAAGAGCAACGCGTCCAAATCACATTAAATATGAATATGTTCGCAGAGCAGCTAGTATGAGTTTGCTGCGCTGCCGGTGTGGCAAATGCATTGTTGGCGCTTCACTTTTTCATTCGTTCGCTCAATCACAGCTCAACTAACTAACTGTCTGTCTGCTCGGCTGCCTTTTGGCGCCGGATGTCGACTGCTGTGACTGTTGCAACAACCAAGCGACCATTGCTCAGAAATTAAGGAATATAGAACCTTTGTTGTTGTACTTGTTGTTGTTGCCGTTATTATCACGCTTGTTATGGCGGCGATGGCACCACCAGCTCGTAGTGCATAAGGTGGAGCTTTAAATTGGCGCTTCGCCTCTGCTCAAATGTAATCAAGCGTATATTGTTATTCTGACCCACAAATTTTGAATGAGTAATTCTCTGCTGAATAAATAATAAAGTCATTGTGCGCCGGCATACACATATGTATGTATATATAAGTCAAAATATGTGGCTTTGTTTATATATTTGCACGTTTGTTGTGTTGCGAGGCGAAATCTTCTTAAGCGTGTATTCAAAATTTCAGCTTATATATGCTAATGTTAACTAAATGCCGCATATATTTGTTTATTTTATACTGGCGGGTAGTTTGCACTAAAATTAGCTTTTGAACCTGTTTATGCATATTTAAATGCAAATTAATTTGTTTGACATTTCAGCGCTTGTCTGCATAAGTTTGCGTAGTTAAAGCAGGAAAATCATAATTTAAGCACTAATTTGGTGTTTAAAAAAGATTTTTTTCATTGAAAGTAGATAGAAAGGAATTCATCTGGTAGTTTCTACAGTTTGGTGTTTCTTCTTCGTATTGCGCTTAAAAATTTTTCTTAACTCCAGGTTAGGAAAAAACATTCCTGCGACATCAGTTAGCTGTAGCGCTAAATTTAACTTATTTTTAAAAATTATTATAATTTTTGTTGCTTCAGCCGAAATCTGCACACATCTGTATATGCGTGGATGTGAAAGATTCATTGTTCTAAATTGAATTAATTCATTCTTTTATAAATTTTATCCACAACTTTTTCTTCACAAAAGATAACATTTCCCGCTGCTATTATAAAAAATATGCTCCAAATCCATAAAATATACTTACACATACATTATAATCGCTCTCAGGCTTCTCAATTTTATATTAGTTCTTCGTTTTGTATGTATAATGAATTTCAAACAAATGTTACTCATACGATCCGGCGCACTGTGGGGTAGCTTACACATACTGGTATCACAATGTGCACGTAAAATAAATTTGGCATGTTATATTGCTACTTAATTGTATATGTGAACAAAAATTTTTAAATTAGAATTTTTTCCAATTTTCTGTATGAATTTGAACTCAAATAAAACCAAAAGGAGGCTTTTCCTCACAAAATGCAGGTTTTGGCAAAACAAAGAATGTCTTTTGAAACGTAAATTAATAATATTTTAGATGATATTGGAGCATATTTAAACCTCCAAATTTAACACAGACACACATATATATACTATACAGTAAATTTGTTCAACCTAAATGTTGCACAATGCGTATGAGTAATATGTTATAGTTATAATAAATAGTATACTAACGTCACATCTAGGCTTTAGCAGTACATTTGGGAATGTAATTCCATTGAAAAACAAAAATTCAGTTAGAAATTATTTACCTCTGCAGGAAGAAAATATTAGGTTGTCAACAAAGTCTTGCGGTATTTTCGCTAGTTGGCGCTGAAAGTGCGTAATTCTTGTTCTGTTCGTCATCGGGTTATGCTATACCTTTTTGGAAAGCTCATTTCACGCGCTAACACGTGTTTGATTGATTGTCGTTTCTTTTAAGTCGTTCGTGAGTTATAGCGTCGCAAACATGGAGCAAAATAAAGATAAAATACGGCATATTTTACAGTACTACTACGATAAAGGCAAAAATGCATCTCAAGCCGCCAAAAAAAGTTTGTGCAGTTTATGGACCCGATACAGTTTCCGCTTTCACCGCACAACGATGGTTTCAACGTTTTCGTTCTGGTGTAGAGGTGGTCGAAGATGCGCCACGCTGCGGAAGGCCTGTCGTTGAAAATTGCGATAAAATCGCTGAATTGGTCGAAAGAGACCGGCATAGTAGCAGCCGTAGCATCGGTCAAAAGCTGGGCATGAGTCATCAAATCGTTATAAGCCATTTCAATAAATCATTCAATAAAAATACCGCAAGACTTTTTTGACAACCTAATACCACTAATAGAACAGCTAACGCTTTCTGCATAAAAGATAGATTTTAATGAATAAATTTTGAATTTTAAAATTGTGTACAAAGTTTTACCATTTTCTGCTCACATTTAAAATTTAAATTTCACATTTCAATAATATCCTCTTTATTTTTATTTTTAAAGCAGTTTTAGGCATTTGAAGAGCATGAGCAAAAAAAGCAGTTTACAAATCCAAAAACAAACTAACGTGTACATAAAATGTTTACTCAAAACGAGAAATAGTACATAAAAATACGCCAAGAACTCACAAGCGCATTGAAAACTGTACCATGAAAATGTTGCCCGCCTGCCAAACTTCCGTTTATGCTGCTGCCAACTTCCGTGGTTGTGTTATGTTCTAGAAGTATTTTAACACAGGGTATTTGTGTTTCAACTCTTTAACACTTGCTCCTTAAAGCACATGCATACATAAACAACACAATTTAGAACGCAAATATTTGCGGAGCTAGGTGAGCCGCAAAAATTCCAAGTCGACAAGTGCTTTAAATTATGAGGACAATCCTTACAGGGAACCTCATTTGGACAGCTGTTCTGGACCCGTTATATTACTTAATACGTGATATAATAGCTCATAAGACCCTTACAAATCTACAAAGTGTTTTTTAACCAACAGAGATTTGTTAAGAGGGTTAAAGACTGTTACGGCAATGTAACTAGTTCACAGGTAATGCTTCAAGATCTGACTGCATGTTTTGTTCACCCCCTCTTCAATACAACTTTGCGTCCGGCAGAAGTTCTTGCCTTGAACTGATAAATATTTATGCAGTCAATTGGACAGTGACCAGTTAAAACCACTACGATTGCGACAAGATGAACTTTTCTAAAAAGGCAAGCAGTTCAGCAAACCTCCTACGTTCTTCTCTAGGCCAAAGAGAGTTTGCAGTCAGCCAGAAACGCATCTGCGGTCCATTGGCCCAGTGCTAGAACGCTAGACGCCAATGGAGATCAAACCCTGTGACATTCTAATGTGAGTGGACCGTACTCCAAAAACCCAAACTTTAAATAATATTGCGCAGCTTGACCTGTTTTTGATACAAAAATGTTTGTATTGGAAAAATTGTTATATTTTTTCACGAAACCGCATTTAACTAAAACAGCTTTAGCCTATCTTAACCGCGTTATTTGCTCACTGGGTATATAAACATTACTAATTGACTTCAAAAATGCGCTTAGAAGCTCAACCTTCAAAATTCTAACCTTCAATTTTCTCTACACGCCTGCATTACTCTTCCAAGCCATTTAAATTTTTACAGTTATTTAATTAAAACATTCGAAAACACACATAAATTCAAGTGAGATCCGCACGTGTGCAAGCGTTTATGCGAGACTTTTGGCAGAGTATCCGCCAACAATGCTAAATATGAACTGCCGCTACACACACACATACACGCACATACGGCGAAAACTTTCATTTTACTACACACTTCACTATACACAAAATATAAATATTTTCAAGGCGGTGCGTGTGTGTGTGGGCTAAAAAGCGATAAAAATGCCAGTGCTTGTTTTCGATTATCACTAGCTTTCGGTCTGAGTGTTACTTACTAACACCCACGCCGTCCCCTGATACCCGCCAGCGGCGCTTTGCTGCGTATACTCAGAGCGTAAGGTGTTGACATCCTTTTGTCGTCTCTCACTGCTACTGTTGTTGTTGCTGTAGTTTATGTTTGCGAAGCCTACGTTCGGTAAATATACACATTGGAGCCTATGGAGTTGGAGGCGAACGCTTTTGAAATCCCACATTTTCCCCAGAGCAATATGTGCACACGTTTATGTGTGTTTGTGTGAACATATATACATATATTCAGCCGCTCGCACCGCAGCCTTGCTTTGTTCGCCAACTTCCCCGGGGAAATTTATCTTAATGTTATTTCAAAACTTTCACTTGTAGAATTATTTCGTCTTTACTTAAACGAAAGTTGACACAACTAAAGACATTACACAACAGATTACGTGTCCGTATGAATAAGCGCAATTTCCAACTGACATATCTGTGTGCGCTGAGTTGCTTTGTTTGCGTGTGTGCCGCGTGCATCGTCTGTCGGCTAACGTGGCCTCCGGTTGCGAAAATTTGTTTTAGTACAAAGTAAAGCAAATTGTTATTGCACAGTTCATGTTTGTTTTTATTCTTGTTGTTTTTGCAATATTTCGTTTTTTTTTTTGTTTTTGGTGGTTAGGAGGGTATATCATGTGCAAATAATAATAAGTAGGGAAGTGCTAAGTTCTAAGTTCGAATTGAACATTTCATACTGATGCAACTTGCAAGGACTCAAGCCAGGGAAGTACCATCAAAAGTACGCTTAGTTAAATGGGCTCGAAGGTGGGTTTTCGCACCATTTTATTCATTCTAAACATAAATACTCACCGTTTTCAGAAAAAAAACGCTCTTTCAATTTTATTGAGATGTAAAATACATGCACTATAATGTGTAGAAACATGTTGCAAAAGGCACACATAGTGTGACAGCCCAAAAACGGCGAGTTTGGGAAAAAGAATGGAAGTTTCAAAAAAAACCAACGCATTTAAAATTAGACTGCAGCTGAATGTTAGTAAGCGGCTACATTTTAGAAAGCTGTGATTCCAAACTATTTGAGATATCGATTTAAAATTATATTATGCTAATTTTCAAGAGATAACCTTTTTTTTTCTAAAATTTCTCTCCAGGTGTTCTCTTTGAAAGCAAAAGTTTCTGCTGAAATTATTTAGCTTTTATAGCTTAGAATGAAAGGATAGAAGTTAGTTGAGGTTTGCCTCGCGCCCTAAGGTTCATTGTGTCCTTCTCTCAATCATATGCTTCCCTCTTGAATTCTATAAATTTCCCTAGCGCTATTGGCGTGATGTGGTCCCTGTTGAGATACAGCGTCTAGGAATACATATGACGTGATTACACAGCTCGCGGCGTCTATGGTTTACAATTTGTCAGCGTGTTCAAGTAGGCTTGCCATTTTATCATCTTACGTTTCAGTTTGGTAAAACCTTTGGAAATTGTATAAAATTATTACGCAAATTCACGTTCAAAAATTTTCAATTTAATGTTCATCGAAAAATCATCTTCTCAAATAAGTCCATTTCTGGCATAATGGCTTCTTCAACAAATGAAATTGTGGCTATTTGAGAGGATTTTTAAACGCAATTCGATTTTCTCCAATAGACAGCAACGCTCGAGGAGCTCGGATACAACATTCAATATCGTACTATAGCCGAAAGTCCAGCCGAAAAGCGTCAGCGGATCGGCGAAGATTGGGCATATATATTTATATGGATCCAAGAACCTTATAGGTGTGTCTACAAATTGCTGTACAATATACGAGTAGAATCAGAGGCTCTGTGGTTCTCGATACCATGCCGCACTATCGACAGCTTAAACATGAGGCTATGCCAATATTGGACAGGTGCTTCTTTAGCCTGCAGGGCACAGTGTATCTTATGGAAATAGTAATTATTACCAGTTATACAAATATTTTATAGCTCTACAATCTACTTCATCGCTAAGCAAGCTCAGTACTTGCTCTCAATCAAAGTTAAAGCCAAAGTTTTGCGAAAAGCTACGCACACGTGTGTTGAAAGTGTCCTGCAGCCTTGCATTTCTTATTCTTTCTCACTTTTCGTTTGACAAAATTATTAAAATAAGAATCTCCGCACAGAAAACATGTAACATTTTAATGATACCCTTAGCGAGTGAATGCGAAGAGTAAATAATTCATGCAGATTTATTGCCAAGCACTTTAATATTTTAAATATGTCCCAATAGAGTAAATATTTACACAAGGAAAAATCTCCCAACCAGCTGCATTTTGTACGCTTAATATGAACCAAATACTTACCACCTCACTAGCTCTAACAATAAATCACGAAAAAAAGAGACGAAAAAGCATAAACAAACAATATTCATGATTTACATAGATAGGCAAAGCCAGGGCTTAATCAATCATAGGAATCCTTAAGGACCGCCAAGTAAATAGGCAAGGAAATCCTGTTTGCTTAGCGCAACAAAAGCACAACCATTTATTATTAAACAAACACTTATTGTTTATTCTTACCTTTCCGCCGAACTGAAGCTAACATTTCGTTTTTTCTTTTCCCTTCACTCTCGCACTTTCTTTGCAGATAAATTCGGCAAGCAAATAAGCAAATGAACCATAACAATAAATCGCAAGTCCTTTGAGAGAATGCTAACACGATAAAACGGCAGCAAAGTGCCATTGTAGTGGTGCGAAAGCGAACGGGGAGAGTGGACAGCGGAGCCAGCTGAGCAAATACAAATAAGAGACGCAAACGTAACGGTAACGCAGCCAAGCGGCAAAAAAGGCGCAAGCAATGCTGGATGACCGAACAATTCAAAAGTAGAAAAGTGTTGTGGCCGTGTGAAGTGCACAAAAATATAAATAAATTGTGAAGTGAGTATATACAGACATATATACATGTATGCATGTGTAAGTAAGCATGCAGCGACAGGCTAATCCGCCAGGACCAAGAGAAATTTATCGATAATCGCGACAAGAACTCCGACATTAGCTACGCAAATGAACTGAAAAGGCCAAAGTGTGCAATGGAAATACCGAAAAACAATAAGTAACAACAACAACAACGAAAACATAAACTCAACTAACAACTAAAACAAAAGTAAAACGGAGTGCGCAAGAAAAACGGACCATCGAACAAAAGTAGTGCAAATACAGCAAGCAACAATGTATATAAATATACAGCAACAACACTTGAACGCACCAACGAACACGAAGGCCATAAAAGTGCCGAAGTGGCAAAGTGGCAGTCAAACTATGAGCAGCGCGCAATAAAACTTGAAGTCAGTTTATTTGTGCGCCTATCGGCGCAATCGACAACAGCGCGGTGGTGTGTGTAGCAGCTGAAGTGACGCTTGCAAACTGTCACACACAGACACACACACACACGAACATTGTTCAAAAGCAAAGTGAGTCAAGCGCACTGAAGTGCCACTGAAAATTCGTAAAACATAAAACAATCGTAAAGCAGGCCGTCTACAAGCGTCGCGCAGGTCTTACGGCCCATTCATTCGGTTCAATAAAACTGTGCAATATAATTTTATACAAATATCTTGTTATTGTTTCAATTTTTATGGCATATTATTTATGTTCTGTAGATTCGGCATTTTCGAAGAGGAAGTGACACAAATAGACTGTGCTGAAATAAAATGAACTAAAACAAAATAAAAATACACACACACACATTCGAATAAAATAAAAATATAACAAAGCGGCATTGTGTCGACGTGAAAAATATTGAAACTGACAGTGGCAGCATGTTAGTCATAAGAAAGGCCGACAGCCATCATAATAATTACTTTCACACCCGCAACAATAACAAAAATAATAATAATAACAAAAACAACACCTACTACTATAGCAGTAGCAAAAATAACTACAACAACTGTAATTTTAATAAGACTCACAACAACAAATCGCTGTTAACCCCACTGCCGACAGTGCTTGGAGTTTGTGGCAGCTTTTGTTGCAACAGCAGCCTGTTCTAGCAGTTGGCGGCACACAGTTGGTGAGCAGCAACGCAGTGCAACGAACTGAGGTGCGAGGAGTTGACGCCGTTTCCGTGCGAATAGACAAGAGTTTAGTGCATAAATCCGCAATGCGAATACAGTCAGTCCCACCAACAACAACAACAAGTATGTCCATTACACAAACACAAGTGAGTGAGTGCAACACTGGCGTAAAGTAGAAAGACGAAGCAAGCCAAAAGAGACACATACATATACCATTACATACATAAAATAATTTAAAGGTGCCAAGCAACGTTATAGCAGCGACGTTAGCTGCGCGGCAGCGTCCATCGTATAAAGAAAGTTTGTGAAATTGTGAATCCCTTGAATCGCGTATATTTCTAGGCGCCACAGCAGCGTCAATAGCAGCTGCAGCAACCACCGCACTTACTAACACACACATACACCGGCAAAGCGACAGACAGCATGCATTCGTGCCAGCCAGGCGTGCGCGCGCCAATGTGGCAACAGCTGCTACCAGCTGTCATTTTCTCGCTGCTTAGCATAGGTAAGTGAAAAGTGCATGTTGAATACATTAATAGATACATAATTTGCAGAACTAAGGCGGAATGAAATAAACTTTTAGCGCCAGCTCAACTTGAATGACATTTAAATTACTTGCAGCCTCAAACACCCAACCACACTCACACACACACACACATACAAGTGTGGCAAATTGCCACCGCTGTTGCTGAAATGACGACGGCGAACGCGCGTGCTATTTATCTTCTGTTGTAGAAGTGAAAAAAGTCCATAAATTAGCGCATACTTTCGAAGCGCTCATATAAATTTATGTGTATGCAATGAAGCTGTCATTTTAGCTAGCTGAAAGAGCACCTGATTTTTTAGACAACTGCTCTTGGTATTGCAACAAACTCACGCTCTGTTTTCATTGTATTGTGAATTATGCGCAGCGCCTGTCATTGGCTGGAGAATTAATTAAAATCTGACTGCAAAAGATATCTAAAAAGCTCTCTCTGAAAAATATTTTTGTAAAATAGGTGAACAAGAATTTCAAGGCAATTAAGTTTGTTCAACAGATTTTCCAATCAGCCACATACACATTTGAAAGGTTTTAAAAATTAGTTTTGATATTGATGATATTAGATGACTATCGATTGTGCACCGGATCGTCACATTCCTTCGATAGTCACATTTAGTTATAAACGAAAAATTTTAGGTTAAATACATTTAAATACATCAAACTTCAGTTCAGAGTCATTCATTATCTTTGCAAAAAGATTTAGCAGTCAAAAATATTTACGAACGGTACATCTCTCATATTTCTTTGATATGATTTTTCGTTCATCCAAAGTCATTGCTGAATACGAAAATCATTGTTGTTACGCCCGTGACGGCTTCATTTGAAAGTGCACTGGGTTCGTCATCATCGGTGCTCATATAGCCTGTACTCAAAAACATTTACGAAGGCTCTGAATTACGCTGACTGCGCGAAATCCCCACAAGCTTTTCTGCAAGCTTATGTTAGGTATGTAGTACGACCCAGCTAAGTAAAAAGAACAATTGCTTAAGTGAAGGCTTTAAAAAATTACATACTGATTTACAAAATAGTTATCTTTTTTATTCATTCGCGTTGATATATTTCTAAAATTAGCCGAAATTGGAAATCAATTAAGAGTAAATATTCCAAAATAATAGACGAAAACTTTAGTGACTTCTCTTGCTAAGGACATATATTATATTAGTAGTTCGAACGATCACTTTGGGCTGACAAAATCGAATTATTCGCTGTTAATCATTAACGTAATACACCTTATTTTATAACATTTAATTTCCTACAAAACCTATAGAACGAGGTATTTTTTCAAGCAGTGGGAGGCGAGATTTGAATTGTTCTGTCTGGTAATATGACAAAAATAGAAGACTGTAAGACGGTGGACCTTTGCGTTACAATGAAGAGCTCATACTTGAAAAGAGCTTCTCAGAAATGTTGAAGCACCCACTATATTTTTTAGAGTAACAGGCAAAAAAAGAATGCGAATTTTTTCAGAATCACCCTAATCAAAAAGTTTTCTATGGAAATCTGAATGCCAACATTGATATTTTTCTAACACATCTTCTCTAAAGCCAATTCAGGAACTTCTAATAATTGGCTAGTTAAATGATTTTGGACAAATTAAGTGGCAAACTGACCTACTTGTTGTCTAAGCAGATAATTTTTGAAAAACATAAAACAATATTGTATACTTTTTTTTTAATGTTTTGAGTGTATTTATACATATCTTAAGCATACGCAGTACATTTGAAGAAAAAAGTGAAGTTTATCAAATTATGCTTGGTAATCGGTAAAGAGTTTTTGCACTGCTGATTGATTCTGGCCTTCTGCGTGAATGAATCAGTAAAAGATATTAAATAAACAATTAAATACAGTCAAATAAAAATAAAAAAAAAATGGACAAAATTACGGCGTTGAATTTTAGACAAATTTTTACAATTTTTTTCCATGTCAAAATCTGTTTTTCGTAAAGCTGCTGGAACTGAGTAGGTAACTTTTAGTTGTAACCCAGAAACTATTTGAAATGCTGATTTTAAATTTTAGTATGTTATTATTAATGGAATAACCTGTCGAAATGTTGAAAATATATTTTATTTGTAATTTTGAATTTGGTATGCCACTTAAAATGTGTAATCTGGAAACTGGAACTACCGTCTTTATTTTGTATAACTTCTTCCCGATCTTGATTAAGCGGGGAGCCTGCTATAGAGGCTTCAAAAAATCGATTTTTTGAGGATTTTTTTGGGAGCGAAAAAAATAATTGACTTAAACGCTATTTCTAGGGTTTATAGTTATATATTTAAACATCATTCACAAATTTTTTGGATGCGAAATCTTTGATATTCTGCTTTGGAAAGCAATTGCCCGACGCATCTCGCATGTGCATTTGTCGAACGGCGGGCAGGATGCAGGTCGCAATTTCTATCGGAATCAACAAATTTAAAGAGATTCATATTTTTTAATAATTTATCTTCTAATTAAACTAAGAAAATTTAAAAAAAGTGAAAAACTAAAAACAAATTAAAATAAAAAAAACAAAGGCTTTTGACCAAAAAAGTTTTACTTTATGTTGTTTTAAAATATGTTCAAACCTGACTTTTCTTATTTTTTTTAGTTTAAATAGAAGATAATTTAATGCCAAAGATAATAAACTTTGCCCCAACTAAATACGACGTTTAGTTATTTTTGTTTCCTGCCCGCCAATTAAGAAAATTCGTAAAAATGAAAAACCGAGAAATCGCGAGAAGCGCGAACGTCAAGGTTTTCGCTTTCTGTCCAAGCACTCATATACATATCTACTATACGCTCCGCCAGCGGAAATGTCCCTTCTAGTTTCGAAAATATTTCGAATTTCCACGTATAACGTTGGGGTATATTCTTAGATAATTTTTAAAAAGATTTAGGCAAAAAAAAACCGATTATTTGAAGCTTCTAAAGCTGGCTCCCCCCTTAAACAAAACGAGTTAAATTAGCCCTCGCTATATTTCACATATACACTACTGTGACCACATTAAATGGTGAATTTTGTCATCTCCTTCAAAGTAATCCCCTCCTGCTGCAATACACTTGTGCCAACGAATTTTCCAGTCATCATAGCATTTGAAAAAATCCTCCGTGGCGGTGACCATCAGAGCTTTCTTCGATTCCGCTTTTATATCCTCAATTGAGTCAAAACCGTGCCCTAGGACTGGTCATGTGAATTTGCTGAATGGCCAGAAGTTAGTATAACAGCTATTTTCTATTTGAAAAATTATTCGTTAAATATTTCCTTTATTTTTCATCAAGTTTAAAATGCCTGAGCTCAAAACAAATAAATAAAAAAAAATAAAAATTTGTGAGGAATTTTTTATTGAATTTATTATGCGCTCATAGCCTGCCAGTTTGAAAGAAAAACAAAAATATTTCATTGTTAAGAAAAATTAGTTCAACTTGTATGCCCTTTATGGCAATTTAAGCCACTTGTAGCAATAAAATAAATTCTCGCTGACTAATATTAACTTTAAACGACTATTTATAACCGCTATAAATATTGATTTAATGCGTAGGAAAATGAAGGGATGTCTGGAGTAAAATTTATTTTATTAGCGCAACAAAGCATATTAAAGTGCATAAATTACGGCAGCGTAAGCCAGGCGCGCATTTGTAGCTACAAATTGGGCAAATATCAAATGTGCACTCAAATGTCTATTTATGATAATTGCAAAACAAACAAACAATGGCTACACTTCAATTGACTCCAATTTATGCATACCGGAGCCGATGTGTGTACACATGTGCAACAAAACTGTTACATTTTGCCATGAATGTAGACACAAATAGACGTATGCATACAAATATGCAGAAATTATTGCTGTCTCCGCTAGGCGCTGGAACAAAAAACACCTAATAGCGCACGGCAATGGACAGTGTGGCACTAATTGCGTTGCTTCGATGGCCTAAACGTTTGCAGACACACACATACACATGCATGCTAGCACCATAGCGCAAAGTGGAAAGTGTATGCCCAAACGCTTGTTTTACAACAAGTGACGCATTGTGAAATGCTAAATTGTGCACATTGTCGAGATTTATTGCGCCGGACAAGCGAAAGCCGAGCTGAATGGAGGGCAGGCGCGAACTGAGTGCGGTGCATGCAAGTGCTGCTAGCGTCAACAACAAAGACCGGTAAATGCTGTGCACACATAACCTTTGGCGTGCCAACATTTTTCACAATACATAGCGCTTTCTTTTCAAACTGTTTTATGGGCTGTGAAGTGTCGCAAACGTGAAACCAGTGAGTGGTGCTTCAGTGGTAGGGGGTGGCGAAAAACAGAATGTGACATAAAAATTTTATGAATGTTGTTGATAAGGCGACGGTTGTGACGCTGTGAGCGGTTTATTAGAAGTCAGTTTTACTTTTCACATTCATTTAAAAGTCACTCATACGCCCCGTTGGGCCAATATTTCATTTTATTAAAGCGCTCTGCTTTTGGCGGCGCTTTTGGCACAAGTCAGAGGTGAAATTTATTGAAGAAGTTAGATCATATAAATTGCTTTTTTTTCTTTTACTTAATAATATTGAAATTAATAGTTATGTATAGCTAATTAAATTATTTATGAAACCAGCAAGGTTTGATTAAATTTGAAGGAATATGATTAGTGGCACGTTTTTTCAAACGAAACCCCGTTTACTTTTTAAATAAAAATACTTGAAAATCAAATTTTTGTTTCTATAACCTCATTTTATATTTATTTTATGAATTATAAAGTAACAAGTAAAAACGTTAACTTCGGTTGCACCGAAGCTAAATGCCCTTCACATTTCTGTTAGCAATTATGTGTCCAGTTTGTATGGAAGCTATATGCCATAGTAACGCGTTCTGAACAAGTTTTTTAGAGAATACATTGTTGCTTTAGAAAATAATATATACCAAATTTCGTGAATATATCTTGTCAAATGTGAAAGTTGTTTATACAAGAACTTGATTCCGGTTGTTCAGTTTGTATGGCAGCTATATGCTATAGTTAACCGATCTGAACAATTTCTTCGGAGATTACATTGTGGCCTTAGAAAATAATACATACCAAATTTCGTGAATATATCTTGTCAAATGTGAAAGTTTTTCATACAAGAACTTGATTTCGATCGTTCAGTTTGTATGGTATGTATGCTATAGTTAACCGATTTCTTCGGAGATTACATTGTTGCCTTAGGAAATAATCTATACCAAATTTGGTGAAGATACATTGTCAAATGCGAAAGTTTTCCATATGAGAACTTGATTCCGATCGTTCAGTTTATATGGCAGCTATATGTTATAGTGGTCCGATATCGGCCGTTCCGACAAATAAGCAGCTTTTTGAAGAGAAAATGACGTTTGCAAAATTTCAAAAGGATATCTTAAAAACTGAGGGACTAGTTCCTATATATACAGACAGACGGACAGACAGACGGACATGGCTAAACCCGACTCAGCTCAACATACTGATCATTTATATATATACTTTATAGGGTCTCCGACGCTTCCTTCTGGGTGTTACAAACATCGTGACAAACTTAATATACCTGTTCAGGGTATAAAAATTGCCGGAACTAAAGGCTTTTGCATAAGTTTTCAGCTGGAAAAAGGCTTTAGATAAGAATGAAGGCTTCAAAGGCGGTAAATTAAAGTACCATACGTAACAGCTGCGGTGTGCAGTGACTACAATAAAGCCCACAGCGACTTTATATTGTCTGAATTTAACCACACAACTTTGTTATGGAAATACATTAGAGCCTTTCAACTAAAAATGCATCTAAAAAGAAACAAAAATACGCAAAGGGATATACAGTAAGAAATTTACCCAAATTTTGCCTTCAACCCAAATATATTTCACTCACAATAAACTTGAATATATAAGCATATTTTTATAGAAGGAGAATGCTCGAAAAAGTAAAATCAAAAAATAAGTTCAGGCTTTGTCTTGATACTGGCATTTTTCAGCTGAATATTTTCCAAAAAATATATACATATATGATATAGCAAAAGTATACCTTGAAATTCTAGTAAAACAATGAAACCTAAATATATTAATCGAAAATATATCAAAAATCCTTTTGTAAGAATTTTTTATAAATATGATACGTTCTCCTTTGTAACACACGTGAGTTTCTCTTTAAAAAACACGATTTTAAGAGTAAAATCGTGCGCCCTGCGCAGCATCGGTATGGTTTCTGATAGGAATGCCAGCAAAATATATCGCTGTACAATCATCATTTATTTATCTTAACAAATATCGATACAACTTTACAAGAGCATACATGCATATTCATGTATACGATTTCTCGGGTACCTCCTGCAGCCTGCTGCCTGTGTTGTGTTTGTAAAATATGCTTTACACATAAGTATTTTCATACTCTGCCTATGCTTTCAGTGTATTGAGTATTGACTCACCATTTTCTGGCTTTTCTGGCTGGCTTTCGAAATTGCATGCAAAATTGATTTATTTGTGTAAACTCGTTTGCTTTTTCTACTTCAATTTCATGTTCGACTTGCTTACTTCCGCACTTCCTTTCGTTCTCATTTTTGCCGAACTGCGATAGCTTTGCAGTTTATATGCGAGCTTTTGTGCCATTTTATGTGCTGCAAGTAATATTTTAAACGGTAAGCGCTTGCAGAAGTACCAGCTTCAAATACAGTTCACCGGTTTGCTTAATTGAAATAAATTGCAGCTAATTGTGTAAATTTAAACAGAATCGCTGATTTATGTAGCTAAAGCTAACAATATGTGAAATATTTCGCTATTTGATTAGCTGGCTTAGTTGGAGTTTGGTATTTCCAGCTCATTTTATTTTGATATAATTTAGAATTATTTCTCTTTTTCTTCGGAAACCGTTTGCCAATGTCTGAGTTGCCAAAAATTTTCCACGAATATTAATCGAATGTTGCTTTTTGGTATGCTCAAATACTGTAATAAAATATTTCGTTTAATATGTGAAAAAAAAAGATTTAGATTCATATATGTGTGTATGTGTGCATGTTTTTAAATACCATACCTGAAAGTTCTAAGTAGAATTTTGAACTTTTTCTACCTTTCATGTCATCTCGAATTATATTATAACAGTTGGTTTTAATTTCTTCTCTCCTATTTACGACTTAACTTACAGTTCCGTTATTAGACGTTTTGAGGTCAGATTTTGAGGACAGCTGTAAATGAGAATAGCTTTATGAAAAAAAATCTTCATAAATTGTTTAGTTTTCCTTCTATACACCTTTGAAAGCATTTTAAGGTTAATTTTTTTTTTTTTTATGTACTAACGCGGTGTCTACGCCAGTAAAGAAGAAGAAAACGAAGGTGTACTTTAAAGTAGCATAAATCATTGCATGTTTTTTATGATTTTTGAGCTTGCTTGAGAGCTGGCATACGAACAGCAAAACAATTGTTTCGCCGCAAAATATGTTAAAGAGAACGGATGTTATGCATATGGAAAATGTTACTCATACGTACCGTACTCCCATTTCGTTTTTGAAAATAAATTGAACTGAACTGGAAAAAAAAAAAACGGTGGCAGTTCTGCCGTTGCAGTAAGGCGTATTTATAATTTAATAGTAGATTTTAATAAAAAACTTAGAAATTTAATAGAAAATTAAAAAAAAAAATTCTTCGTACTTACAGTAAAATCATATATTAATAGCTTGAAAAATATTTCGTTTTAATTTTCTTGGAAAAACTTCCAATGCTAAATTGCTTCTGAAATGGAAATGGCTTCTCAAAACTCCACTTTTGAAAACTCTTTGCTATTCATGTACTCATTCAGATTTGTTTCATTAAAAAAAATGTTAATATTACTGCGTTAATCTCCCAACTAGCTGACTAACTCTTACCAAACTATACCGTGTACATAAAATTTAACGCTCCTGCAACAAATAAGTTTTCAGCATTAAGATACTTTTGTATGTTATCACACGTTTATGCTTGAAAGCACTTCTATTTGCTAAGTGATTACGCTAATACATTATAAACAGCATCCATACAATGAACGCAGAATCCCTGCAGGAGATACTAAAACTCCCTAGAAATGTATATGGCCAAACTCACCGATAGAAAAACAAAACAAAGCAAAAAACAATGAAATGGAGACAAAATCAGCGAATTTATTTTCATACAAAATATTACCATTTTTATACACATAATGAATGCGCATTCATAAAGTGCCACAAAACGTAAACAAGCAGCAGTTGGGGCACCAGCGAGCGCCAGTTAGCGCCAAATACTTATGGATGTACATTGTATATTTATTTATCTGTGTGAATTTTTGGAAAAAGAGTGTACAATAAACGTGAAACGATGGAAGAAAGCAAACAAACGCAAAATAACAATGACAGCAAATGTATATTTAT
Source organism: Bactrocera correcta (assembly GCA_027475135.1). NCBI lineage: Eukaryota > Metazoa > Arthropoda > Insecta > Diptera > Tephritidae > Bactrocera > Bactrocera correcta. The sequence continues at coordinate 49,068,990 of CM050323.1, forward strand.
CCAGTCAATGGAAAGCAAACAACAACAATTTGATATATAACACAAAAAGCATAATGTCCAATAGCCAACTGGCAGGAAAACAATACAAATGTTGAAAATGTACGAAAAATATCGAGAATTTGTTGATACCAAAGCAGCACGTGTGTGCGCATGTATATGTGTGTAAAGTCTTGCAGATACACAGAGTTGTAAAAATTGAATGGAGAAAGTCTGTATAAAATGGTGATTCTATTTTTATTACCATAATTTATACGCGCTGCCAAAGTAGTATGTACACAAAAATAACATACAATATAAAACAGTAACAACAACAATAACAACCAGCCAGTATGGCAACCAAATAGCTGCTGCCATTGCAATTGTGGCATCACTGTGCACACAATGGTGCGCACATTACGGTTTTGAGGCGCGGTAGGGCGGTGGCTCGGGCGGCGCAACCCGTAATGTGCACTTTAAGAGCACTTATGTGCAAGCAACTGTGGAGATTTTGCTTTTACGGCCAGCTTGTGTATGCGCGCGCGGTTCCTAAGGATGCCACTAAAATTTGCTGAGTGAAAAATTATTTGAGCGATTTAAAGTCGATCTTTTATTTACTTTTATTAGGTAATAATTGTGTTGGTTGGAAATTCAAAAGATTTTTACGCGCGTGATAATGGCAAATTCAAACTTTGCTCTTTTAAAATGTATTAAATACATTTCGTGCATTTTTATGTTATCGTATTGCTAAACAATAACTGCTACATTTGCTTGTGAGATATATACATTTATAGAGAGAAGCTGTTGTGAGTGGGTGTAGGGGCGTATGATTGATATTTTTACAATATTAAATGAAAATTATGGCTTTACATAAAGTGTTGCCGAAAATACATATATAAATGTTTAAACATTAAGTCTAAATGAAAGTGTAGTCTAAAGCTGTATATGTAAATATTTTCCTTCCACTTGATACTCTGAAAAAGAGGCTCTTACAAACATCTGCAGAGGATGAACATGTCGTAAATGATTCACTTTTTTTGCAATACTTATTTATTTATTGGATCTGCTTTTTTTTAAGTTTAACAATAAGTTATAAAATCCTAAATGTACTCATATTTAAAAACTAGACTGGTTCAAGCAAGTGATTGAGCTGTTTTGGCTATAAGTTGCTCTTTAGTATGTATGCAAAAGTATGTTTGTCTAAAAAGTCTTGCGGTATTTTTATTGAATCAATTCGTGTAGCACCCATACATTGAGTTTTTTAGTGACTCCAAGCTTCTTCAAATGGTTTGTAACGGCTTGATGACTACTATTCCGGTCTCTTTCGACCAATTCAGCGATTTTATCGCAATTTTCGAAGACAGGTCTTCCGGAGCGTGACGCATCTTCGACCACCTCTACACCAGAACGAAAACGTTGAAACCATCGTTGTGCGGTGGAAATGGAAACTGTATCGTGTCCATAAACTGCACAAATTTTATTGGCGGCTTGAGATGCATTTTTGCCTTTAACGTAGTAGTACTGTAATATGTGCCGAGGCTAAGTTTAGAGTTTTTATTCAAAAGCTGATGTCAATACATTATTACTTGTTGGTAGATCTGCTTTATATATGATCTATCGATTTGTGCCTAAAACACAGTCCTGTTGTACACCAGCCCTACTTCAACCATGAATTTTTTAAATAAGACTTCATTGTTTTATACAATTCTAAAGGTAAAATATTTTTAATCTTATATAAGGCTTTCATGCGCCACCTTATCAAAAGTCTGAGCCATTCTAGAAATATAGCTGAAGAGTATTCTCTGTGCTCAAATGCTTTCTTATTTCATTAGTATTTTTATTTACTTGCTCTATGTTTCGCACGAAACCCAAATTGGAACATTGGTTATTATTTTCATGGAGGAAAGGAAATATCTTTGATAGTAACACTTTTTTAAAATACTTTAGAAAGACAGGGTAGAAGACTAATGAAGACGGCTGTGTTAAGTGTTAAGTCTTTCCCAAGTTTACTGTCAAGTTAATCTGCGACTTTTTCCATGAAATTGGTTTCTGTCTGAAACTAAGAACTGCATTGAAAAGCAGAGAGAGCACCTTTACAGCAATATTTGGTAAATAAATTAGCATTTTTTGGATATTTTGATCATGTACCGGCGACTTTTCTGGATTAAGTTCTTTTATGATTCTAATAATTTCAGGAGGTGAAGTCTTAACAGACTCGAGCGACTCTTTGGCTGTGTTAGGTAAGTTGGACAGCTTAAAGTTTTTCTATTGCCAATTGGTTGAAATATCTTTTCTAGGTGATTAGCAAAACAATTAGCCTATTCCTCGTCAATTCGAGCCAAAGTTTCCACCCAAGTCTTATAAAGGCATGCTGGAGTCAATTGGTGGCTTCATTGACTTGTGAGCTTTCCAAAAGGAATTTTGCTTGATTTAAATTAAGCACAGCTTCTTTATATACGTTCAGTGCTGAATTATGACTCGCGTTAAAAGTTTTTTTTTTTAAATTTACGTACGCCAGATTTCAAAATGAAGCTGAGTGGAAAGTGAGCGATTTATCTCCCTATTCTCGTTTTGCACGCCTTTTTTTAATTAACAATTAACTGATTAACTTCATCGAATAAAAACCATTTGTAGAGCAGCCGAGCACTCCTTTCAGTTTCGCAATATATTTTTTTTTTTCGTAGAGCTATAAAACGGATATGAAGAAAGTTTTTTTTTAATATTTCGGAGTACTAAGGAAAAAGAAAAATAAAATTCAGTTCCTAAGAAGCTATAATACCCTTCGCATCACCAAAAATTCCCTAAAATAATTACATTATATTCATTTGTATTGCACTTATACGCAATAGTGATCCGATCCGGATAATTTCAGCGGAGAAAACATTATTGTCTTAGCCAACAACCCAAGCCAAATTTCGTGAAGATATCTTTCAAAATGAAAAAGTTTTCTATACAAGCACTGAATTCCGATGGTTCAGTTTGCAAGGCAGCTATAAGCCATAGTGATCAAATATTGGTGGGTTGCGACACATTAGCCACTCTTTTTGGACAAAAGGACGTGTGCATACTTTTAGATTGATATCTCAAAAACTGAGAAATACAGAAATACGGATAGACAGACGCATAAGCTAAATCGACTCAGCTCATCTGATCATTTATATACGTATGTATGTATATATATGTATAGAGGAAATATAAATATTTTGCTTTATTCTCCAAAAGCTATCATCAATTTGAGCAGCTGAACACATTTTACAGTTACGAAGAGCATGCAGTACATCTAGTGACCCCAACATGAATTTTCAGTATCAGCGAGCATTTAAACATTTGTAAAATAATGAAGAAGTATTTGTAGTTGGCAAAATTTGTACGCTCAGGTAAGCGCGCCAGATTGAGTGCAAAAGTGACGCAAAAAAATTGCTCAACCGTTGCAGAAAATGAAAAACCGTACGCCATTTCGTCGTGACAAAGAGTGCGTTTTGCACGCTAATGCCCCACACGTGAAGCCGCAGTTCGCGCGCTGGCTGTGAATAATAGCGTCTGACAGTTTTTATGCGCGGAAGTAAACCAGCATAGAAATAATAAAACACGAATAATGCAAATTTTGGCGAAAGAAATATTACAAACGCGGTGCGCTAACCAAAAAACGAAAAAAGGAAAAAAAGAAAAAAAAAAAAACAAAACCAGCAAACGTGAATTTTTCAAGCGGAAGTTGTGCGCAAAAGATTTGGGATTTCAGCGCGCTTCAAAGGCAAATAAGCAGCCGTAACAGCAAGATCGGCGATTTGTATGCATATGCAACAAAATAGTGTGGCGCAAAAGCGACGAAGAATAAAATGAAAATTCGCACAAAAATGCATTTGCAGCGCCATAAAATATAGCCTCTGACTGTGCAACGAACAGCAGGGGAAGACAAACGTGAATATTTGTCGCTTCTCCACCGCACAGCTGCATAGCCGCACAAGCGTGATAAGCATGCATTTACAAACGATATGAGGTTGACAGCTCTTATCCTATGCGGGGGTGCAGCACGGCCACGCCATCATCCTATATATCGTCTTATGTGTATGAGAACGCTGTCCTGCAGGTGTACATATTTACAAACATCCGTTCAAGCGATTTCGCATCCGCTACCCACTTTGTGCAATGCGATCGATCATTTGCTGAATCGTTGTACTTTTGACTTATCTCACCATTGGTTGATGCCACGTCGCGCTGAGTGCCACATCGTTTATTGAATTGAAATGTCATTTGCAGCAATGCACCGTTATACATGCCCCACTCACAAACGCTGCAATTGAAATGTCCGAAAAATCCATTTAAATTCGCTTTAGCTCTCATTTTACAATTTCGCACATAGCACTTCAACTTGGCTGGAAAGCCATTTACTGCTTGTGAAAGAAATTTCAATTTTCACTTTCTCGCCAAGCACACAATTGCAGCGCACAATAAACACTTGAAGCAAACAAATGTTTTTTAACCAAACACTTGTTCAATGCACTTGAGCGGCGGTGGTGTTTGCCTACACAAAGTTGTGGTTTCTATGAAAAAAAAAACACACATACACTGGTACACATAAGCCGTATGAGCGTCGAAATATCAATGAGGGACTAGTGGTTATATTTTTGAGGTTGTGTCAAGAGAGCGGCTCTGAACTGTATTCACATGTTATAGTGTGGGTAATATTCTTTTTGGAATTTTGATTTTGATGGCCATAGCCTTGCCGTGGCATAAAATTCATCCATAGGAAGTCTCACAAAAGAGTATTGGACAACAATCACAGCACCTTAAGTAAACTAGTCTAATCTGATACTATTTAAGTGTTTAAGGTTTAATCATAGAAAAGAGACTCATGTGGTTTTCATTTTCGTTGCAAATATTATTAAACTGGAAAGCGAAGTTTTCAGTTGCCACAATCGTATTATACTCCCAAAGGAGTCTCAACTAAGTAAAGATACCATTGAAATAATTGCTGAACTTTATAAAACTCTCAGGTACTCTCAATAACCACTACCAACCCAATTAGTTTTAAATGTGAAAATTGAGAGTCTCAAAAGGTATATCTCTTGAACCGGCAGAAGACTGGGCATTCGTAAATGTCACTCTGCCGATTTCATCTTACCAAGCTGGTCACACTGTTACGGTAAATGGAGAGCTGTATAGATCAATGATAACCAACTTTCTATGGTCGCAATTGGAAGAAGTTGATCCTGACAGCATCTGATTCCAACAAGACGGAGCTACGTGCCATACTGCACAAGCAAAACTCAAATTATTTCAAGAAAAGTTTGGAGTTTTGACTATTTCAAGAAATTGTGACATTGAATGGCCGCCAAGAAGTTATGATTTAACACCATTAGACTACTTTTTGTGGGGTCATTGGTCTTTAGAAATGAGCTAGACATTCCTCAAGCTTAAGAAATCATTACTCAACGTGCCATTCATGACAAACGCATATATTTAATTGAAAATGGACACGAAAAATTGATCTATCGAATGCGTTCATGCAAAAGTAGTCGTGGAGGCTATTTGTGACGTTTATATTCAAAATTTATTTGCATCGATTGTACTTTACATTAAACAAAAAACATTTGAATTTCCTTAACAATTAATTTGTCTCCTTTAAAAAAAAAATCATACCACTCTTATTGGAAAACGCTATAAATACTGCACCACTCTTGACCTGTCCTTTTAATATCACCTTACAGACCTTTTCTTCACAAAGATGCTTTTGACGTAATTCCACAGATTAATGAACGGTTCGAGTGCACCGCTTACGTACCGTATCAATTCACTTACATAAAAAGAAAAGTGTGTTTGTGTAGTTTATCCATCTTAAAACTCTTGCTGAATATGACAATTATTCTTTTCTTGCTGGCTATCAGTTACTCGTCTATTGTTAAACGCTTTTGTTGTGCTGATTGTCCACGCTGCATTCACAAACTGTCATTTATTATAACTGGAACTTTTTGACATCTACACTGAGTGAACCGCACACAGGTCGCCATGGTTTAAGCGCTTCAACGCTGTACGCCTTTCATCTTCGCCAGCATTTGCGTCAGCTGAGTGTTGCCATGTCTATGCCATAGAGCTTTGCGTGTACTCTAAATGATGGTACACAGCTTTATGGCACCTGCCCGCACAAAGTCATATTTTATATTACAAATACACACGTATATATGTCTGTATATATTGTATATCACTTAGAGCTTAATATTTTCCTTTTACGTATATCTAATTCTCTATTTATAAAGTAGTGATAATTCCAAACAAACGTTCTTAGACTACGCAGTGTGATAAATGGTTCTTTGGTTGGTATTTTTTTTTTTTTTTGTGTCTTGTCAATGTATTTGTTGTCAGTGGCAACGTTTTTCTATCAATTCAAATCGATTGCCACAACTAAAACAACTCAACTCAGTGGTTGTGTGCGCGTGCATCATAGGTAACCGTTATCTATGAGGCAATATTTGTACATACTATACATATGTATATACAGTGATTTATTACATTGATAGGTGTGATAGGTGTTTTGCGTGTATATATATGTGCCTTTCAAGAGCAGCATCTCTGCACTCGAAGCAAGTTCATCTATAACGATACTTCATTGTGTGTCGAAGAAATATGCCAGATAAGCATATGATTTTGAGTTATTGCCTCACAATATGGTATTTCTATTTGACTTTTCATATACCATGTCATTCACAACTATATTTCATGCGATAAATGAGCGATTATTTGTTAGTTCTGGATTTTTTTTGTTATGTTGCTTTTTCCACCAGTTGATATCAAACTAGTCGATGATTGCACAACATTTTTCAGAGGCCCTCGTGATGTTATCAAGTGTTTGTCGAAGCCTGCTATAACTAATATATTAATATTTACTATTAGCAATAAGAACCCAAAGCTAAAAAAGAAAATAAAGTATCCTTTATTTACACTTTATTATCTTTAAATTAATTAATACAGTATGCTGACAGTTAGAAGAACTCTGCTAATCGACGACGGACCTAAGTAAAAATATATTATATTACTGTTACTATACACTATGCCTTAAATATTAGTATTTTATTGGAAGACAGTTTTAGAGTTAGAATTAAATATGGGCAAAGAATCAAATATGAACATGTGGAACACAAAACTCGGTAAAAAACAAAATGGACATGTGGAACACAAATCTAATTTAAACGAATCAAATATGGACATTTGGAACACTGCTTTAGAGTTCTAGTGTAAAATAATCAAATATGGACGTGTGGAACATAGTTCTAAGGTTAAAAAGTCAAATATGGTCATGTCGAACACAGTCCTAGATTAAATTAATCAAACAGGGACCTGTGAAACACAGTTCTAGGGTTATAACCGTGCCACTAAATTTGTTACTAATCCTTACGTTGAAAATTTTTTCATAAAAAAGCAAAACTTTTAGCTGGCTTACCTTTATTCCTCTTCTAATTTTTAAAATTTTTTCGAACTAATCAATACTGATTTTAGCGTTTTATAATTCCAAATTTAAAACCTATCTACATATTTTCTGCAGCTTTTAATTTCCCATGTGAAATTTTTGGCTGAAAAAGTAACGATTTTGAACACTTGCACAGACTATCTCCGCGCTTTCGTTAATTTCATTTGCATTCGTTCGTTAGCATTTCACATTCAGAATAAATTTTTCATTTCAAATTATAACAACTTTTCAACAAAATTGTGCCAACGCCAACTGGAACCACGGCACACACATGCAAACAACCACAGTGACAACTGCGCAGCCCCACTAACACACATATATATGTATGCGTATTCATGTGTATGTAAAGCTTGTAATGTTTCCAAAATTTCAAAACTGTATGGCTGATATTTTCCCACACTCATCCACACCAAACAAAATTCTAATTCCACCTTTTTTAGCAATTTGACACATATTTTTTGCACAAAATGCTAATGTAATTCCACAGCTTCAATGATTGGTTGCTATTTGCCACAGCAAAGCGGCCACAATCCCTTCCCACAGTTGACAGATTTCATTTTTATTGTTGCTGCTAAATGTGTGTGTCAAACAATGGACCGACGCCCTCATCACAAATCCATATATCGTCCGCGTTTCCCAGCGGTTTGTTAATGCCGACTGCTGGTTTTCGGTTGTCAGTTTAGAGTTTCGTTGTTTTTTTATACCAGCATGCGATTGTGTAGGGCACTTTGAAAGCGTGAAATTTTAAGCACGAATCTATAGAAGCAGATAATGTTAAATATTTTTGATACAAAAGAGACCAAGGCTTTGAAAATCACTGAAGTCAATTTATTTTCAGAATTCAAAAAATCAAGGAAAATTTTTTCAAGATTTTTGATGTCAATGTAAATAGTCAGTTTTGGAAGAAAACTTTCATTTTTCAAAGTACTCATATATGCTAAATGTGGATAACTTTAGAGATCATTTGGGACGAAACTTTTTGAAAGAAGTCTGAAAAATATCGCGCTGTCTTTGAAGCACTTAACATAGAACGCATGTGCAATCAACTTGGAATTTAAGTGAAAAGTTTCTTTTAAAATATGAAGCTTACAAATATTTAGCCATCCCGGCTAATATACAAATTTTTTATTTATCGTTCCATCGACTATGGTTCATGTTCGATTGCAGCCGAAACCAACGCTCGCTTACTTGTCAGTTCTGGGTGAGTTGGCAACGCGTGTATAGCGGGTGCTTTCGCTTACCCCGCATGTGTGTTGCAATGTTAGATAATAGCCCCTGACATGCTGGTCAGCGCCAATGGGGAGAAACGCCGAACTACATAATGCCACAAATGATCACATGTGACAAGTGTCCACTTATGTTTGTATGTCTGCGACATATAATAAGTGTGAGAGGGTCGCTATAATGCTTGATTCTAGTCGGTTTTCATTGCTTTGCATATTCCGCACATCACTCACGAACAATGCGGTGGCAGAATTATGGATGCCGACAGGGTTGCATTGTTGCCAGGTTTCGACTGCAGATTATACATGCACTGTTGGTGCAAATCCAATTAGCAGCTGACAGTGGTTGAGCTGCTGAACGCTCTGTGAGCCCTCTGACGTCATAAATTTTTGAATATTATGAATTGTGATTTTTATGTAATGTGGACTTGTGCAAGCACTTAGTTCTGCATTAATGACATTGTTATAAATAAAGAACGATGTATGAGTTGCTTTTGTTAGCTTCAAAAAATATACTTTTGAGTTACGACATTACTTAAATAAACAGACTTTCAGAACAAATGCTGCAAAAGATTTTATGTTATCGTTTACCAACTTTCCATTCATTTTACAAAATCTTATGTAAATTGGAAGTATGAATATTAATAGTATATATTTCTTTACTAAGACCATCAACAATGTGTCACAAAACATCGGCAACTGTCCATAAATACGCAAGCAAATAAATACCACTTCACATCCGTCTGCGAAGTGGTGATTGAGAAAATCGTTAAAGCGCTTCATTGAGTGACATTTTACACGACCACATACAAATGTACTTGCATACTATATATAGAGCACTTACTCAGGGACTCATGACTCCACATAATAGCACACAATGAAGCCGATGCTTAACGACGTGCGTCAGCGTGCGCTTAACAACAATAATAATAGCACTATAACAATAGTCATGAAGACATCAGCGCCATCAATGATTTTAAATACAATACACAATGTATTACGGATAACAACAATGACTTAATGGCAACGTCAGATGGTCATTAAGAAGCTACCTCGTTTTATATGGCATGAGAAGTCAAAAGAGATGAAAGCTTTAACGGGAATAATGGTAGAACAGTTTATGCTTTCATGTAGGCATTCTTGTGTTAGGGTGTTCCCTAAACCTAAAATTATTTTTCATCAGTACGTTCATTAGTCATTACTTTGGTTACGTGGGGTAAAGGGAACATATGGATCGATTTAATAAATTTTTAGCAACTACCCATGCGATGCTTGGAATCACATATTCACTTAATGCTAATAAAATATTTTATAAATAGATCGATGTATTTCCCAATAGAACAGAAAACCGAATGGAAATAATAAATTAAGTATGTTGACGTTAGATCAGAGTCTGAGGCGATGTCTTAAATTTTTGACGCTGCAACACATTGTGTTCCAGAAAAAATGTATCCTTAATATTTCGATCAAACTACAAAAAGTCGGTTTATGCAAGTATATAAGCACACATTGGTACTAAGAGCAACTTGGATATAATTTTATCGACTTTTCGTACAAAGCCAAATTATTATCAGAAAATGTACTCACTTTGAGAATAATGAAAATGTCGTGACCCTGGTATGTACCAAGTATAATATTAAAGTAATCGGTTTCGGCGCATACCTTTCCTAACCTTATATATTGAATTTAATCATATTTACCAGTGGCTAAGGCCGACCGTAAACCGAAAATCTGTGACTGACTGAGAAAACATATAAAATTGTTTTAGTATAAGGCTTGGTACATATCAGGTTCACTGTTTTTGAATTTTGAAATGCAAGATAAAAAACTGTAAAATCGGTCTAAAGTTTTTATGGATTTTAATTATAAGAAAAGCAGGCGCGTTTGCAGCCCAATTTTGCTCATTTCCAAACCATATTGTATAGATGTCAGTTGCAAGTTGTGTACAAAATTATTAGATTTGTTGGAGTAGTTACTGAGTTTATATAGGCAGTTTTCTTAAAAGTGTATGCCAGGCCAAACGTTCAACTTTTTCAAGGATTTACTTATAAACATTCCTTTATTTCTTACGATTAATTTTAAAAGAATCATGTAACCGGAAACCAATTCACATGGTAGTGTTCTCAAAAATAACGGGATTTTTTTTTTAATTTTCGCTGAAGTACGATAAAAAGAAATAACGTGAACCCCAAAGATCCATCGGTTTGATGACATTAAAACCGGATCGCCGAAAGTGCTATAGGCAAAAGGATAACATTCACGAAGACGAATTAATAAATTTTTTCTTTAAAACGAAACTTTCCGTTATTTTTTGAAAACACCTCGTACATCGATTTATGGAAGGTATTAAAAACAGGCCCATATATTGTCGCACTTTCGATATACATGTTTCATTACGACTCATTGCCAGATATGTATATCTTGATCATCTCAATATCGATCTCAAAGGTGCTCCATTTGAAAGATTGAGTGCCGCTGCTCTTTGCTCTGTAATATGCATATATACATAAATACAAAAATGTTTGGCCATTTTTAACCGGATATATTATTCAGCCAAACAGCTTGCCATTTTACCGTTTTTTATATGCTTTCTTTTCACCTTAATATGCTTGCGGTAAGCCACAAAAACAATAAAGCTCGAGCACACTCACTCTGTCATAAATAGACAACTTGACTTACACAACAATACCAAGAATGCGATGATGTGAAAAATTCATCCAGCAGCATTTTTTCATACGCAATTAAATGTTGTTTTTCATTTCAATTAAATGCGAGAGAAAAGAGAGATTATGACGTTTCCATTTAAATCACTTTGCTTCAATTAGTTCTGTTTACCGTTGCAAATGCTTAAAGACTTGACAGCAAGCGCTTAGAGCACTGTGAGTGCGCGCTACTTGCCAACCATTCACATGCCGCTATGCGAGCAGTGTGAGCCAACGGCGCTGCAACGTAACGCAGCCACAACGTTGAGGTCAGCATGCAGGTCACTTATAAGAACACAGAAGGCGAGTTTTGGCAGCAGCAAATTGTAACTTTCCCAACAAAACAAAGCAAATATGGAACGCAGCGAAGAACTAGCTAAACCAAAGAGCAGTAAAAGAAGCGGCAGCGCTAGGAGTCGTAGCGATTGTGTGGCGGAAGGTGCAACTGAAGCTGAAGCTAAAGCAAAATTGTGCAGAAAAGTTGTGGCAAACTTTTATGTAAACAAACGCAGCAGCGCTGTAAATTGTAATTTAGGTCAGTTTTGGCAACCGAAAAGTACAAGATATATGTATATGTATAGTATATTAGAGCGGGACAACTTTTTCCTTTAAAATCTCGTATGCGAGAAATGAGCTACGGACTTTCCTGAACACCTTTGTCTTGAAGACAATGGGTCTGAAACAACTTTCGAGCCTGGAATTTTTAAGGCGTAAAATTAGTTAAAAATTAGAATTAAAAAATCGGAATAATAAAGTCGCAGGCTTCAAATCGGTTTTAGACGCGTACCATCAGGAGTACAGTTCTTTAAACGATCCTTAGAACATTTTCCGCATACGCGATTTTTCCATTTTTTTGGCACCCAGTAAATGGACCCGCTCTAATATATATGTACACCATATATTCTCTAAGAGCCATGCAGCACTTATATTATAATACAACGGAAGCAAAACAAAGCACGCCGCCAGGCAGTTAGCTACAAAAACAAAACAATATCTAAGTAAAGTGAAGCAGAAAAGGATAAGCAGAAAGGGAAAGAAGGAGAGCGAGCGAAAAAGAGCGTTGCCACATTGTCAGTTTGGTGAAAAATGCGACAAAGCGGCAGTATGAATTTTGTAATAAGTAGAAAATAACGAGGCTTCCAACCCATAACTCTAACCACGCTTTGGCAGTGCTTTTGCCTGACAATAGTTGGGTTGGGTTAGCTTGCCGTTGCAGCTTGCTATAAATAAGCGCAAAAAGTTAAAAATTTCTTTAACATAATTTATTTATGACACTGTCAACGGCATCAACAGCCACGCTCAATGGCAGATTGAGAGACTGCCGGCAAAAGTTCAGATCATAGAAGTAATGCTATTCAAAACATTCTCGCTTTTTTTTTTGTGAATGAGAACTTCTGCTGCCGGTAGGCTTGCCTGCTGTTAACTGTTGAAGTTAAAAAGAATGCAGTGAAATCAAGAAATCATAACAAAAAAGTAAAAGCAACTGTGCTTTTAAGTTTAGGCCAACACAGCTGGTGATTTAGCGGTGCAAAACAGATTTCATTTGGGCGAGAGTAAATCAAATGGTTAAGCTTCAGGATATTTAAGTATATGAAACGTTTTCAAACATTTTGAGACATTTCTGATTATCTGCGTAGAAAGCTTTCTCTTATATGTGAAAGTTTATGTTTAATTGAAATTTTCAGAGGAATAGCAGTGAAATGTAATAGTTTAGGCTTATGTTATTGGAGTTAATTATCGACTGATTTAAAATTAACTCCAATAACTTAAATGAGATTATTCTCTCGTAAAGCTTTCGATAAAGCTTTGGAAGATAGAAGCTCCTTCCGTCGTTTGAAAGAATATACACTCAAAGCAACGTTTTACGTAAAGCTTTAGATTATGAAAGCTTCATTGATCGTTCGATATAATTTACGCACTTGTCAAAGCTTTATATAGAGAATTGGATTATGAAAGTTCCAACAGTCGTTTGAAATAATTTACATTCATACATTTACATTCATTACACTTTAGATAAAGATTTGGATTCTGAAAGCTGTAAGCTCGGTAAGGCTTTAGATAGAGTTTTAGATTATGAAAGCTGCATTCGAAATAATCCACAATCTCGGTAAGGCTTTAGACAAAGCTTTTTAATATGAAATAATATCTGGCTCTAACTTTAAAAAGCTAGCTGTATACTGCCAAAGTTAACTCGTATACAGTCGAACTGCGAAAGCTTTGAGAATTAGTCTTCTAATTGGTATCATTTCATGCATTTATGTAACAAAGGATCATATGTAATATGTAAAAAAATGTAAAAAAGGTAATTAAAATGATTTTTATGGATTTCATGAAGGATAAATTAAACAAAATCCCACAAAATACTTTTTCAGCAAAACAAAGCTAGCTTTACAAATAACTGACGTTAAGTCACATTGTGCTGCGCTGAAATATCTAGTTAAATATATTTACAACCGAGTTGTACAAGCATATGAATTCCGATGTGTCTTTCAGTTCGTTTCCAGCGTGCACCAGTTTTTACTTTCATTCTTGCAACTTCTTTTGCGCTTTCAACTGCACGTCACTTTTGCCAGCCACTTCATTCGTTTGCGGTCAGTTGCTTTGCGGCGCCACATTGCATCTGTTCCGTCCAACTCAAAGTCAAGTCAGAGCTTGCTCCAACTCATTTTTAGTTGTCTGCCAAATGACGTTGTAAATTTATGGTCTGCCTGCACATGGAAGACTGATGTGCTGTGCTGCGGCGCAAAAGTGTTGTAAAAATATTGTGTGCTTTCTAGTTAGTGTTTTAAAAATTTATTGGTTCTCCGTTTCTCGTAGTTTTATTTTATTATGATTTTTTTTCGCCCAGTTTACTAGCCACATGTTGAAAGCAATTTAGAAATAAGTACTTATAGAGGCTCTAGAATGAAGTGTTGGTATTAATATGCAGGCAAGCTACTTCTGAAATATAACTTATTGTTTTTTTTACTACAAATATTATATAGTTGGCAGTTATTTAGCTAGATAGTTATATTTTTAAATTATTCTATCATATATAAGTAGTTGAGGTATGGAATATTATTAACTGGTAAGTAGGTAAAAGTGCTGCCCCTTCAGCCTCAATTATCGCTGGCAACACCGTTTTGATACTCTTTCTGATTGAACACTTATCTCCTAAAATTGCTAACTAGCAGTGAAGTGCGTGTTCATTGTAACCTCAAGCGTGATCAAGTAGTTTTCTCTTTGAATATCTAATTTTTGTATGTTCTGTAGACAGCACCTTACTCAGCTTTCATGAGCAAAACTAAAGCCAGGAGTATGTCTCTGATTTCCCGGCGGCTTTTTTGTATAACTTCATGATATCTCTATAACTTGCCAAATTTTGATTTTATAACTTTCATTGAAAGCTTTTCTTAGTAAGTTCTAAAGTTCCTAGGATCATTTTTTTTGCGATGGAGGGGACTTCTGTTTCTTCAGAACAGTTAAAAGTGTGAATTCAAAATCTTCTCCTCTGCGTTTATCTATTGAAATTTTCTTCTTGGCGACCCTCCAGTTATCAACTGGAAAGCTATCTGTTTCCGTTGACACAGTAAGATGCAGGACTTTCTCCAAATCGGAAAATTTATTCGAACTTGCTATTATGAAAGATGATTACAACACAATCAGAGATTCGCTAAAGTCTGTATTGTTGGAGACTACTTACTTTACTTGACTTCTCCTCCTTAATAAGCTGTAACTCGTCTATTTCAAGAACTTACTTGTTTATCAACTTTATACGACAGATGAGTTTTTCGCTTGGCGCCTCTAGAGGGCAACCAAATGCGAGTATGATGTCTCTTAGGGATGTACTCATCGGATAAACGCCTCAGTTTGATGCCTTCAAAGGCGTCCCTAATTTTCAACGCTCTCTGTCATCAAGTCGGGAGAAATCTGGTTTACCCATTTGTTGATCCTGTAGCCGCTAGGAGTCAAACTACGTGTGAGAACCCACCATCTCATCAAGTACGTATCTTAAAACTGGACTCAACAGTAAGACGTGTATCTTCACCCATCTCCTCTGATTGGTGTTTGGCGAGGAGGAGGATTCGTCTGTGATTGACACTTGGAGGTTGTCCTGAGCCACATCGCTTACCATTTATATGTATACTGTAAAGAGTCTCTGACATTTTCTTAAGGGAGTTGCAAGCTTTGTGTCAAGCATAATACACAATATAAAAAAAAAAGATAATATATAAAACAATTTTTTGCAGTATATTTGAGATGTCAAAAACTTTCTCTTTCGGAAATATTTGAAATAAAAATTTCCAAACTCGAAAAGAACGTTTAAAATTGACTTGAAACCATAGCATAATTTTTCTCTGTGGTGTTCTTATAAATAATTGCAGCTTTAATGGATTTATAACTGTAATTCAAAGCCAAGTCTTTACAAACAAACACCCTCAAGCGCAACATCAGAGTATTAAGATTTCTTTTAAACAATAACAGATACTTCACATACTTTGTAAGCATGTAAGTATCTAAAATCTAAAATCAGCTGAACTCACTAATGATACATAATGAGTAAGTTAGTACATAAATAAGCCCACATAAATTTGTATATTTACTTTTATATATGACACCTGCTGACAAGAGGCATATACTTTGTGCACACACCGCCTACATAGTGGACTGTTATGCTAGCGCAGCCTGCGGTTGTATGCAAATAACAATGGGAAAAAAGTTTGAAACATTATAACACGTAATTTTTTCATGTGCATCATTAAATCCTTTCTAACAACCATAAAATCCACAAAACACAATTTTACATGCTACTAACAAATTGTGCCACTTGCAGCACACACCGCAGCAACAAACCCCAAACGTCGCGATTGTGACACGCGCAACAACAGCAAAGGCAGTGGCAACATGCTTGTAGCACCAAAAAAAAGGCAAATAAAAACTAACCCAACAACAACAATAAATGTGGGTGGCACGCTGTATGACAACAAATAAGACAGCATTTGTCGCTGACAACCTGGTGGCAACAAACCACGTGAGTGGCACAATTTAGCAGCCACTGCAAAGGCGCACAGCAACCAGCACATACGCGCACATGAATGGTGGATATTTATGTATGTGTGTGTATTTGGTAATTGGTGGGTGTGAACGCTGGGGAGCGCACGCTATGGAATTTTTATTTCTTTGAAGGAATTTACGAGCGCCCGTTGAAGGCAACCACGTACATGGCGGATGTACGTGTGCGCGTGAATATGCCAACTCCGGCATGACATTTCAGTTTGAGCAACTCAAAAATTAGATAATAATGCGGGCTTCGTGTTTACATTTGCATAGGGAGGAATGAAAAGTTTACTACCAGGTGATAAAGTGAGGATGATATTAGGCCGGGCTGTATGCAAGCGGGAGTAGTTAGATGTTTCCGTTATGAAAACAGGGTAGAGTTCCCCGTATGTTTTGCGGAAAATTTTTTTAAAGTTGTTTTGGAGGCTAATAGCTGCTAATACTGGCTCGAAAATATCATAAAGCAGTGTTGGCGTTGTTGTAGCGGCAGAGATCTGCCGAGGCCCTGGCCGGATAAAAGAAAGGCTCCGTTCCGGTTACGTAGACCCGACTGTTGTGCGAATAGATCATAAAGCCGTATCTTAGTGCTTGCTCAACTCAAAATTTCTTCAGTTAATCTAATATCATTAGGTTAAGCGCAATCTACAATAAATATGTAGGTATATATGTATGTACATATATACATGCTTTTTCTCTGTTTACTCGAGAGAAACTTGTCACATCAATATGCATGCCAAGAAAATAGTATGCAAAGATATTGCGAGATGCATATTTAAGAGATTTCAAACAGCTGATAGTCAGGGCAAATGTTTTTGCTATACAATTCATTGACTATATTATTTATAAAACAGAAATAAGTTCATATTTTGCTCTCTCAATTGCCAACTATACCACTAAGAAAGATTCATAAAATATTTTATTAGTCACTTTGCAACTACTGACCACTTTATGAGGTATTTTGAGGCTTAGCTGTGATTGATACAAGTAGTCCCTGTTGACTGAAACCTAAGTTTATCACTGCCTAAATTGGCAGTTCTACAGCTTCATGATAAAAAGTGATAAAAATTTAAGATCTTTATTCATAATTTTTAACAAATGTATTCGAATTGAATCCGTACAGAAAAATATATCCAACAAAATAGCAAAAGTGCAGTTGAAACTTTAGAAATATATGCAAGCTTACACGTCGTACACAGCGTATACGTAACATCACAATTGTGGAAACTACGCGCTGCAGGAAATTGAACGCATGATTTTCATGGTTTTATTTTCAATTTAAACAAGAAAAAACGTTAACTTTGGCTACCACGAAGCTATAGTACCTTACACAAATACAAATCCTTACAAAAACTTGATTTTGAGCAGAGATTTTGTATGGCAGCTACACGCTTTAATGATCCGATGTGAAAAACGTTACCGGAGATTGCACTGCTATTCGGGAAAAAATGTCATGCCAAATTCCGTGCAGATGAAAACTTCGCCAAATGAAAAGCTTTACAGTACAATCACTTCATTTTAATATCCAGTTTCTATGGCAGTCATATGCTCTGACCTCGGCAATTTTTGTGGAGATTACAATATTTCTAGAAAATAGTCCATACCAGACTTCCAAAAAATATCGCGTCAACTAATACTGTTTTCAATATCCAATTCAAATTTCAATAGATTTACTCTAAAAGTTCAGTTTGTATGACAGCCATATGCATTAGTGGTGCAAATGGTAAATTCAGACCGATATCTCAAAAACTGAGAGACTAATTCGCGCATATGCAAACAGACGGACAGACAAATGGCTAAATTGATTTACCTAATCATTTAGATCATCTATTTATATACTTTGTTGAGTCTCTAACGTTTCCTTCTGGGTGTTGCAACATGTTGCAAATTTCGTGACAAAAAACCCTGCTCAGGGTGTAAAAACGTATATCGTAACAAAGGCCTTAAGTAAATTGTATCGTCTAAAAATGTTTTTAAGCGTGAAATGCGATATTTTTGTAAATTTTTTTCATAAAAAAATTAAAAATTAATGAAATAAAATCCGCTTAAGGTGAAGATTTTTCAAAGGCCTGTAATAAAACATCTGGAAAATATTTAAGAATATCATTTTAAGCCTCTTATCTACATTCCTCTGCATATTTTCGAAAACAAAATTGAGAATTAATTTCTACTAATTTGTGTAAAACTTTTTCTACACCATGATACTGGCGCCGTAATGTATGCTAAAGCGAAGAATGGATGCTAAAAAAGCACGCTTCACTTCTAATTAAAGTATCATATCTAACAAACCCGATTTTTTTCACTTTTATGACACTTCAAATAGTATTAGAGAAAATACAAAAAGCTATGTAATTTCTTCAGATTAATTTTGCGTTAATTTTTATTATTCAAACGCGCAATCACACTACTTTATTAGCCGCTTTACAAAAAAGCACTTTCAAAGCCACAAACTAGAAGTCAATGACTTGCAACCGCAATTTATTTGCACGCATAGTTTTGGAATGCAAAAAATTAACGCACATCAGTGGACGCCCACTGCGTTTGATTCAAGTGATTGGCATTGCAATAGTTTGCCTTTTACATATTTTGTATTGTGTTACTTTACTTTTTTTGTGTTTGAGGTTGCCGCAGTGCACGCAGCAAATGAGCTGCTAATATGCGGCGCGACAGCATTTGCACGTTTCTGTGCCACACATTGGCTTAATTCATATGTACACATGTGTTGCCGCGGCGCACACTGTACGTGTTGCGGTGGTGCGCTGTTGCGGTTGCGCCATTTAGCTCTATTTGCGGTTGAAATTGCATTTTTTCGAAATTTGCTATTTACATTAAATTAAATGAGTGCGCAAGTGTTTACATAGTTTTTTAAATGCACAGCTTTTTTCCGTTCATTCGGTTGTAAAATAATTCACCGCAATTGAACCGCAGCGCCGGTGATGTTGTATTTGAGTGATATGCTGCGGCTTTGGTGTAAATTTTAGAAAATTTAATGTCAGCCACACTTTCGACGCTTTCGACTTTTTTTTTTTTGACTTTGGTTTAAAAAAATTGAGTTCTGTACTTAAAAAACTTGCAGGCTTAATATAAGTTCGCCGTTAGAGGGTGATGTTGGAGCCTTATATTGGTTGGTGTTGGTATTAGAGGCTCTAATTACATTAATTATTTAACTACTGTTAATTAGCTTTAGTGAATTACTAAAAAGTGCTAAGTTTTTTATTAGAATTTTTCATAATAGTTATTTATCTTCATTTGGAAATGAGTTAATTAAATTTTCGGCACTTTATTGCTTTAATTCAACAATTAATTTTGTTGGACTCCTTTTTGCTTTTTAGGTATTATTAAGTTATTTTTACTTTTCTTTATAATTTTGAAAAAGAATCGTAGAGTAAACCGAATTTCCGGAACATTTATTCCCTGAGCTCTCAAAGGTATCTTTTTTATCTGTCATTATACTTCTTGAAAGGCGGTATAATATATTATAATGGTGTTGGCAGATGTATTACTACGACTTCAGCTGAGACTAAGCTAACAACACGTATTAGAGTATTTCATTAAATTTTAAAATAATTATTGTTCTACATAAGTCTAAAGAAATGCACTGACTCTTTCTTTCTGGCTTTTCGCTATCATTTTTGTACTAAAATCCATTCTATAATGTATAATTTGTATAACTTGACTACAAAATAAAGTTAGCCTTGGAAATGACCACATCATAGTTACTAAACTTCCCTCCCGAAAGCATTCATTTCAGCTCAGAAGTTCAGGAAAGGATCTCTGGGGTTAATCTTGTAGAAGTTTGAAGAATAAGATTCAAGCTACAGACTTGTATTTTTTCCTTGAAATTTAGGAAACCACTAATAAATGGTTGATTTTCCTGGCGCAAAGCCCAGATACAATTTATGAGGCAAACCAAATAAATGAAAGACTCTCGCAAAGATATTGCATTGCCTACAATTTCACTATACTTAGTTTTCGAAGATGCTGTTTTAAGTTCAGATTTTTTGAGCTCAGTAGTCATTTTCAGTTTTTTCGAAGGAGTTGGTCTGACTGATGAAATGCCCAGCGATACTAGCATACAGCACCTTTCCCTTGTCCATATAGTATATGAGTGTTGGGTCAGAAAGATAATTATATAAATGACTGAATTTTCAATCTAGGTTCATCAGATTTGAAAGGTAGAAGTGAGTTTCATTTATTAAGTATAAGAAGCTTTGAAAAAAAAGTTGAATTACTTGCAATTTGAATTCGCAGAAAAGAAATACATTTATACTCATTTCTGGTCTTTTTTCTCCTTTCTTACTATTCTTCGCACTAATGTAAATAATGTTAGAACAGACCCAGGAGAACAGATCCTCCGTTTAACCCAACTTCAAGTACATAAGCTCTGCGAAATTCCTCTTCTGAAGAGTAAATATCTTAAGCTAAATCTTCATGTGGTAAGATTGCGGAAGTTTTTGACCACGCTGTCGAGTAGCAATTATCGTTGAAACTTCAACTGTATATTTTCTTTAGTATACACTTACTTACGGAACCATCAGTTGGGGGAAGGAATAAAGATACATGCATAGATATATTAGATTAGATAACAATTTCATTGCTGGCACTACTCAAAGCCTTACCCAACTCTGCCTCTCAACTGTACTTCGGCGTCTGGAATAAATGTTGCCATGAAAATAAAAATCCTACTTTCTTGTGTACATAATACAAATACTTGTAGCATAAAAAATAATTTTGAAAAAAGATATGTAACTCAATATTGTGTTTCTGAAAGTGATTGTAATTGCGGCTATCATATTTCACACAAATCCTGTCTTTTTAATTTTCTATAGCCTTAGACAACATTGTTTATCTTTCTTCTAACAAGCGCTTGTATTAAACTTCTACCCGATTGGGACTGCACCAACACACACAAACTCATACACACACACAATGCACATAAAACGAATCAAAGTGATTTGTCAGACATTTTACTTTCTTGTAAAACTTGCTGGCAAACAAAAAGTACGAAACACCAAAATATAATAATGGCAAATCAGTGTACATTGTAAGTTTAAAAGCAAATTTCAAGACACAAAGCATAATCGGATGTTTTTGGGCAAAACGCTGGGGGTAGGTGAAGACATGATTTTTTGACGCAATCAATTCACGAACAATACACTTCGGTGCCTCTCATTCGAGCCACTGTTTGCTTACAGACTTACAAATACACTTGTACCAGCTCTTTACAGTATTCTACTTTTATTGATTTCCGTTTCGCATTTTCTCTGCACTCTTTTTTGTTCACGTTGGCTTGTTTGAGTGTGTGCGTGAGTGTATGCTGCAGCCTGTTCTGCAATAAATTTGTATCAAAATTGAGTCGATGTGATTTGTGATGTGACCCTGTGGGCTTACAGCGAAACGATATGGTGGCAAAGTAGAGGTGAGTTGGCAAAATGGCGTGTATTTACAGACAAGTGTGTATATTTGTGTATTTGTGACTAAAGTTATATTAAAATTCAGAGGCCAATATGCCTAGACAGCATTGGGGGCGAGTTTGATGAGCGTTGTTTACAAAACTCGCGTGTTCTTAATAAAATAAAATAAAATTGTTTGAAAATACTTTTTATATAATAAATAAAAATATTTTTTCCATAATAAAATAAAATTGTTTGAAAATATTTTTTATATATTAAATTAAAAAATTTTTGAAATGTTTTATATGCAGAAATAAAAGCTTGAATAAAAAACTTGTAAATTTTGGTGTTTTCAGCGCACATATTTAGCAAACAAAATACATTAAAATAAACTTTTATGTTTAGCCCCCCAAACAATTTGCCAGATACGCCAGTGTTCTATCATAAACATACATATATATGCGTGTATGTATGTAAAAAACCATTTCAGCCTGATACCAACGAAAGTATTGCCTTGCCTGCCACCGTCGACACTAACTGACGCTGCTATCTTCTATGCCATTTCTCTTTACTTTTGATGACATTAGAATGGGTTTGGTTGTAATGTGACGTAAATATAACAAAACACTGCCACAGCAACGCATACACACATACAGGCAAGCGAGCGAGGAGGAGCTTGTCCCTCATCTACATCGCTTTGTCTTTCTATTGACGCGATATTGATTGCCCAAACACGCCGTTTGTCGGCCCACCCACGCACAGCTGGGTATAGCTACGGCACAACCATTGTCAATAGGTGTGTGCGTGTGTGTGTGTGTGTGCGTTGAACGGCTCATTGTGGCAACAAGGCTAATGGTGTTCGGCAACACGCCTGATGATATGCAAATTTCCTGTGCGAAACTGTTGGGTAAACAATGTTGTATGGGCGGCACCAACTTGCTAGCGAGCGGATGTCAGCAGGCGGCAGCCGATTGCAGCTCAAATGCTGTTAACGCTGATTTATCGGTGATGGCGCTGTGATTTTTTTCACTCTGCCGTGTTGTTGCTATTATTTGATTTTTACGCCGTTGCTTTGTCTTTGCATGCGCTTCATTTAGCAAGCTTCACAGCCTCGAGCTTTCGCATGGCCGTTTGGCCTTTTGGCAAATTTACAAATTTTCACTTAACCTTATTTCACCTTTTCGCCTTTCACTTTCCTGTATTCGCTTTCAACATCATACCGTTATCGTTTGTGCTTTGTTGCTGATAGCAGGCCGAATGAATCAAACTGTTGGTGGCCCAATGAATTCAAAACGATTGTGCTAACATACATACATACACGCTATAATTGCATTGAGTCGCATAAAATATAATTCTGATATATAATATAAAATATATATATATATATATATATCCATCTCTTTGTATATCCACAATTTGTGTGTTGTGTCATTCATGCTAATCAAAAGCAATTAGCGATCGCTTTGAAATCGCGAAGTTTCGACCTGAGGCATTTTCATTATTAGTGAAATTCAGTTTTCTTTGACGTTGATTGCCTCCGCGGAAATTTGTTATTACTTTAATTACTTGGCATATTTTTAAATTCAAGTGGAGCGACGTAGCTTTCTATGTGGATAAATTTCCTCCTAAATTACTCTTTGTATATCTATTCGTACGAGTGTGGGTCGATAAACAACTGAAAAGAAAAAGGCTTTCTAAAGGAAAATCATTTGCTCATCGCACGATCGAAACCGGTTTTAGATCCGTAGTCTTTTAGGCAAAGTTGTTCAGAATGAACTGTGAAATATTTTCAGCATACCTGATTTTATAGAAAAAAAATCGACACGCTCCGCAGTGGCTTTTCGGCGGAAAAAATAGGATTTTTCCACTTTCCATTTTCAAAACTTTAATGATTTTGTTTTGTAAAGAAATATTTGGATAAGAAAAAGTTTTTTATAAAAAGTGAAATTGTATAGTTAAAAAAACTAACAAAAGTCGACGGAAAGTTATTCAATAAAATCAGATTAAAATTATTGTCCAAATAAAGAATTTTTTTTGTGTGTAAGTTTATAGCTATGGCTTTTCTTTTATTTTTTAGTGAAAATATAGCACCTACTTGTTTATAAAAAAAAAAAATTATTGAAAAGAAGTAAGCTAATTTTTATAAGTTTTCAAAAATTATGCTAAAAAATGTCAACTTTTCATTTTTTGATGAAAAAAAACTTTATGTGCTTTGCCTTGCTTAGCCCTCTTACTATGAAATGAAAAATGAAAAAAATGAAAGTTCTGAAAAAAAAAACAACCGCCAATTACCGTCCCTTTTAGTAACATCGATTTTAATCTTTGATGATTTGATGCCTTCAACAGACTTCTTATAACTTCGGATCCTTACATAAGTAGCTTAAGGCGTCATTCGAACAAAATTTCCTTAGAACTAGATCCCATTGTTAAAGATATGGTGCTTGCATAATATTACAAATAAAAACTGACACAATTTTTCGCCTGTTACATATTCAATTAAAACATTGCATATTATATTGGATTTTTATCAAGGTAAAGGTAAAAATAACGTCACTTTGCGTTTAAGTTTAATTTTTTTTCATCAGGAGAACTCAATTAAGAAGTGTCCCGAATTTCAAGTGCCTAGGTCCAAAAATAAAAATTTTGGCAATTGCAGTTATATGGGAGGTGGGTGTGGCAGTGGGCGGTTTTCCAAGATTTTTTCAAAATTTCTTAATTTAGTCCATAGAAGTGTTTCTGCAAAGTTTCATTGTTGTACGACCACTCCTTCTATTTTTTTCCAAGAAATGTATGGAGCGGTGCCACTGTGCGCTCTAGTATACTACTGTGTGTCAAATTGAAAGGTAAATTTTTTATGTATATTTCGCTTTTTCGAATCGGTAAATTTTTTCTGTAAATTTCACGTCAAAATATTCATTAGTATTTGAAATACGCAAGAAGTGAATTCTTCGATTTTTACTATGTCTGAATTTATTGAACAAAGAAGTGCGATAATGCATCACCTCGTGCTACATTGGTTATTTGTAATCATTTCGCCACATTTTCAACTAATATCGTGCCGCAACCACCGCTTTCGCCTGATTTACCTTCGTGTAACTTCTGGCTTTTCAGCAAATTCAATTAACCACTCCGAGAACACCGTTTTGACTCAATTGAGAATATAAAAGCTGAATCGAAAGAGGTTCTTATGGGCATCACGACGGAGGATTTTTCCAAGTGCTATGATGACTGAAAAATTTGTTGGAATAAGTGTATTACAGCGGAGGAGACTACTTTGAAGGAGATGAAATGGACAAAATTCACGTTTCAATTTGATCACAGTAGTACACTTAATTTCAATTTAATTTTATTTAAGGCTTCTTTACTATAATTATCGGGTCGATGTTCCGAGCTTGAATCTATTAGGAAATTTAAAATCTCGCACCTTAAGAATTTTATCTGTATCCTCATCAAGAAATTTTGTTTTTTTACATAAGTTAGAAACTAAAACCAGTGACTAATATATGTCTCTTACGAAGTAACGGAGTTTTTTTTGACTTGTCGTTTTCTATACTTTTTTGGGAGTCTTTCAAACACTTTTACTTGATGTTTACTCATTTTAATTTTCCACTTCTTACTGCACAGACTAACTCTGGAACAATATTTGCAAATCTTACACAATCAAAACAATGTTTCGAATCTTTCGCCACATTGCGCACTGGAACAAAGATTCGGTTGACATAATCGCCCAGCAGAGTCGGTAGTGCGAACAACCACGGAACGGTTTCACACGACATTTACACTAGTGGCTAATGTGCAACCTTAGATATATCGTATAGTGTACACCCAAGACACCATTTTTGGTTTGGAATAGAGTATTGAAGACGACCCGAATGAGGCCATGCGCTAACGCACGTAACAATTGGAGCTAGACCCATTCACTTTATGAAAGACTTTGCGGAAAAATCTTGGCTTGCGAGCTAACAAAATCCACTCGTTCAAGAAAGGAAACCGAGTGACCATCAACCGCCGGTGTATGAGCCCAAACGAGATAACCACCGAAGACGATTTTCATAAGACAAATTTTTCATTTTTTATAAGTAATGAGGCTCACTTTTTTTGAATTATTACTTTAATTTTTAATATCTAGTTACTCTAGAATTTTGAATTTTTAGAATTTTTAAAAATTCGATTTTTTTCATGTATTTAAAGTTTAGACTTTCAAAAATTTGACCTTGGAAGGGTTTTTTCAAAATTCGACTTATTTTCGGAGATACAGCCGATTTTCTGAGGTGGCGTCCGTGTTCACTAGAATTGTCTCCTAAACTTTAAACACGTTTTTCTCGAAACTACTTTTTTCCACACGGTACCGGCATTATCTCAAGTTATACAACCGATTTACTTCAATTTTGTGTGAATCTTCTTTATATAATCCTTTATCGTTCCTACCAGCATAGTGTCAAAATTTTTGTTTTTAATATTTAAAAAAAATTCAGGAATTTCAAAAAAAGCGTAAAAAATGATTTTTATTTGCAGGCAGTCGTTATTTTTCAAAAATAATTTTTTCGTGTTCCCGGACTATAACAGCATCCTTACTGATTAAGAATTTCTTAACCAGGAGAGTCAGGATCAATGTCACCAGGATGCGCCAGTTTTTTTAAACCTGTCTCTCCATCCCCTCTAATTATTTTAATTTTTAATATTTTTTTTTTTTTAATTTTTTTTCTGTATTCTTAAGACATCAGTAAAAACACCATAAAAAATGGATAGAAAAAATATTTTTTGTCTTTTTTTTTTTTTGATTTTTTAAGTAAAATTCTAAAAACTGCCCAAAATTTGATTTCTAGAGTAGAATACCCCCTTAATAAACAAAATTGTAGCATTGGGAGTGATAATAATTCGCAAGCCATTGTTGGGACTAGATTACATATTCAAAAAGTTATACGTCCTGTTTATTGTACTTTATGGGTGGTGGAAATCATTGCTTCATATTTCTTCAAATATAAGGCCAGTCATATTTTTATATTTAATGGGGACTCCTATATAGGCAATACTAATGACTTTTCATTTCTAAATTAAAGGATGTTGACGTAGAGCCAACATTCATTGTACCGTTGCCTTAGGTATTAAGCCATGCCAAATTTGGTAGAGATACCATGTTAAAGAAAAAGTACTTGATTCATATCGTTCAGTTTGCATGGCAGCAATATGCTATAGTATTCCGATATCTTTTGGGTGTTAAAAATATTGTGACAAATTTTATATAACCTTTGTAGAACTAGTGCAAGGTTAAAAATATATCGATTTATAGCTTTGAAAACCGTCAGCTTAGTAAGATTTTTATATTTTTTCTAAATTTTCCAGACAAAAGACGAGAGATTTTTTTATTTATTTTTTTTTATTTATTTTTTTTTTGTATTTATTACTAGAAAAACTCGGCTCAAATACCTGAGATTAAGATTTTTATTCATTCAATGAACATATAGTTATTCCTTTTACCGTCTTTGTTCGTATCTTACCGTCCTTGCACTTTTCCTCACCATATTAAGTAGTTGGTGTGCATGGTAAAATCTCCCATCTATGGAAGAGGACAAGATAGACTATTGGTACCACTAAAATCCTATAATTGCGAAATGTTTAAAAATGTAATTATATGCAAAAGTTTTTGCATTTTATATATTCAAAATAATATTTGCTGCCAACAATGCCTTATTGCCAGTCACATTTTGTTTAGTCTCTGCAGTAAATACAAGAGTAACGAATTTTCAGCTGATGTATAATAAAAACGAGTTACGGATTAAAGAAGAGGCATGTCGAGATTCCGATTCGCAAAGACATTCTTACCAAAAAATACTTCAGCCAGGCGCAACTGCTTCAGTTATATGCTTCGAGTCAATGAAGAATAATGTTCTCCTAGTAAAAATTTCTGCTCGAAAATCCTTTCTTATGTTGATGTAATTATGTGCTTTTTGGCTTTCTCAAAACAAAACAACAAATAATAAAATAAGTTTTTACAACTTAACCATAGATTGCATGTGTGTAGCTATACGCCTACGTACGTATCTTGCCAGCACCTTAATATTGTTATGTAACTTCACCTTTTAACACACTGTGAGCAGGAATTTGTCTACTGCCTGTTCAGCACATTCTTATGCCAACTTTGTTGAACTTTTTTATTTATGTCTTTAACCTTAACTCCAGCTGTGCCAGCGATTACGTAATCTGCACTTTCATAACCTGCTTTTATATGCCTCTCTGCTGAATTCACGGAAGCAGAGAGAAAAAAAAAAAAGAAAACAAAAACAAAATATGTTATGAATTTAAAACGCACAAATGCTTTACAAATTTGGCTTTGATATATGTGCACACATTTATTTTTTGCATGGCCAACCCTCTTTATTGTAAACAAACGTGTAGATGGATTAAGTGCGTGTTTTGTTGAGCTAAGTTCATTAAAAATTGACAAATAGGCTCAACAGGAGGGCTAAGTGCACCAACTGATGGAGCGCAAAGAGTCAACATGCCTACCGCCGCACGTGTAACCTTATGACAATAACATACTTGGTCTGATTTATGTATGCGTTATGTATGACTTTCTGGGAAATTACCCAACAGTAAAAAACCGGGAATTAGTTAATATAATTGGCGCTTAGACATTTGTTAAACACATGACCGAGTGTTGATGTTCATTCAAAGCCAAGCCAATATCATTTCCATTAGCGGCTTAAGATATACAAGCTGATCTTTGTTATCACATATGGTTTCTGTCATGAATATTGGCTAAAAACTCAGAAATGCTGCCAAATTTATGGCGCATAATATATATTTGATTTTAAAAAGCTTTCTATAGCGAAAAGCTTTTTTAGAGCTTATTTAAGATCTCAAATTTATGTTTAAGTACAAAGCTTTCATCTTTTCAAAGTAAAAATTATTGCTGTTTTCAAAGATCCATTAAAGAAGCTATTATTTTTCTTAGCGAAAGCTCTTCCCCTACCGAGAATTAAGCAAGACTTCACAGTACTATATTAGCTGGACAGGCTATCTTCTCCATACATTATAATAGATGCCCAAAGTGCAGAAGCAATAAACTCTAATCGTGCAAAGCAAAAAACTGGGATTTTAGAGAAAAGCTTCTACCGTTCTTAAATTGGAAATCACCTTAGTGGCTATGTTCTTTTTCATAAGCAGAAGAACATTCCTTCAGTCAGTAAACATATCTTCACAGTGCAAAGAGCGACAGAGTTGCCGTCACTCATTGGAAAAGTTATCTGTATACTCTTTACTCTTCTCTTTGGGATCAGTATAGCTCTGCAAATACCATGATTTATGTTATTATTGTCTAACGGGAGAATTTATAATTATACACATTTTGCAGCTCTGCCTGCTATCGAATTTCTACTTTAATTACTATTCAGTTCGATAATCTGCATGCGAAGCCTTGCTTCCTGCTTCATATGCATTTATATTTATTTATGAAATCCACCAATATGAAATAAGCTGCCAACAGCTCTTACTCGGCAATAAATGCTATGACTTTACGAGCTGATGTTGATGCTTAAATTTAATTAATTCGCAGCGCAATGTGGCTTACCTTGACATATTCAATATAAATTCAAATTTTCCATATTAATCTGCATTTATGCTCATAAATAAATTATAGCCGTGTATGGGCATGTGTTTGATGGTTGTGTCTCTGTGAATGTTGATAATAACGAGAGGTGTTCACAGATGCTGAAAGCTTAATGTGAAAATGTTTCAAAATTACATATGAAATAAGTAAAAGCTTTAAAGCGTTCTAAAAAGTCCAGTAAACCCTTTGATGAAAGCTTTGAAGAATTAAAAAAACTCCAAAAAACTTACTGTTTATTTTTTCAGCATATAAAATCACTATTTCTATTATTTATCCTTAGATTGTGTGGAATCAGTAGATATGCGTTAATTTTCATATTCAAAAATTATAAAAAAATATATCTCTAACGCCCGGATCAATACAACCCTGCTAGTTTATCATTAGGTTAACACCAAAAATCATCCATGAATTTTTGTCCACCCCACGAAATTATTGTATGATATTTAATAGCAAAGAATGAAACTGTTGGAATACACCGAGTCATCGGTGCGCCGACAATGCCACGGTAATTATAATTCCGACATTGAAATTGATTAATTTCGACAACAAATGGTTGGTTTAAAAACATTTACGAAATCAATGGCACTGCATCAGCATATTCATTGTATTTATGCCTTTTGTGCAATCAAGCTTTTTATGGTGAAATATTTTTAATTTTTTCCTCATTTTTGGTTGAGTGGAGACTGTGCATGTGTGTGTGTGCATATACATGTGTCAGTGTGTGTTAATTTTGTATGTCGGTGCGCATTAACTGTCAGCAGCAGCCATCCTTTCGAATAGCCATTAAACGCGTTTCTGCCGCCAGACAATGACCCTCCCTCACCCGTTGAGTGCTGCTCGCTTCCTTTCACAAAAACTGGCTGTGCTTTTTCCGAAATTTCAGTGTTTTTTTTCTGCTGACACATTGCAGCCTAAGAGAGAGCCTTGGTTTTTTGTGCGCCTATGCGTTTTGTTTTGTATGTGTGCGTGTTTGACGATTGGTATGAACCAATTTATGTTGCCGCGTTTTAGGCGTTCCAATTCTTTTGGACACTAAAAGGGTTCGACTAAAAGCATTGCTCTGAGAGAAAATCGTAAAATTATTTAAACGGTTCTCTGCCAACAAAATAACCGTAAACGAAGTTTCGCCTCTCCTCTTTTAATATAAAACCATGCCAGTCGAACTTTCACTATTCGGCTTTTTAAAACTTTCATTATTTTGAATATCAATGGCAACCCGGTTGCGGTAATGTTTAATAAAAACCAGAGCATGAGTAAGCAATACGAAATAACTCGCTTTACTGCTCACTTTAAACGACATACATATGTATGTGTACTTTCAATATCTGTCGCCATATACAGATACATACAAATTCACTCACACATTTCTGCAAATATCTGGTAAAAAGTGTCACCTATAGGTCGTCCAATTAAAATGACGTTTGTAACGTTGAAAATTCAAATGACTTTACGCGACACTCAACGTTTTAATTGGACTTTTTGCGAGCAGCTCTGAGCCGCATTGCGCTTAGCGCTCGTCTACGTATACATACACATGTGTGCTTGGCTTTTTCTGCTCTAAAGGCATACATGAAATGTATAATTTATTTGGCTTATCAAGGCTCGAACAAAATTGCTATTTCCTCAGAATGTTTTTTTTTTTTTTTTTTTTTTTTTATAATGGTGAGTGGAATTTTAAATGACCAAAAAATCAAGAAAAACCCTAAAATTTGGTTACACCGAAGCCGTAATTGCAATTACATATGAAATAGTTACCATACAAGGACGTGATTTTGATCACTTCTTAGGACTGCATAATTAAGCCAATGAGCAAGAACAACCGCCAAATAACGGTCAGATATCTCGGTAAATAAAAAAGGCCTTTTTATGCAAAGATATAATTTTCATCGCTCAATTTATGACGCAGCCATATGCTATTGTGATCCGATATCGGCAGTTCCGCAAATAACAGCTTCTTAGTAAGAAAAAAATGTGTACAATTAATGAATTTTCGCTAACACTTTCACTGACTTGTGATACTGTACATTATCTTGGTAAAACCGTATTTTCTATTTCTTCAAATGTGGCCCTTTTCCGGCGATTTCGTCCTACAAACAGTCTAATAACGCTATATAACTAATAATCGCTGTTGATGGTACTTCCTTCTTCAAGGTAATCAATAAAAATTATTTTATGTGCATCCCAAAATACAAACGTCATAGTTTCATCGTATGCAGTCCACACGAATGACTGTCCATTGGACTAAGGAGTGAAATAATGACGTTATATAAGTACCATGCATTGCGACATATCGACGCACAAACTCGTGTTTATTACAGACCCAAACACAGCTACGAATCATCAATTCTTTATAGTTTTTGGTCGAAAATGAGCTACAGCGACAACTACTTTGTACAAAGCTTTCTTATGTCCACATAACGGGTGATTTTTTAAGAGCTTGATAACTTTTTTAAAAAAAAAAACGCATAAAATTTGCAAAATCTCATCGGTTCTTTATTTGAAACGTTAGATTGGTTCATGACATTTACTTTTTGAAGATAATTTTATTTAAATGTTGACCGCGGCTGCGTCTTAGGTGGTCCATTCGGAAAGTCCAATTTTGGGCAACTTTTTCGAGCATTTCGGCCGGAATAGCCCGAATTTCTTCGGAAATGTTGTCTTCCAAAGCTGGAATAGTTGCTGGCTTATTTCTGTAGACTTTAGACTTGACGTAGCCCCACAAAAAATAGTCTAAAGGCGTTAAATCGCATGATCTTGGTGGCCAACTTACGGGTCCATTTCTTGAGATGAATTGTTGTCCGAAGTTTTCCCTCAAAATGGCAATAGAATCGCGAGCTGTGTGGCATGTAGCGCCATCTTGTTGAAACCACATGTCAACCAAGTTCAGTTCTTCCATTTTTGGCAACAAAAAGTTTGTTAGCATCGAACGATAGCGATCGCCATTCACCGTAACGTTGCGTCCAACAGCATCTTTGAAAAAATACGGTCCAATGATTCCACCAGCGTACAAACCACACCAAACAGTGCATTTTTCGGGATGCATGGGCAGTTCTTGAACGGCTTCTGGTTGCTCTTCACCCCAAATGCGGCAATTTTGCTTATTTACGTAGCCATTCAACCAGAAATGAGCCTCATCGCTCATCGGACACGGACGCGAAACACATTTCGAACCGAACACTGATTTTGGTAATAAAATTCAATGATTTGCAAGCGTTGCTCGTTAGTAAGTCTATTCATGATGAAATGTCAAAGCATACTGAGCATCTTTCTCTTTGACACCATGTCTGACATCCCACGTGATCTGTCAAATACTACTGCATGAAAATCCTAACCTCAAAAAAATCACCCGTTATTTGTGAGTAGTATGATATACACGTTCATCGGATATCTTTAGGAAGCCTGCTATCTCGAACAACTTCACTTTTCGATCAATCAAAATTAGTTTCTGTATTTTTAGATGTTTTCGTCGGTAAAAACTTCTTTTGGAGGTCTAAACGTGGCATACCAATCATTTCTGATTAGTTTTCATGGCTTAATTTCCGGAAACTCGTTACAAAGCCAAGTTTTTGCTCCAATTGTATTTGTTCATTCTAGAAGGCAATATTTTTTTATCACGCGAAATTTCTTTTAATTAATTTTTTTTCCCAACAACAATAGTTGCTTCACTCAAAATTATATAATTCACAATCCAATGACCCAACAACTTTAAAATTTATATGTGCGCTTGCTGAGTGTTAGTGCTAACTAAAAATCATACGTATTTAATTCTCCAGTTATGTATTTGGCTCTTTCAAATGACCCGATAATATGAAAGAAAATCACTTTTGCCAAAAATAGCATTCTGAAAAATGAAAATATCTCTCGAAACCAACACTACATATCAAAATCAGTAGTGGAATGTCCCATTGGAATTCGACAAACCATTCTTCATGACAAATTTTTCAAAGCAACAATAAATACATAGGAATTCAGTTGGTGAAAGTATCAAATATTCGATTTAAGCTTATGTGACTTAATGCCTAAAAAAATATTCTTAATTCGCAGAAATTTCTGTTTTTGTTAGCTATCTACAATTTTTTAAAAATGCTAGTAGATCCGGCCATGCGTTGATGTGGATTACATTTTATACTAATCTTCATACAATAAACTATTCAACACAGTGAAAGTTTTATTTACCAATAAAGGCGAAAACGTTTTTGTCGGTATAAGAATCCAGGTGATTATATTTGAGGTTTAATTTTGAATATGTTTATAAAAATAAGTTTCACTTAAAAAAAATAACGAATTTAAGGCTGCTTTCTCACTGTCGGGTTGCCAGCCTTTCTGTCCCGTTAATAGAGTTGTCAGCTTAACAGAGCATCCATTGAATAGAGCTTTCACTGCACTTTTTTATTTATGAATTGTTTTTGTTATCCTATCTTCTAAGTTGGTTCGAACTGGACACTGTTTGCTAAATTTAACTAAAATCAGCTTAGTGGTTTAGGAGTCCATCGCGGACAAACAACGTGACATCTAATTTTATATATAAAGATTAACTAAAAATTCGTGGCTTCAATTAGCTCTGCGTTATCTACTATATACGTACCTAAAAGTTAATTTGTTAAGCTGCCTTTAAAGTCGCGTATTTTGCGCCTAATGTACAAGCTATTCCTTGCCGCACAATATCCTTTGATTAGGCGCCTAATTTAATTACAACACATTGTTAGTTGAAGTACATGTTTTATTGTGTAGGAAATTTATATGAGTTCGTAGATACTTGTGGCAATTATGTCATGAAGCCTTATTATTACTGCGCAATATATTGTAATTAGAGAGTTATGTGAGTCGTATATGCATACATATATATTTGCAATTACATGTGTATAGGTGACTTCCTAATTATGGTCTCAACTACTAAATATTTGGCTAATTAAGGTTGTTCATAAATATTAGGTTGTCAAAAAAGTCTTGCGGTATTTTCACTAGTTGGCGCTGAAAGCTCGTAGTTCTGGTTTTATTCGTCGCATCGGGTTATGCTATACCTTTTTGGTAAGCTCATTTCACGCGCTAACAAGTGTTTGATTTATTGTCGTTTCTTTTAAGTCGTTCGTGAGTTATAGCGTCGCAAACATGGAGCAAAATAAAGAGAAAATACGGCATATCTTACAGTACTACTACGATAAAGACAAAAATGCATGTCAAGTCGCCAATAAAATTTGTGCAGTTTATGGACCCGATACAGTTTCCATTTTCACCGCACAACGATGGTTTCAACGTTTTCGTTCTGGTGTAAAGGTGGTCGAAGATGCGCAACGCTCCGGAAGGCCTGTCGTTGATAATTGCGATAAAATCGCTGAATTGGTCGAAAGAGACCGGCATAGGAGCAGCCGTAGCATCGGTCAAAAGCTGGGCACGGGTCATCAAATCGTTATAAACCATTTCAATAAATTCAATAAATCATTCAATAAGAGTACCGACAACCCATTATAATTAGTATATGGATACCCAGCAGTGTGATTGCGCTGTAAATATTTCAAGTGGTATTCCAACTAATTTGAAACTTTTTCAGCACTCTAATTTATTTTTGCCGAGGCAATCAGCAAATTTTATAGATGAGTAGAATCCCACTCAACAATGACTGTTCAAATTCCCAATTAACATGCAATTTCTAACGATGATTTCGTAGAATTTTATAACAATGGATTTTAATGCGTAATTTTAGTAGTACAGACCTTGAAACGCTATCAACGAGGCGGTGGATTCGCAGAAAAATTTCGAATTTTGATCAAGCTTTTGTTACTATTTATGATTTGTTTTTGTTAACATGAAAATTTGTGTAGTGTTTTTTGTTATTCCTCTGCATATATGGCTTTTGAAGACAGAGATCAAATATTGCCGTTCAAAATTCACAGTAGGCGGTGAATTTCGGTTAAAAGTAGGTTGCCGAATGTAGGCATGAGCTTAGTAAAGCTTTTAATATGTTTTTAAATAGCTGTATTAAGCCGAGTTTAAAGATTTTAAACATAATTTTATATTTTCAAAATATGCGAAGAGGCGAATAAACTGAAGGGATTTATTTCTAAGTGATATGAGAGTTTTCACGTGTTGACCCGCCTCGTATCTATTTTTGGCCTTACGCCATATTATTAACAGAAAAAGACGTTAGAGTATCATTAAGATATCACGCTTACCATCACCAATATAATTTATATATGTATGAGGCTTATATTAGGTATATGACGGCTAGATGAAGTATTGATTCGGCTCAACTTCTTTTTGACATATAAGCGCATCATAAAGAGGAAAATGACTTTTTCCGAATTTGAATATTGTATTTCACAGATTGACCTATATTTTCGATAAAAAGTTAGCAATAGAAACTGGGGTCCCCACACCATATTCGGTAGTGGCATGAGAGCTCGTATTTGTTGTTAACTAACGACAAGTAATCTGCGTTTCTACGTCTTTGACCAATGTACAACTCGCCTAAAGGAATCGTAATTCTCACTTCCGGGAACAGATTCATCAAATTGATATCTCTCGGCAAAATCGCGGCTTTTAAAGACTGTTTTAATACCACAATTGGAAAAGAACTACCTTGATGATGAAAATTTTTAATTAAATAATCAACTTTTTTTTTTTTAGTTAAATAATTTTGTTGTTCTCAATCAAGAAACTCAATGTTTTGCTTAGAAAGCTAAAAGCTAATTGCCAAACCATTACAAAACCGAAACAAGGAGGCATGAGCTCATAAAACTGGAAACTGCTTCCGCGTGTATGCTCGGAAGAATTTTCAAAGTGTCATTCCACCGTTACTTTTGATGTCATAAATTAATAAACTTAAACGTTTGTGAAAGTGTGTGTGTGGGTGGCGTTAGTCATGCACCTTTTGAGTTTTGAAATTGCGCTTCTGCCATTATTAGTGACGCTTGAGTTAGTGTGGGTACATATTTGAACGCCTGTTTCAAAATGCCACGACAAAGTATTATTTGCGCGTAGTCATGGAATTGACAGCGGCTTGCGGCTGCCAGTTTGATAGATGGCTGCAATTTTCGGTTTTGTATAACACAATTAAAAAGTCAAAAAGTTGTTGGAGGCGTCATTGCAGTAACACGAATATACACACACATATATATACATAAATCTACGTTTTAAATCGAAATATTCAACGGAAACTTTTACATTTTGAACATACAATTTTTCATGCGCTGTTATTTTCCTATTTCAGTACCCCTCCATGCCGAAGTTGTCGATTTGACGCCACAATACAGCGCCTCACCCGCCGTCTTAACCAGCAGCAGTAGCAGCGTCACAGTGGCTGTCACACCCGCGGCGACTGTGTCGACCTTCGTGGAACCCTATTTAGAGGGCTATGCCTCAACAAACGTAACCGCACAGATCGGCACGCACGCGTATTTGCCATGTCGGGTAAGTGTGTTGGGAGAGGAAAAAGTCAAAGCAATTAGAAAAAAAGAAGGGTTTATTGACAGGTTGTTCATACGCCCGTGCGAACCAGCGCTGCACATTCCGTAGCGTTTTCTTGCGGACGTAAAAGAAAATTCTATTTTAGTGATCATTGAATTTATATCATTCATAATATCTTTATTCCCTTTTTTAGATTTCCTATCTTATTTTTATTTCCCAAGCACTCAGCTTTTGCTGCATTGCTTTCCACTTGCCCAAAACATTTACCGTTTGTAGTCACACGCCTTTCTATTGCAACATTTTTCGTTGAATTATTTTCTTTATTCGGCTTTGCTTTCTCTTTATTCGGCTTTGTTTTCTCATTGTCTCCCAATTGTAGTCACATATATTGCGCGCTAGTTAACAAAATATTTTTGTTTCCAATACAGAGAAGAACCAATTTAACCTTCGCATATACAAATTTAAATACAATATGTGGGAGTACCTTTGTCTAGTTATTTATAATTTCGCATTTATTTTATGTTACAAAAGAGCTGAAGCGTGTGACAAGAGCAAATGACTGCTTGGCACTTCTATTTTGATGCGCTTTCTCGTCTCTAGGAGTTCGACAAATATCATATTTCTGACACAGACTTCAAACCAAGCTGGTTAATAGACAGCAAAGTAAAATATTTGGATTTATTACCGTCATTTATTATTAAACAAAAATATATATTTTTGGAACATTTTATGGAAAACAAAACAAAAACGTTAGCTTCGGCGATACAAAATACCCTTTACAAACATCAAAGTGTTCTTGCAAGAACTTTATTCCGATCACTCAGTTTGTATGGCAGCTAAAGTATATAGTGCTCCTATCTGAACAATTTTAGCGGATATTGTATTATTGCCTTAAAAAAATTTCGTGAAGAAAACCTTGATATGCAAAAATTAGCTTAGAAAGATCTGATTTCGATTATACCGACATTTATAACAAATGAGCAGCTTCTCGGTAAGAAAAAAAGATCGATTCCTCAAAACTGACAAGTTCGTATATATATAGGTAGACGGATTAAGAGACAGATTAAGAGATGGGCATGGCAAAATCAACTCAGTTCCCCACGCTGATTATTTATATACACATTTTATAGAATCTCGTACAATTTCTTTGCAGTGTTACAAGCAGGACAAGCTTAATACATCCTTTTCAGGGTATAATAACAGAAATGCTTTTAAATTTATATGGAAAAATATACTAATATATTGAGTTCTTCGTAGTACTGGTATGGTCACTATGCGGAGAAAAAATGTCACTTTGTCCGCATTTCCAAATATATATTTTCACTGACTTCACTTGTCTTAACAAGGCAGAATTTAGCGTCATGGCTATGCCAGATTAATGTATGTTTGTTAATACTATTTCAAAAACTAGTCTCCAGCTGAAACAAGGCATAAATCCTTATTAAAATCGTTAGTGTAGCAAAAATATTCACTCTCAACTCTGTTTCATCCTTCTCATCGAAGCGGAAATCATGACCTAGCCAGGGTAGCCTTTCTCCCGGATACTCCTAAGGCCAACTCAGCAAATGAAACCTTATCCTTAGTCAAATCAAATGTTTTAAGGACACATTTCAAAACTCAAGCCTGCTTTACGAAACTAATTTGCCTCTAAAGTGAAAGCAAAGTAAATAAATAGTGACAAAAATGAACCTGAAATTTAAAGCTGGAGAGCAATAAATATATATGACGGTTGCAATATTGTAACGTCAAATCCCAGCATCATCCATTTGCGAGCTTCTCTTCATCGTATATAGACTTGCTTTACAGCAACAGCTTCAAATTACAAGAACAAAATAAAAATAGTGCTCAAGCTTTGCTTTCAATTAAATGCAATGTCAGGGTGATTATGATAATATTTCGCGCTCAGACGGTAAATTTAGCGAAGGACGATTAGAACCACTTGCAGATAGTTAAATGGTTACAAAAATTACAGTGATAACATGCAATGAAGCTAGTTGTACCCAAATAATGTAGTCGGTAACTGTGAGTTCAAAATAAAAGTAAATAAAATATATGATTTAAAATGATTCTGATGATAAAAAATGGAAAGGTACAACAGAGTAAATACAATTTTATTTCCATAACAAAAAAAGAACTTGAATTATTCAAAAACTCGTACAGCCAACTGCTGTTAGAAGTAAATTGTCCAGTAGTCATATTTAAATATTCTGCGCTAGTATGACGTCACCAAAGCAACGAGTCACCCTGCTCTCTATTACGCTGTTGTTTAAAGCACATTTCATTTTACCCACGCAAAACGCTGGCCAAAATCCTTATAAATACATGCCGTGGGTACAAAAATTATTTAAAGTTAAAAAACCGAACGTCAAAATCACGAAAATGAAAGCTTAAGTGTCATTAGGTTGCTGTTAAAAAATAATGAAATGCCCAACTAAGGCAAGCGAAATTGTAGAGGACATAAAACAAAAAACAATATTTTTGCGGCTAACGAGATTGCTACAAGGCACAAGCAGATGAAAGTAACGGTAAAACGAGAGTTGAAAGAAAAAAAATGGTTTATCAGCAGGTGATGTAATGTTGCCGTGGCATCGTAGACAAGTCAAACAAATTTAATTAGGCAGAAGTGGCCTTCACGGTAGCTATGAGGATGCCAAAGCATATGCCATTGAGAATGAAACTGAGAACGCTTGTTGTTGTAGTGTAGCGTACAAAATTAATAAGACCACGTTTAAGCGCTCGGATTACCAGATGATGAGTTTCATAATTACAAAAGATTATTGCCGGGTGTTACCGGCACAAAGTCAACAGCGCTGCTCGTGAATACTTAGCATCTTATATATGTAGATATTACATAATAATATACTAGTGCTATATATATGGCATAGTGTAATGAACGAAATACAATTTGTATGAAATACTAATCACGCATTGCGGCACACAAAGCAAATATTTGCAAGGAAATATGTTGCAGGCTTTGGCTTTCATAATGGGAAAAAGCGAACTCCAGCAGATAATTGAATTACGAAAATTATTTTTATGTATTTATATAAAATTTCTGTTGACAATTTTTTGCCGCAAGGTCGCGTTGGAATTTGAATGAATTAATTTCACGATAGTTGATAATTAGCGCTGAAAGCGTTGCGACTTCAAAGCATTGGGCGAAGCTTGCAAATCTATTCAGCACTATAAGGAGCGCTATTTAATCAGAGAGTCTTTGAGAACTATGCCTTTTCGCACTACCGCCACCAAATCTTAAATTTCAAATCGGCATTCATTCTAGCTAACTATCTGCCTGCTATGCATTGCACTTCGTTCATGGAAAGCGAGTCCTTTGTGTTCAAAAACTCATTTACATTTAACGCCAAATTTGGTTGTGCCTTGTGCCTTGCGCCAGCTGCTGCTTGAACCCACAGCGTTGTTAATTTTCGGTGAATGGTTATTGTGTGAGTAACTGTATATATTTGTTTGTGTGTGTGCGTGTTGTCTGTCGCACGGAGACGTCGACTTAATTAATGAAATTTGTAGCTGCTAACGGCTGCTGCCTCCAGTTGCTAACAGCATTTCCCATTCACTACTGTCATTCGTACAAAGTTCAGCGTAGCAGGTGATTTGCATATCCTTTTGTTCGCGTAATTGGAGTGTCGCATCGCCGCAACTACAACTACAACGACAACGATAACAACAACAACAACAACAACTACTACTACTGTATACTCTTCCACACCCATACAGATGTATATGTATAGGTATTTGTGCGCGCAAACAACCTGGGGATTTGTTTTAATGACGGCATCCCTTTCTTTTTGGGAGGGGGTATGAATGAAATCGATTCGATTTTCGAAAAGTTCTTAATTAAAAACATGCGTTCCAATTTGTCGAAATTTCAATTTATTTAAATTTATCTGACAAGCGGCAGCAGTTATTATCACAGCGTCGTGTTTGCAGTGAGGTCAAGCAGGAAGTGCAAATACCATTCACTTTTGTATAGCCAAATCTAAGCGTGAAGAAGTGTGACAGGATGTTTGTGTAGGAGTGATTTAATGTATTATAATGCTGAAAAGCAAATGATTTCGTTAATTGGATTCTATTCAGGGATATTTCAATGAGTGATGTAATACAAGAAATTAATTTTACGTATTTAGTGGCACAAAATATTTCCTATAACAAAGTTATAGAAATATTTTAAGACTTGTACGTACATGGCAGACTAGTGCATTTGAAATTTATAAAACGGGATAGAAATAGTGGTGCATGAAAGTTATCGGATATAAAATAAAAAGTAACAACTATTAAGGAAAAACAATTTGAGTTCGGGAAAAGAAATTTTTAGGAGTTAAAGTTGCTTTTACTCGATTTCCGGCCAAACTACTAGTTCTGTAAAAAAAAGTTATACGACAATGCTGTAGGTAAATAAAGATCCATAACTCTTGAATGCAGATATTTTTAACATAACCTCAAATTTTATGTGAAGAATACACATAATCCAGTTTTTGGGTTTCCTATTTTTATTTCTACAAACAATTTTTTTCGCAAAAGTTTGTAAAAACTTATCTTCTTACGTACGAAAATTCCCGGCTCAAAGTACGATGAACATTCAACGTGGTGAGCTTCTCCATTGTGCTTTTGTTAGTCATAGTTATCATCGTAGGTTAGGTTAGGTTACTCTGGACGGCTCGTGAGTCACGCAGAGACTTTGGTCCTCAGCGGTGGTAGGTGCAGTGCCTTTAGGTAACTCAAAAGAAGTAATCATATTTCTTTCATAGGTTCTACGGAGTCACCATCATTACCTCTTCGAGTGTTTCTTATGGTGGGGTGGCCGAATGTTTTAAGCGTTGCCTTACCAGTGCTGGACGAGAGCACAAAAAATTCTCCATGGTGGCTTGCTCTTGACCTTTCCTGCATTCATCTTGATCCGTCAGTCCCTTTGTGCAGACGTGTGCCGCCACCAGCTTGTGACCAGTGAGTACTGCAATCATGCTTCTACAGCTTCGATTTTCAAGATTGAATAGGAACATTGCACATTTTTGAGCTACCGCCTTGTATATGAATTTTGTAGTTTTTCATTCTGATAGATCATAGCAACGGATTTTTACTTTTCTTGCCATGCCCTTGTTCAGATCGTCGTAAGGACAATGGTTGGATTTACTAATGTCGGTCACATTATCGAATAACAGCCGTACACCACTCTGGCAATCCTTTCCACTATCTCATTGTCATCGATGCCTTTGTAACCTGGCACCCAGTACAAATGAAGTGGGTTGTTCCTGGCGGAACTCTCCATTGTTGCCATGATTCCCAAGACACTTCTAGCCGATATGCGATAAGGGGTTACAGCTTTAATTGCTGCTGGGCTGTCTATGTAGATGTTAACCGTGGAGTTGTATGCTGATGCTATACGTAAATTCTCCTACAGCCAGTTTAGCACAAATTCAAAAACTACCGTTGGAGTGGTTCTTAGAGCTTCCTTTATAAACAGCGCTGCAAGCTTATGACCACTTTCCATTGGCTTTTAAAAGGTGGATTTCCGTACGCCTGTCCACCATACTACTGCAACGTAGAGCAGACTCGATCTTACAATAGTTGTGAGAACAACCATGTCTTCACGTTTTGTTGAGCAACTGACATTGCCGTTTGTGTTATAAGCAAAAACCATGATCAACTAGCAGTTAAGCGACAAGCATTTTGTACTGCTTTAACACAGTTATCAAACTCTCCAAGAACAAAAGCCAATCGAAATATAATTGAATTATGCCAATGCAACTGTTAATTTGCCTCTGTTCCGCAATTGTGTAAATCTAACTGTAACAAAGAATATACCTAAATAATTTGGTGCTTCACATTTCCAATTTAAAGGCCATCATTTGTGCTAGAATTCGAATCGAATGAAACTTAATGAGAACACTTCTACGCATACAAATCCACATCAATTAAGCCAATTTTCAAATGCGGTTCTGTTTGCCGTAACTGTGTTAGTAACGGTTGTTGGTACAAGCCTTGCCGCCCACATTGCCACTGAGCGGCCCTATCAAGCTGGCATTGAATATTCATTCGTTCACGCTAGGTTAAACTAATTTCGATTAGTATTATCCAAATTAACAATTTTAACCACTTTTGCAGCCGCTAATTAGACGAAGTGATTGCAATGGCAAGTGATTCGCTGGAAGCGGACCAGGCAGATAGCACTCGCTCTCTTACGATTAAGCACATATGCGCATTTGTGTGCATACGTGTATGTGTGAGTGCGTTGTGCAGTTGCAACAACAATTAGGCATATTTAATTTAGGGCTTGCCATGAATAGGAGCATGCAGCAAACTACGAACGGTTTATGGCTTGGCTGAGGAGTATGGGTGGTTTAATTGCATAGTGAGTTGGGAAAATGCATACATCTCTTGCTCGGAACTTAAAATTTGTGGGCTTTTGCAAGCGCTTATTTCCGAGTTGCGCCCCTCTATGCACTACTGGTATATGTGACCGGTTGGAATTTTAATGCAATCAGCCAGAAGCAATACAGTGAGAAGAGTATTTTTAATGAATCATTCCAATGCCCCTTCGAGATAAATTGGAATAGGGGAAAACTTCGAAATGTAATATTATT
The DNA here is from genome assembly GCA_027475135.1 of Bactrocera correcta. NCBI lineage: Eukaryota > Metazoa > Arthropoda > Insecta > Diptera > Tephritidae > Bactrocera > Bactrocera correcta. The sequence goes on from CM050323.1 coordinate 49,112,389, forward strand.
ATATTATTGGATTTATCTTCATCTTTATTGGCGTAGACACCGCTTACGCAGTTATAGCCGCTCGTCTGAGGTCGTTTTGTATTTCTCATTCACAACCTCGGGGAGGGATGTTTCGCCTTCTTACTTTAGCTCGCCTTCAAATCAAGGTTTTTTACGCAGAGAATACTTGGTCTGAGACCGGAAGACATAAGCACGTGATTTTCACGTGATTATATTTTACAACTGGCGAAAAAGCTCTATCAAGGGCCATTGTTTATCGATGGTGTGGTGAATACAATCCAGGTCATAGATCACTCCGAGGCGAATATCGTGAAGATCGTCCATAATCAGTGTGTTTGCGGAAACGATTGTTGCGGTGCACAAACTGATATTGCCAGATTGCCCTGTGACCTATCGTCGTATTGTTGTTCGCGTACGAAGTTCTTCCAAGCAGATGGTTGCCTGTTTTTTTTTTGACAAACACCGAACTTGTCGCCAGCATGCCACTAGAACAATGCAGAATAATAGCCTCTGGGTGGTACATAATCACATGTTCGCCAGTTGTCTTTCAAGAAATCAGGAACACTCATAAAATCGATTTGGTGAGTTATCCTCTGTCTGTCCTAACTTGGCACTGAATGAAATCTTTTTATTCCCGTTCGTTAAAAATAAACAAAGAGGTCAACGTTTTTCATTCGGCAATTAGTTTAAACGCATTCAGAAGTGTATAGATCTGCATGGAGCATATTTGGAAAAACAATAAAATGATTTTCGATGATTAAAATATGTTTTTGTTCTCTAATCCTAATTTTAGATCTAAGTTTGATACTTCGTCTGACCTTTTGAACTCCGATGCTCCCAGATATTTAGGATGAGTTCTACATAGTGCTGAATACATGCATAAGAGGTGGCGTCTCACTCATAAGACATGCGAGAAGTGCAGGAAACTTCCTGCAAGTGTCGCCATTACTTATGCCCAACCGACTCGCATGTGATGTCAGTTGGTTCTGACCTGTCAAAATGCAAACAGCCGTCCAACAGTCCTTTTGCGTGTTTTTCTACGGTTCTCTTGCGCATAATCTTGGCGATGCTGCATGTACTTAAGACTTTCCGTATCGGTCACTCCTGATCCACTACTTAGCCCTTTTTAAATTTTCATTGTACAACGTTTTTAATTACTTCCGTATTTCTTGTACTTCTTTGATAGGCAGGCGAACGGAATTATTGTCAATCTCATCTGCTATTTGTTTTTCCCAAATTCCTTTGTAATGTGGAGCCCAGTATCCGGCAGACATTGCTTCTACTACCTCCTGCTTTTAAGGACAACCACTGACGTATTGTGTTGTGGGATTGCTGTTTTAATTGCCGCTTGGCTAACCACGAGTATATTTATCCTTTTTATGTTATTTCTCGCATTGCTAGCTATTTCGGACGCTATGCTGACTGCAAAGATTTTCGCTTGAAAGATATTGCAGTATTCAGGAAACTTGAACGATCATCTGAGATCCAGCTCTGATCTCCATCATAAATAATTCTTCGTCTATGTTTATCTAGTTCCTGATCCAAACACTCGAACTCTTATTTCGAGGCATATTCCGTCATGATGCAGATCCTTGCTTATAATAGACAGTTTGCATTGGTTCTTAGTAATCCATAAAGCAAAGCCAAATAGAAAGTTCTGTTTTTTCATACGTGGATGACGGGCGACACACGCACTCTATGGAACGATGAGCTGTATGAGATATATGACGACATTGATATAATTCAGCGAATTAAAAGACAGCGGCTACGCTGGCTAGGTCATGTTGTTCGAATGGACAAAAACACTCCAGCTCTGAAAGTATTCAACGCTGTACCCGCCGAAGCAGAGGAAGAGGAAGACCTCCACTCCGTTGGAAGAACCAGGTGGAGAAGGACCTGGCTTCGCTTTTAATATCCAATTGGCGCCACGTAGCGAAAAGAAGAAACGACTGGCGCGCTGTTGTTAACTGCTGTAATCGCGTAAGCGGTGTCTACGCCAATTAAGAAGAATTTTCATCATTTATCGATATTGCAGTATAGATATGCTATTTGAGAGGCTTGAACCCAAACCACATTTAAATTTGAATCGGCATTAACAGCTGCTGCGTTATCCCAAAATATAATCTGAGAAAGTTATCCAACGTTGCCAGTGCTGATTATAAAGCATTGAAAAAATAAAAGAAATTTATAATATTTTACAGGCTTTTCCATTAAGTTTTTCTTGCAGGGTATTCTAGAAAGCGCTGTTTGCGCGTTGCAGCCGCACTCGGTAGCGCGTTTAACACAATTTAAGCTTTTAATTGCATTTTCATGTTGGTTTACCTTCCCGTACCGCTGGGTTTGGGTTTGTTCTATGCATTTCAAAGCGCGTTGCAGGCATTTAGATTTAAACGAGCGCAAATGCTTAAAAGCGAGTGGCGAAATTAAAACTGTGTTTTGCGTAATGTTCAAAGGCCATTATAACGTTAAATAGCACGCCACTTGTATTTGTTGTTTACTCGACACTGACATTTTATATAAGTAAATATACAAAATTTTAATGATCTTTGCTGCCTTTAAATGGAAGTAAGAGTTTAATCACGAAATAATACATGTAATGAGCGTTGCCATATCTCTGTGAACACCAATTACAATAAATAATCTGCCTTTTATATTTACGGCAATTTCAGCTCATTAATGCATAAGAGATTGCTGCGATTGTGGCGTAAAACGCCTATATAATTCACTATTTATGTATGTCATATAATATACCAACGAAGCGCTTTCATGAAAAGCTCAAAATAAAAGGTGCGACCTATCAATGCTGGTCATTTCATTTCGGCCTTGGGCTGGCAGTAAATCAGTGTTACGCTCGTTGACAAATTATGCAAAATCCGAAACCAGTAATTTACTCCGACGTCAAATGTACAAAATAGGGATCAAAGTTGAGTTAAGCCAAAGGAGATTAACTGCACTACGCGTGTATGTGTATAGTGTGTATTGTCTAATATATTGTATATATGTATGTGTATAAGTAGTATATGTCGTTTGCTCAACACGAGTGGTGGAGAGCTGTTGTAAATTATGGGTTCGCTAGCAGCAAATAATGAATCGATATAAGGAGCAGGCCACCTAGGCAGGGTAAATGCATGGGATATTGCCATTATAATTGCTATTGTTTTTGTTGCTGTTGTGTGTGTGTGTGTGTGAATTATAGCATATGCAACAGCACCTGCAATAATTTACAAATAACACGCAATAACATAGAACTACACAAGCGTGGACACCCACACACATACATATATACATACTCATGTATATAATTATGCTTCTATGTAAGGTGCGTTATGCGCAGGTGTGGCTTGCTCACTGCTTGACACGCACACATACATGGTTTATGGTTTTAGTCAACAGTCGCTTAATTGACTGTCCAGTAAACTCTCGTGCAACCAACAGTCCATTAAAAGCAACGCTGTACATAGTTACATTAAGTACATATGTATGTATGTAAATATATGTGTGTTTCTGTTGAGTGGGCGTGTTTGGTGAGAGCATGAAAATTATTTCTGAAATACTACTTTGTTTGTATGAAAGTGTTGAGCATAAAACAAAGCCTGCGTTTAAATATAATGCTTATATGACTACCTATATATAAGCATTATATTTAAATGCATGTACATATGTATATAGTGTATATAGTGATGAGCATAATTTAGTAAGATATTTCGGTTGGAATTGGAAAGCGCTTAAGTTGACATTAGTAAAATTTCAAACAATGATATCAAAACGACTTTTGGTTGATAAGAAAACTAGGATAAAGTAAAGTAAGTTTCGATGGTTGGTTCAGAGGTCGCACTTGGACCTTTTGAATTGTAGTTCTTGTAGTTCTTTTTGAAGCCTTAAATTACAACTCCTTTAATTCGAACTCTAGTTTAGCAAAATCACGTGTGACCAATAAAAACTTGTTAAATAATTTAATTTCTATTTCTACCATTTCAATGGGATATCTGAAAGGGTGAGCTCTCAAGTGTTTGAGTCTTAATCTCGCAAACATGATATAATAAAAAATTAATTGCTGAGATGTTTCCACTTAGCCTTCTTCCATGCAGCTTCTGTATGCTGGTGGCCGATAATAATCTCAAACTTACCGCATAGACGCCGAAAGGCCAATGGCCAGTTAGAACTAGGGAGAGCGTAGCCTTGCTGAGAAAAGAGAATTTCTGTAATTCGAAACTTTTAAGTTACTGGAGCTCTTGCGATCATTCTGTCGAAAAAATTATCCTGCTAGCAGAGTTCCCGCGAAGTCCACTATCCAGTAGTATTTAGTAGTGGGGAGCATCGACCCGTTCATATTCTACTAATAGTACCCTTCCTTCTCAGCTCATCCGCTTTACAGTTGAAATTCCGTTGTGGTCTGGCGCCCAGTCTTAGTCTTATAACAGAGTGAATCGATTGACAACGAGGTTAGGGATGCCTTAAACATCCCTGAACACACGGTTAGTGAGCTTAAAGCTAGTATCGCGGTCCTGCTATCTGAGTAGGTAGTCAAATCTCTAAAAGAGGATGCACTTCGAAACAGTAAACCTACTGCCACCATAATGCCAGCAAACACTGGAGTAGTCGGGAAGTCTGAAACTGAAATTAATATATAGTTCCTGACAATATAACCTCCACTAATCTTTCCCTCAGGCTTTTATCTCTTCATAGAAAAGCTCAAATAGATTCTTTTTTTCAACTGAGTTTTTTTTTTACGTGGCAGATTCCAAACCCAGCGCACAACCTTTAAATAGGATGTCTCGCCTTCTCACTTTATTTCACCTTCAAACGGTTGCTATTGGCCTCTCAGAGGATACTTGATTTAAGTCCGGAAGTTGTGAGCTCCTTGAGCCATATGTCAAAGTATCGTTTCTGGCCACACCCAAGTGAATGGCGCTCAGAGAACTTTCTTCATTTGCGTGACCTTGCCTCTATCCTATCAGACAAAAATATATATTTATTTGTTAAAAAAAGTTAACTTAAATGGTTCATCTCTGCGATTTCTTACAAAAATGTTTTTGCTTTCAATGAAAGCAAATCTTAACAAACTTGTTTCGTATTAAACTTTTTACAAATCAAAAATTCATCATTTTAACTTAAACTCTTCTACATGATATTTAATATTTTCTCACAACGCAAACTGGCGGTCAAATGAAATAACATGTTTTCCAATTTTCTTTCTTTTTCATTGCATTGTGTTAAGGTGAAGCAGCTCGGCAACAAATCAGTGTCCTGGGTGCGCGTGCGTGATGGCCATATACTCACCGTTGACAGGTAATTAAAATCGCAACAATGCGCTAGGATAAATCTAAGTATACCAATACCGTTTATAATATAGGTATATAAGTATAGTTATATCTGGCATGCTTTTAAGTACTTATGTTAATACAATGAAAACGAAAGCTTTTAAGCAGCCTTATTTGAGGACATTCTGATAGCTACAACATGTGTTGATCTCATATTAAACTATTTCAAATACCCAACGCATTAAATCTAAGTCAAAATATATGCATAGAATCGTTTATTTTCGTCTGGTTTGATTTTCGAGCATTTAGTGGATTAATTGTAACTATAAGCTAAGCAAACACTTAATTACCACAATCCATGCGGCTTAAGTGAAGTAATTTGCTTGGTGTTGGAGTGCAAATTTACACGACTTCATACATACAACATTTTGACATTCATGGCTAAGGGAGTCGACGGCAGTTAAATTGGACAATCATATCGTAAATGCTCGTACTCGGACTGATGCTGAGGCTTAGCAGTCAAGTTGAGGTTTCAGCAATATCTACCTGCATATTTTCTTCAAATACATAGTTTATTTAATATAGTAATGACATTGTTAACTCGAAAAAAATTTAATCAGACGTTGGCGATACATTTTCGATATAATATTATATTTACGTATTTAAGTTTAATACCTGCTTAATTATAAAAGATCTTCAATTTCAAGCTGATGTAAATCGTTTACACAATTTTAATGAGATTTAAATTATTGTCTGGAAAATTTTAGCTAAGCATTATAGCTGCATATATGACTTTTAACAGTGCGGAAATTAAACCCAAATACATGTTATATGTACAATATACAATATATGCATACATACTTACGCTTTTAAAGTATTATATTATACACCTGCAAGTATACAATAGGCGCATTAATTGCTAATTGCTATTTAGGAATTTACTTACCACACTACTCAAAAGCAATATGATATGCATAAATCGTATACCACTTACATATTAAATAGAATATAATCATATTAATATTGGCAGGCATTTCCCAAAAATTCAAATCATCATCCATTTTGGCACACCTATTGTTAGTTACCAGCTGCACATACATATATTTATAATTGAGTAAAATTTTCGCTTTGCGGTTCCATACACGCTCATCAATCTTGACATACTCGTACTATATTTCATTTAAAATTTGTGCAATTTCTCGGCTCAGTTGCACATTTGAAGCACGCTCTTTCCAAATAAATAAACACACATACATGCACATGTGTTTATAAGCCTTTATAACATTAATGTTGAATATGTTTAGAAATTCTGCACGTTCATGCAGCAAAATTACTGTAAAATCCAGTGTCAGTTAGCATATAATTTTCACAATGGCACTTGTGTTGTTGATGCAGCCAAATGAGTTGTGCATACCTCGCATGTCGGTGCTTTTGAAGTACGTGGCCAATCATGTAATAAAGTATATGACACATTGTCACGCCTTTATTGATGTACATAGGTATGAATTATATCAGTTAGGATATTATGTCTTTTCAACGAGTAAATTTTTACTAACTGGTATTGGTGTGTGAGTAAACATATATACGAGCAATATATACATATGCTGGTGGAGAATAACTGATTCAACAAGTAAGGAAGGGCTAAGTTCGGGTGTCACCGAACATTTTATACTCTCGCATGATAAAGGGATAATCGAGACTTCATTATCTATCATTATCATATTTTTTATTTTGATGTAAAGTTAATTAGATAAGATCAACTTGTGTACTTAGAGTATTGAATTGTATTGTCATTTATTTTAACTGTATTGAGGACTATGTAAAAAAACAAAAACAATCGTTTTTCGAAGTTAATGCACATTTTATTTCTTACATAAATAAGATTATATTGGTTTGACTTAGAAGTACTAAGTATTGCATATTTTAATAATTAAATGTTATATTTATAAATACTAAAGAAATGTTTTTACAAATTGACTTAGAAGTAATAAGTATATAATTAAATATTATATTTATAAATTCTAAAGATATGTTTTTACAAATAGCAAAACGTATCCTACGAGAGTATAAAAATAATGCTCTCTGAATTACATGAAAATATCTGAGAGATTTACCGATATTTTTGGTGAAAAATTAGGTTAGGTTAGGTTAGGCACTGAGTTCTTCGTGTTCGATATCAGGGACCTTGAAAAGTTATAGTTCGATCACGACAATTTTTCCATAAGGGATACCTCAGCTCAAATATCGTATTTGTGTAGAGTTTTATTCCGCTATCATCATTGGTTCCTAATGTATATATTATACAAAGAAGGAATCAGATGGAATTCAAAATGGCGTTATATTGGAAGTAGGCGTGATTGTGAATCGATTTCACCCATATTTCGTACATGTCATCATTTAAAATTTTTACAGCCTGGATGCAGCTTCCTTTAGCCATTTCTTCTGTAAAATTTAGTGTTTCTGACGTTTTTTGTTAGTCGGTTAACGCACTTTTAGTGATTTTCAACATAACCTTTGTATGGGAGGTGGGCGTGGTTATTATCCGATTTCTTCCATTTTTGAACTGTATATGGAAATGCTTAAAAAAAGCGGCTCTATAGAGTTTGGTTGACATAGCTATAGTAGTTTTCGAGATATGTACAAAAAACTTAGTAGAGGCGGGGCCTCGCCCACTTTTCCAAAAAAATTACGTCCAATTATGCCCCTCCTTAATTCGATTCTTTGTGCCAAATTTCACTTTAATGTCTTTATTTATGGCTTAGTTATTTTGTGGGCGTGGCAGTGGACCGATTTTGCCCATCTTCGAACTTAACTATCTCAATTTTTACTAAAGTTACAGCTTGCACGGACGGACGGACGGACAGACAAACAGACGGACGGACAGACGGACAGACAGACATCCGGGTTTCAACTCTACTCGTCACCCTGATCACTTTGGTATACATAGCCCTATATCTGACTCTTTTAGTTTTAGGACTTACAAGCAACTGTTATGTGAACAAATTTATAATACTCTCCTTAGCAACTTTGTTGCGAGAGTATAAAAAGTATACCGACTGTGGTACGCTCACTTAATCATTACAGATATCTGATTGGAAACTAAATTAAATTCATCACATTTGTGGGACCGCAATTCTCTTGAATATTTTATAAAGAATGATAGAATACATATTTCAAATATATAAGTTTTGCTCGTTCTAAATGGTGCTTGGTGTTGTCAAATCAAAGGCCGGCTTCATTTCTTAGTTTGTAGAGTTTTAAGCGCTCGTACTTCAATAACAACCCGCGCTGTGATAGATGAAACCTTCAATTGTTGAAATTGTTTGGAAGCAGATGAGTTTATTTCACCTAATTACTCACTCTTTAGCTGTGCAGATTTAGCGAGCCGCAGTTTTTTTCTCAAATCCGTCTTATCATACTAGCAAAACCCAAAATTAGTCTCCAAAGCTGATTTGTCATAAGCTCGAGTGGCTTTCTTGATACTTCAGTGTTTATTTTCAGCTTCGTGAGTTTTTAGCAACACAAAGATCTTTTCTTTAATTTTCCAGGTATGTATATGCCAGGGGTTTCGACAATAATCTGTAAAAAATCTCGTGATAATATCTTGTTAAATAAATGAGTTTTCATACAAGAACTTTACTTTGAGCGTTCAGTTTCTATGACAGCTATATAAAATAGTAATGCGATTTCTTTAGTTCCGACAAATAAGAAATTTCTGGAGGAGAAAAGAGTCTGTGAGGCCTTAGTTCACATATATAGTATATTATATACCGACAGATAACCGGGTATGGCAACATTGACTCAGCTCGACATTGATGATAAATTTGAATTTAATTCGAAAAATATTCGGCCGACTGTTCCTCTATTTCCGGGTCGTAAGCATAGATGTAAGACTCATCGTCAGTAATACGTTTCATGACATCCTGACAGTCAGAAGGCATTGTTTCGCAGACTCTACCGCGACGCTGTTTTTCGAAAAAAATTTCGGAATCGCTCATGCTTTCACTTTTCTAGGCTCAAATGACTTTTCAAAATGGTTGTCACTGATCCCTCCGATATGGCCAACGATGCCAGTGAGATGTCTGACTGTTAGTCGTCAATTCTCAAGCAATTTGGTTTTCGTCGGGGGTTAACGCGTTCTCAACCCTCTTGGAATAATTCGTACTAATCAAAACACTTCAAGTATTATGAACATTTCGGCACCAGAAATTTGATTCCGCACACAATGGGACTTCTTTGCTGAATAATTTCACTTTCAATGAAAACGCCGTACTTTAAGAACTTCAGAAAGGCAGTAATGATCAGAAAAATACGAATGATCATTCGGATACAACATTTGGCACAGATATTACTGATAGTCTTACTAACTTCGAAGAAGAATATTTCGACGAATGGGTTTCGAGTGAAATTTAAATTAAACAGTCTTACTATTTTTTGCCCACAGTAGACGTCCTTAATAAACTTTGACCAAGCAGAATGCTAAGCAACATTTAATATTTACTTGTTGAATCTGTCATAATGTATTTATATGTATATATTTCTGAGTGGCTTTGAGCGACCTTATGTGTTTGCTGTATTATGCGCACGCAAGTAATCTCTATTAAACAAACCATTATATGATCACATTACTAATGTCGAAGTAAGCACTTTATGCATGGGAAGAGTACCACATGCCAGGAAATGGCACTAAGAACGGCATTAAAATGTATTTACAAACATAAATATAGCTATGAAATGGAGGATATGTCGCAGCATGCACTCCAAAAGGAAGGATTTCAGCGCAAACTAAGAGACACACAGACCACCCTAATGTGTATATAAGTCCTTGGAAGTACGTCTGTATGTGGGTGTGCACTCTTATGTTAGCAGCCAAGAAAACAATTTAGTAAGACTTATACGACTATGTGATAAGAAATCCAGCACAGCAACAAAATCTGAACAATAAGACGGACAAGGACTTGCAACACACACCCGAGTCCATATTTATTTGCGCAGAGTTGCCACGCTGAATGCACCGACTGACAGCTGGAAGGGACAAACAGACATTGCATGTTGACAAACAGAGCAAGAAAAGCACAATATAGCGGCGAAGGAAAGCACAGATGTGCAGCTAGCAGACAATGCGAGCTAAACTTGAGACAATCAACTGACAGCGGAAGTAAATTGCAGCCTTGAAGTTGCAACATGCTGCTGCACAGGCGGCGAGGCGAAGGCAATAAGTGTCAGTGTGTGGCTGTGTGTGTGTGTGTGTGGGAGCAAGCAAAGATAATGTGCTCTAGAAGGCCAGACTGTGTTATATAAATATAATATACCAAAAGGGTTTACAAACACTGTTGCAAGTATATGTTTATATATGCATATGTGTGTACATTGCTATATAAGCATGTATATGTGTGGTGAAGAATGTTATCGGTCAACAATTCAGCTGTTGCCCTTATCTTTTTCTACTGTTTGCCGTTCTCACATTTTTCACCCATTGTTGCTGATTGTTTGCCATGTCACTGATGGTGTGCACACATGTGTGTATGTATGTATGTATGTGTTGCATTTCATTTGTATTGGGCAGATGTCAGCAACCAACGAGCGAACAATCGCTAATACTGCTACACACACATACATATTTAGCCGCGCTTGCATGCTGTGCACTTTACTCACATTTGCTCGGTTAACTGTTCATAATGTGGCAGGTTCATTGGTTCCTCTTGCACTTCGATACACACTGGCAGCAACGCTCACGCGACATCATCTCCCTCCCACTCCGACAATTGTAAGCATATTACGGCGTAATGTAAGTAGTTGAAAAATGAAATAGTGGAAAGTGGAAAGTGAAAACTGAAAAAATTGGCAAGATGACCTGAAATAGATACCGGCAATTGTGCTAATGCGGGAGAGTGCTTGTCTGTTTGTTGAAGCACATGGGATTGCGTAAGCTTTCATGTAGGTAGCGATTAAAATAAAATTTCTTGCAATGCTATTGAGTGGAATTTGAGAATTGTGGAGCAACTGTGGAATAGATATTTTCAAAATGTTTTCCAAATACGCTGCTGAGATAGGGAATAGAAAATGAGATTACTAAAGAGCAGTGTCATAAATAAAATATTAATCCGAAAGAGCTGGAGTCCTTAGGGCTGATTCACAACTTTTGCTACGCTTTGCGTCTCGTTTTTCGTGCTCTCATATTTTTACGCTTCTTCAAGCACCGTCGCTATTTTAATTAAAGAGCGTTCACTTAAAGCACAGCGCTCATTCTGGCATACGCTTTGGTTTCTTCCTTGTTAAAGTAGAAAATATTACGCACAGCGAGGAAAGTTGTTGTATGTTAATGCGCCATTACGAGCTAAGAAATGTCAATTGAAGTATACAAAACTATACCCTGCACGAAAACTATAAAATAAAAAGCCAACAGGACGCAGAGAAGTTCCTAAAAACTACAAAACTTCTTCGTGTGAAGTCAGGTCTTTCTAGTGACAGCTGGTGATTTTCCACAACTGCAACTCTTCTTTTTTGATTTTTCAAAAATATTATAGTTAAAAACCATTTATTTTGATGGCAGTCTCGGCTCAATATGTCAAAGTTTTATCTGCTTCTAATTAGATTTTTTTTCTACGACATTTCTCACTATCCTTAACTTTAACTTCTATGAAAGGCAATGCCATCAAGCATTTGTAATTATTATACCCTGAACAGGGTATATTAAGTTCGTCACGATGTTTGTAACACCCAGAAGGAAGCGTCGGAGACCCTATAAAGTATATATATAAATGATCAGTATGTTGAGCTGAGTCGATTTAGCCATGTCCGTCTGTCTGTCCGTCTGTCTGTATATATACGAACTAGTCCCTCAGTTTTTAAGATATCCTTTTGAAATTATGCAGACGTCATTTTCTCTTCAAGAAGCTGCTCATTTGTCGGAACGGCCGATATCGGACCACTATAACATATAGCTGCCATATAAACTGAACGATCGGAATCAAGTTCTCATATGGAAAACTTTCGCATTTGACAATGTATCTTCACCAAATTTGGTATAGATTATTTTCTAGGGCAAAAATGTAATATCAGAGAAAATTGTTCAGATCGGTTAACTATAGCATGTAGCTACCATACAAACTGAGCGATCGGAATCAAGTTCTTGTATGGACAACTTTCACATTTGACAAGAAATATTCTCGAAATTTGGTATACATTATTTTTTAAGGCAACAAGGTAATCTTTAAAAAAACTTGTTCAGAACGGGTTACTATAGCATATAGCTTCCATACAAACTGGACACATAGTTACTAACAGAAATGCACCGTGAAGGGTATTTAGCTTCGGTGCAACCGAAGTTAACGTTTTTTCTTGTTTTCTTGATATGTTTAGTTATTACCAAAATTGCTATATATGAAACATTTCGAAATGCATCCTAGTCCAAAAAAAAAAAATTACTAAGCTTCAGTCCATTTATATATAAGCAAACCTCTATCTTTTTTCCTCTGTTTTTTCTAATACTTCATATTATAGTTAACTCTTCCTTGAACTTCTAGGCTTATGTACATTGCTGTGTGCTTTTGGACACTCACTCTTTCATTATCACTTCTTGGCAACCGCTGCGAGTGTCAGGCTGTGTGTTGGTGTGTGTCTGCATGAAGTTTTCTTAACTATCCAGTGATATCAGCTATCAATGACACATCGTCTGTCAGTTGGAAGCGAGCTGCTGCAAACGAAAGAAATAAAAGCAGAACGAAGTATTTTACGTCAAATAGTTTATAAAAGTGTTGAAATTGATTTTGCTGGCTTGTTCGTGCGAAATCTCAATCGAGCAAGAAAAAAATAGAGATGGAAGATTTTCAAACATTCTAAGCTAGAAATAATTAGGTAGGCTTTATCAAATGAAGATATGTGGCTATAATGTACATAACAGATCAATTAATAAGTGCCTTCAAAGCTTCAAAATAGGTTCCAGTTTCGGCGCTGAAACAGCACTTTCGTTTTTAGAGTTAGTGGAGAGTAAATGTAAAATGTCAATCAAAACAGCAAAATTTGTCTAAAAGTTGTGCTTGACAGCACAAAAGGTAAAAGTTGATTAAAAGAATTTTTCAAGGCCGAACGTCGCTACACCGAAACCTTTTCGTACTATATGCCTAAACAAGGCAAGCTGTTAGCAGGCTGCTCGACCATGACATTCCCTACAAAAGCACTCTATGCTGCAAACTGAACAGAAATATGCATGCTGCATGTACCTGTTATGGTAATGAAAATCTTTTGGTGCATGGATTTTCCCCTTGGCCAACATTTTATTAAAATTTTCAGCTGGCTTCCAAAAGCAGCCACGAAACCACACAAGTTTAAAGGTCTCAGCGGCGTGTATGTAAGCAAGCTTAGAGACACGTTGCCACATAAATACACGAGAAATACGTATTTATGCTTGCCAACAAACACGATTGCTTATCTGCGCATTTGTAGTTGCAACATTCACTAACGGTTGTTTGTGGCGTAGCAAGGAAAATAACACGATTTCGAATTCTCACTGAAAACAGAACAAATCTTATATACTTTCCAAGTTGTCCAAAATGTAATGCCACAGAGAAATCTCTGCTAGCCAGACAATCACCGATTCGCTTGGCTGCCACACACAGTTGCCGCAGTGCAAGGTGCACAAGTCGAGAAGCGGAGCTTGTAAAGCTTCGGGCCACAATCTGCATATGAAACAGCAACGTGATAATGGAAATGCAGCCAACGAAGTTGTGTTGTCCTTGCCTTCTTTACCCTGTGCTATTTCATTATGTTCGTCGCTTGGAACGAAGGGGACAGCACAACACGTATAATAACACCTCGACATAGGAGTACATGCGTTACAACACCAAAAAGCAAGTTGCATCAACTTTTGCCCAAAGGCTATGCTACATGCACCAAATACACCAGCTTTATCAGATTCATATTTTGGGTTGCATATGAAAATATTTCTGCGCGCACACCGGTTCTAATCCGACCTAGTATTTACTGCTATATACATTAATATTTGTACAGCCAAGCCATATGCGCAATATGTTCTAAGTTGGCTAGAATTCATATTGAGTCGTTTTACATGCGCGTTCAAACAAATAACAGTGTTTTTTAAGGATATTTATAAACTCAAATGCAACCATGAGTTTTCCATTTTTGAATTTGGTAAAGCCCTTGAGCCCTAGCCCTACACACTATTCCATTGTGATGTTGGTATTTAAGTAGACTTTGACCAATATTACTTTTCTAAACTATAATAAAGCAGGTTAAAGTTCGCTCTTTCAAATTTCGTAAGTAAGTATTATAACCTTATTTGAATCCAAGGGTCGTATATCGAATTCGATCTCATGGAAATTAAAAAAGTATGTTTCCTTAACCTCAATTCTTATTCCCGTTATCTGAATGTACTGAATGTGTTTCACTTGAAATAAAAATTCTTCTGCAAATAGTCTAACGGCATCAAAACGCACGACCGAGGCGGCCAATTGACTGGACCATTTCGTGAGATAACTCGTTTAACAAACTTGGTTTTCAATAAACCGATTGAGACATTGGCTGTGTGGCTTGTGGCACCGTCCTGTTCGAACCAAATATTGTCCAAGTCCATATCATTTAATTCGGGTCAAAAATATTCAGTTATCATTGAGCGGTAGCGATTCCCATGCACAGTAAATGCCGGTCTTAGTCATCACTGAAGATATATGTCCAAATTACGCTGCCCTCCCATAAACCGCACCAAACCGAAACTTTTTCGGGACGCAATGTTGAGTTATGGAGTACGTGTGGATTGCTGGCTGACCAATAACGCATATTTTACTTATTTACGAAGTCATTCAGCCAGAAAATAGCCTCATCGCTGAAGATGATTTTTTGATGAAAACCTGAACCATTTTCAAATTGCTGCTCAGTCCAATTCACGAACATAGGACGATTTTGGTGGTCAAGCAGGTTCAGTTTTTGCATCAATTTAATCTTGTATGACGTCATAGAAATGATCAACGCTTGACTTCGACGTGTGAGAGACTGATTTGAGGCTCAATTCATGCGCTAGTGGCAGCAATATTCTCAATACCACGGACACTTCTTTGACTGGCACGGGAACACTTTTAACTGTGCCTGTGAATTCAAATTTTTCTAGTAAGCACTGAATTGTTGATTTGAAAGGATGATTATGCCGACCATAAATTGGACTTGGTGCTCATAAAGTTGAGGTCACTGACTTCGAATTTCGGTACTAAATTTTAATAATTTGGGCTCTTTGTTGGATTGTATATCTTTCCATGATAAAATGGTAAGCTTTACTGATGAGAAATGTCAAAAGAGCGAAAAAAATATGGCGTCGTTTTCTGTCCCTATCGATCTACTTTTGTAGCGTCGTTTGGAAAACCCCGTTAGTGTATTCCTTCTAATTACTTCCAAAGTAGGACTCCTCTTTTCAAAAAACTCCTTAATTTTGTCAATACGAGTTTCACGTTCCTTGTACTTAATTATTTCGATAATTTATCGCTGTTTTCATTCAACAAATTCCTCTGACCCTGCCTTAAAGCTCTCTCTCTCACTCGTATGTCGTGTGATTCTAAGTACATATATAATACGTTGCTTTCCAAGGTACTTTAAGAGCGGAGCTATACTGTTCTTAACCTTTTGTTTGGTTCATGCTTTCATTATATTGCTCAGCACTGTTATCTACACATATGCTATATATTGTTATAAATTGTATATGCTATATATTTGTACAACATTAACTATTGCTGGTTTCAAATTTTCTCAGTACCTTTTAGAATATCATTCTGGTTTTGTGTGTTATGTTCGCATTTATTCTTTTTACTTATGGAAAAAGAGGTTTTACTTTACAAAGCTTTCTGAATTTGTATCAAATGAATCTGTTTTTAATTGCTTTGTGGCTTTTAGTTAAGCAGAAAAGAATTGTTTGTGGTCCAAGATGAAAAGTTGACACATTTAGGATGCAAAAACTAATTCTTTGAACTTATTTGCTCAACAGTTTTTACAAAAGTATTTCACTTATTATTTAGATATTATTTTTCGACGTAGCATTTTCTAATCATCTAACTAATCTGTCTCTGAATTGACCCCTTTGGAAATCATCGACAAGGATATTCACTACTGGCTTCTTTCAAAAGTTTCTCGAAAAATCGTTAGGCCTCTGAGATGTTTTAAAATCTCTGCTTTCACCAGTTAAGTTGAGACGAAATTTCAAAAATTGTGGGGGAGCGCATCTAAAGATAAGGGTACATAAATAATCAAAAATATATAGGTCCAAAAATAAGTGCGCATTTTCGACTTAATATGAGGCTATGTAAAGCATAAAGTTATTATTGCTAGTTTGGATCGATCAGCCAAGGTTTGTGAGATAAATTTCTTTTACCACAACCTCAATTATCAGCCAACGTGTATTTCCGTTGACTTTGTCAGCACATAAGTGTCTATAAAAGCTTCTAGGCAAACTTGCAATTTGTGCTAGAATGCAACAATGATCATTGCCGCTATCCAATCAACGCATTTAGCTCTTGTTCACCTATCGGTTTCCGATTGAAGTGCACGTGTGATGCTCAGACAAATAAACACACACGTGTATATATATACATGCGACACACATGCACATATTGATTTTGTATGCAAAAGAGTAATCCGGTCATGTTTACAAAACACCAACACACAATGGCGGCGTATAAGTGCTGAGAGTCCTATCGGAATTTCTTTTATTGCTTGTACACGCGATTTCAAAGCTATTTATTTCGAACTTTTATACCGGCAATTGTTGTTGTGAATTTATGCGATTTTTACTGTTTGCGCTTAAGTGTGGAAAATCGCTTACATATGCCTCAATGTAATTTCGCTTAAGCCGCTTGTTTGCGTTGCAACATTTCCGCTAAATTGCGCGCCCACATACACACCCATACACTGCTGCTCACACATACAATTGCATATTGGCAGACGCTGTAGGAGTTTTTATGCATTTGCTTGTAGCACTTTTAAGTTTTATATGGAAGCCAAACATATTTATGCCGAGCACGAATTGTATTGCAGAGCCATGGCTGGTGTAGTCTCGCTCACTTCGTGACCTCTGCTTTGCATGTATGCAAAGATTTACAAGGAAGTGCCTTTTATGACCTGAAGTGATTTCCAATTCTTGATTAAGACCTTGCAATTGTTGTAAATACTTTTATGTTTATTGGTCTTTGGAGCGTTTTCCTGATTTTATTTTAGTGTGTTAATTGTTGCTGTAGTTGGCAGACTTTTGAATTTTCTGGTAAAGAATGTGCTTAGGGAATACCGTGAGCTTAGTTGGCAGACTTTTAAATTTTCTAGTGAAGAATGTGCTTAGAGAATTCCGTTAGCGTAAATAGATTATGGAGCGGTAATACTGGAGGTGCGTACGGTAAATATTTAGGAAGAAATATGACCTGGCGTCACATTGCGAAAAGAAGAAACGATTGGCGCGCTGTTGTTAACTCGGCTATAACCATGTAAGCGGTGCCTACGCCAGCAAAGAAGAAGAAGAAAAAGTATTTTCATGAAACACTATTTAAAATTGGTTTCTGTAACTATTGAGGTTATAGCGAAAGCTTTTGTTCCATCATCTTTATATGAAAATTGTCAGATATCTTTTATATTTCTGGTTCTGGTATATTTATGTACATACATACAAACGAAGATAAATAAATCGACTTAGCTTATCACTAAGATTATTCACATACATAGTTACTTTATAGGGTCTTTCTTGTTTCCTTCTGGGTATTCCAAATTTCAAGGCAAACTTCTTACTCTAACCCCCAATGCACTTTTCAGAATATAAGAAAGAAGCTCTTGAATATGTTTTGATTAGACTAAGAAGTGTTTTAGGCCTTTTTAATTTCCCATTTGCAAAAAAGAATTCTAAATTTTTTACAGAAAAAAATTTATTAGAATTTCAGACCATTTTTCGAATATATTCAAGGTGTCTTTCCTTACAAACTGCTGCCAATAATGACTCTGTGAGCTGTTGAACGGATATAGTTTTGTTGAAGTTGTTGAAAGCAATAGATATTGATTTTGGCTCAATTTCCAAGTAAGTCTAATGGCAAACAGCACAGCCGGGTTTGCTAAATTGTCTCCAGATGATTTATAAAACAAAAAATATTTTGAACGCTGTCTCCTGAGCGCGGCTAATGGAAAAAAAATCTTTAATAAATATTACTTCTAGCACACCGAGTTTCGGGTTTATGAAAAACAGTTTAGCAGTCACTGTACATTTTATGATGTTTCAAAAATCTTTTCCATTTTAATTGGGTAAATCGTTACATCTAAAAGTGCTAACTTCGCCCCTTCCAATCGTAAATTTAAACACTTTGCCAATATCTATGCAAATAATTCCCACATATGCACTTTTTGTCCCTTCTACACAATTAGGTAAGCAACGCGCTTGTTTGCTATGAACCCTTAAATTCTGGCGGAAGAGGTTGATGGGGTTCCAACAAGTTTAACGCCTGCTGAGATTAGACCTTTTGCGCTCATAAAACTTGTGATTTTATGACTTTTGCCATTTCCTGCTTACAAGTTGTTCGCCACGACACAACAATACAAAACGACCACATAGACACATACACACACATATGTATATAGTACATACATACATGCAAGTGCATGCAATAGCAAATATAGCAAGAAGCAGCAGCATAAATGTCGCGTCAACCAAACAACAGCAACAACAACAATGATGGCAAAATATTCGCCTGCTGGCTTTTGCTGCTCTAGTTGACTTGCAATTTCATTGCGGTGCTTCTTGAAATGTTTTGTTTTTTTTTTTTCTTCGTTATTTTTTGTTTTTTTGCTGCAATTTCTTATCTAGATTCATGCTGCCACAACAAAGCGAAACAAAACCCGACCGAAAGTTGCATCAAAAAACATATTTCACATGTTCGCCCTCAACCACTGCGGCGGCTGCTTTGCCCATGGCATTCATGCATTCATACTCGTTGTACTCGTTGTACTTGTGCAATCTCATTTTGTTTTCTTTGATTTCACTTTTGTTGTACAACTTTTTACATACACTTTGGTGTATTCTGCTTCTGCTCGCTGCTTTTTCCGAATTCCCTCAACAATTTTTATAGTAATTTCTAAACTTTTTCATCGTCAAAATGAGAGAATTGTGTAAGCACAAGAATATTGCCAGATTCTTCACATAAGTTTTGTCGAGCTGCTTCTTTATTCTTTCGTATTTTTTATGCACTTTACATACATTCGTACGCCGTCATACACCTGCTCCACTGCCGCAGCTATTGTGTTATAACCGATAAACTTTGAAAATTGGTGGCAAAAAATTGCGCAAATTTCTTACTTGTCTGATTCTTGCTTTTTAATAAGCATAAAAAAGTTTGACTTCGCCCAAAACTTGAATGTGCAGGCAATTTATAATCTCTCTCCACTTAGTCGCTTGCATTTCAATGCTCACGCCTTCAAGCATTAGCAAAAGTAGTTGGAAAAGTTTTATTACACATGTGAATATCAAGCACACATCCATACATACTTGTATATCCAATGGATTTTACAAGCAGTTTAGTTCGAAATTAGAGCAGGTGCTCTAATCACCGGAAAACTTTTATAACTACTAGTAAATTATATTGTACTACCAGCAAAAAAGGAAATGATATATTTTATTAAGACACTTTAAAGCTTAAGTCAATAAACTGCACTGGCATACTTCGGTGTGAAAATTGTTAGCTGTGACACGCACCTAGAAATTATTTAAAGAAAATTTCAATGCGTTAAGGATCTAGATACAATAGTTACGTCGCTAGTGGCATAGGTATGTGCTTAAATATATTCTAGGTACTAGTGACAAGTTCACAAACTAAGAAAAGGCATATGTTAAGAAGAAAGACTACCGACACTTTTTAAAATTGTAAAATAATTACTTCACTAGTTGCTTTATTGTAAAAAGTCATAAATCAATCCATTTATTTCTACGAACTCATCTAAGAACTCTAGCGAGGCACCATTGCCCCAACTGGGATTAATAATAGAGGTTTCAAAAATTTCTTTATGGTTTATAAAGATAAAAGTGCCTTTTTCAACAAGTAATATAAAAATAATAATATTTCAATATAAAATATATACGAAACCATATTATCTTCAAAACGTCTAGAGTACTGCAAACGAATACATGTATATTCTTTGATAGGATAAATTGACATATATTTGTAATTTCCAAAAATGAAGCTTTCTTGAAGCTACATCGTTGACTAAATATTTACAAAGCTATTTTTGTTGCATTGAGCTCTTAAAGAGAATACTTTACTTATGAGAAACCAACTGGGTTTGGCACTGAATATGGAAGTATTTCGTCAAACTTTTTGTGGATTAATTTATGTATTTTCAAAAGCAGTTTAAACATAGTTTTTTTTTTCTTCTCTACTTGTGTAGACACCACTTACGCGTTTATAGCCGAGTTAACAACAGCGTGGCAGTTGTTTCCTTCTTTTCACTATTTGGCGCCAATTCGAGATACCAAGTGCAACCTTCTCCACCTGATATATTCAACGGAGTGGAGGACTTGCGCTTATTCTGCTTTCCGACGGGTACTGAAACCAAGTCCTTCAAAGCTGGAGTGTTCTCCTTCCGAACAACATGACCCAGCCAGCGCAGCCGCTGTCTCCTGATTCGCTGAACCACATATGTCAATGTCGCCGTATATTTCGTACCGCTAATCGTTCCATCGAACGCGATATTTGCCGTGGTCAATCCGCAAAGGACCATAAATCTTACGCAAAATTTTCTTTTGAACACTCCTAAGCAGAATATATTATGTCCATTCCTCCGCGCAATACAGCAGGATGGGAATAATTATGGACTTCTCAATTGCCTACTGAGTCCAAAGTAGCACCTGTTGGCAAGAGTTATTCTGCTTTGGATTTCAAAAAAGTGTTGCATAATCATAAACAACCATAATTTTAAGGTTAGGAAAATCACGGCTCATATCTACACGGAAGATTAGAAAGAGTCAGTCGGCAGATACAGCAAATTATTGATCAACAATGGAAAGTTTTCTTCTCAGGAAGCCTTGTCTTCAAGATTAAGAACAAAAAAATTGATGAAAGCAGGTCCGTTCAATTTAGGAATTATGGAAGTAATTCCATGCAAACGTACATTGTGT
Organism: Bactrocera correcta; assembly: GCA_027475135.1. Lineage (NCBI taxonomy): Eukaryota > Metazoa > Arthropoda > Insecta > Diptera > Tephritidae > Bactrocera > Bactrocera correcta. The sequence goes on from CM050323.1 coordinate 49,133,788, forward strand.
TCATTGATTTGTAATACGGTGCACCAGACAAATAAGGCATTTTAGTGTTATAAGAAAGAAAGGCAGCTGTTTGAACAACTTATTTTCTATTCTCTCGTTTGGTCTCTTTTGAACATGTTTACTCTGGTACCTTCTAGGTTAGATCTAACCAAACCGGTTTCCACAACTTAGCAAAGATTTTACCGAAATAAAGCTTTATTTCCTGTTAGAGCACACAAACTCCAATTATTCTTAAAGCTTTAGGTAAGCTTATAGTATAAAACTATATATCTGGGGTTGTGTATTATAAAAAATTAATAATAAAAATTTCCATTCTCTTTTTTCTCCCGATGCACCGTCAGCACAATCTAAAATAATAACTTTCTCTCCTTCATATATTATTCTGAACAATGTGTTAATAAAATATTTGACATAACATCTTGTAAACACATATATCTTTGAATAAATAAATAATGAACTACAACTCATTCTATTTGGACTTTTCTTCGTATTTGCAGAGCCGTCTTCATTGCAGACCAAAGATTTCTGGCGCTAAAGCAACCGGACAAATTCTGGACGCTGCAAATAAAATATGTACAAGCAAGAGATGCGGGCGCCTACGAGTGTCAAGTGTCAACGGAGCCAAAAGTTAGCGCCCGAGTGCACTTGCAAGTGGTTGGTAAGTTGCAAACAACTTTCATTTTATTGCAGCAGCGGCGAGGGCGGCGCTGGCAGCGGTGACAGCGGCAGCCAAAACTTATGCAATTAAGTGAAGGAAAGCAAAAAGAAAGTTCTGCTTTCAGCTTGCGGCTTTAACCGTTGAGTCTAAGTCAATTCTAAGCAAACGAGGCGTTCTAGGAAAGGTTAAATGTGGTCTCAGTACACAAACACATGTTCACCTATGAACTATGTGTTGTTGTTATCACTTTTGTTTTGTCACAAGCGATTTGTTTCTGGTTGCTGTGATACCTTCTCACACATAAATGCACTTTAATATTTATCAGATCTTGAATTCACATATCTAGAGTTAATCGCATAAGTTTGTAACCAGCAGAGAACTGAGTCCCTAGTGAGGTCAGAACGGATTTCGGTTGTGTGCAGTTAGTTTTATTTACTTTTAGTTTTCTCGCGTAATAGAGGCATTCAACTAGTGACTCAGTTAGCTCTCTGTGCATCATAGGATGCCAGATGTAGAGTAACGTCTTAATAAGATAATATCTTTGCCTCGTAGCAATCACTAAAATAATTAACTGTGACACTTCTGACTTGAAGTAGTGAGTAACGGCGCCTAAATTTAGACTTACGTTTATTAAGATCTCTGCTTGGAAGTCAAAATGAGTTTATAGGTCACATATCTGACGTATTTATATAAAACTCAATATTTCTATCGGCTTTTTTTTAATATCCTGAACAGGGTATATTTAGTTTGCCATGATGCTTGAAACACCCGGAAGAATACCTCGAGACTCTGTAAAATATACACACACGTGATCGGCATAATCAGTTCAGTCGATTTATAGATATATGTCCATCTGTCCGTATGTTTGTCTATTTATATAGTACAATATAGTCACACAATTTTTGAGATATCTATCTGAAATTTTGTACCTGTCGCATGATCGATATAGAAATACTAAAGCATATAATTGCCATATAAACTGAACAACGAAATGAAGTGCTTACATGGAAAACTCATTTGACGAGATATTTTCACTAAACTTATCAGGGGTTAATACCTAAGGCAGTATTGCAATCTCCAAAGAAATTGTTCAGATCGATTCACTGTAACATAAAGCTGTCATAGAAACTGAGCGACCAAAGTACTTGTAAGAAACCTTTTGTAATTTAAGGATATTCTTACTTTGGTGCAACGTTTTTTTCCACTTCACTCCCCACTCATTCAGTCCTCTCTTGTTACCCAACCACTTCGTCACATATGTATGTGTGAACCCGCAGCGCCAAACTCGCACACACACGTCGTCACATCTATTCATACACAAGCTCTAATGCGCCGGCATTGCGGTGCCATGCATTTAAATTTACTTTGAGAATTTAATTTTAATTGTGGCTAGAATGTATTGAAAAGTCAGAGTCCAACTGCCTAACGGTCATGACAAAGAAACTTTTGCATAGCCAAAAGCTTTTAACAAGAAACTTTTCGCCGCCCCTAACGGTTAGGAATTTAATGGCAAATAGAAGAATGTCTTATTTAGTTCAGCTTCGGCAGAAATTGCTGCTTGGGACGGTCATACATACATATTTTGGCGTGTGTGTGTGGCTCGCAGTAATAACGCACCAGCACACATGTGTCTCCAGCTCCTTCGTCCGATGCTGTGGACTCAGCTTCGCCGTTATATAATAACAATATAACAAAAGTAAGCGAAAACACATACAAATACATAAATGAAAAAAGAAAAATGAATGAAAGTTCAACTTCCAACTAATATTTGGTCATGTGTGAAAAGTGCAAGTGTTGAATGCTTCAAAACTTTACTAAATATTTCTTCGGGCAATGCTTGAAGTGGGTGTGTCGCTGTCAGTAGTTGTTCCGATAATTGACTTTTAGTGGTTTTTCGTAGAATTTGCTATTTTGTTAAATATTTGCGTGTATTCACCAAAAAGTTTTGAAAGTTATTCCAAAGTAAACATTAAAACGCAAGCGTGTGTGCTCAATGTGCCGGAAGCTGGCACTTAACTCATCATTACATATTCTCTTACGGATATGTGGCTTCACAGTTATGCCTTACTCTGTGAAATAATAATAATAAATCTTCAAAAAGATATGTAAATCCAAACCCACAAATTTTACTATTTTTCTTTGCTCCGCCCCTAATAAGTTTAATGTACATTTACCCTAAACTAAATATTTATTAAATTTTTTTAACTTTATTAAATTAATTTTTTTTTTATTAAGTAAATTTAAAATTTCACTCTTTTATTATTTTTTTTAGCATTACTTATCATTTTATTCGCCTTTATTTATTGTACTTTAATAATATTATATTTCTGGTCACGTAATATTCTTCCGCAATACATACTGCAATTATGCCCATACAGGCTTGAAATAAATCCACAAGGGCTTCAGACACCTCTATGTGTGACCGAAACAAATGAGCCGTGGAAAATATGCTGTAAATGACAGAAACACAAATACTTAGGTAATTTGCTCGCAAATGAGGCAGGGAAGCACGTAAGCCGGCCGAAGATCAACCCTGCCGAAAACACACACACACTGAAAATAAAAGCAAACATATGCAAAAGAAATCGAGCGGAAATACCAGATTTAACATTGGTTCCTCAACAACAACAACAAACTAGTGAATACAGAAACGTGTACGTGTGAAGCTGGTGAAACACACAAAAGGAGGGTCCCAATGACAAAACGAAAGCTATAAATGCAAATTGCTCTCCACCTATTCGACGATTGGGGGAAAGTAGAAGGGACTGAGCGTAAATATAGGAGGAGTTCATTTTTGTAGCGATTCGCTTTTTTGCTTGGCTTGCTTCATGGCAATATTCGAGAGATGTTGGACTATGAGGAAGAGAGGGACTTCTTCAACATTTCTAGTGTACTAAAACACCGTTTAATTAGTACAAATAAATACAAGAAAGTAATATAAACATAGCTGAAACTTTCGAATGCCTTTAAAGTGCGATTGGAAAGAGAAGAAACGCAAAATCATTGCAAGGGCACAGTTGCTCACTAGCTAGTTGAAAGCGAAATACTTAGTTGAAATATGCGAAATACTTAGTTAGCTGTTTGAGTATAAAGCAAAGACCTTAGTAAAGTTCCTCTTGCCGCATTAGTAGCTCTAAATGGACATAGTTCAATAGCCATAAGTCTTATAAAGTTTTATGGAGAAGGATGAGGCGGAAACATTCAGGCACTTACTCGTCCATTGTCCAGCCGTTGCAAAACTTTTTGGATGAAACATTCTGGAAGTCTTACCCTCGGTTAATCAGGAGATAAAGCTGAAACTCTCATTAGCCGTATCTGCAAATTTTTAAAAGTCTTTCTCGAAATATATGGAGCCAAACCTGACGAATACGGTTGTTGATCGATGATATCAACAGCGTTATAGACTTTAATTTCGGTCACAATCGTAAACTTTTTGAAAAAATTGAAGCTTTGTCGAGACGAGTCGAACAAGAACGTATTTCATACCTAAAATATCCATCATAATCATTCGAACGGAATCGCGAGAGATGTCGAACTCTCTTGTCAGCTCTTTAACACTTGCCTGACGATTTTCTGTCACCATATCCATTACTTTTTTATTATTTTCATGAGTTAAAGTGGTCGAAGGTCGTTCAGAACGAGGCGTCTCACGAACGTCTTTGAAGGCCTTCGTAGGCTTGTTTATGACAAAACTGTAATTCCAACATTTCCGACGATTCCCCATACGAAATTTGGTTAGAAATACAAAATTTGAGATGAATTCTTTGTTCGATATTTTTATCCACTGTAAAAGTCGCGACGCAGTACTGAGGTATGCCAACTCAGGCAGCTGTTGTCAACAAGCTGGTTGAGAGATCACGCTCATATTTGGCAGAGTAATTAAAGACAGTACTACCAAAATTTGAAATATCATTTACTCGGGTAATTTACTTACAATTTCCGGATGACTTTTTTGGTACAAAGTATATCGGAGTTTCAAGTAACACAACAGACCGAACTTCTAAGCCGTCCAATCGACTTTTTAGCCTATCCTAAATGAGACCTCTGCTAAAATCGACCGCTCATCTAACCTTATCCAAGCGAAATCCTTGTTAAGTTCGATCCCTTAACCTAACTCATTTAGACTTGTGCGACATGCCAAGTTTACCGAAAAATAATACAAGTATTTGTGAAATTGGACACAAAAAGTGAGAGAGTATCGAACTAGGAAAATATACGAGTATAGTCAATTATATTGAATGACTAGTGAACTACTGTGAGCGGTTGGGCGCTAAAGATGAAACATTATTATATTATGTTCGGACCGACAACGAAAACATGTTTTCGTGGGAAAAACTGTCAAACGAAAACACAGTTTACGCTGAAAATTACTTGAAAACTTACATTCCACTCATTATAATCGGTGCCTGCTCTAGTTTAATCGATTTTTTGGAAGACATATTTTGCTGGCCCCAAATTGTCACTTGGTATTTGTTTACATTCCATATACAAAAACAGCTGCTCACTGTTAAGGGGATTGTCTTATTCTTGCAAAACCCTTACACGGTACACCAATTGCAGAATTTTCTTCTTGGTGCAAAGGCACAACAAACACACGCAAAAATTTATTTGCAATGACTGTAAAATATGTCAGACCAAAACCCATGTTTATTTCCGTGTCGTCATATATCACTAGATTCGCAATGGGTGCTCTCTTGGCCTTGCATATTTCGGTATAGGATTTTTGCATTTTTTGTCATCTTGAAAGAGCAAGAGAATCCCCGTATTGATAGTTGTCAGTGAAAACTCATCGAAAACACACATTGTCGATCCGAACGACTTACATTCCACAACGTACAAATGTGTTTTCAAAATGTTTTCAATATCGGTTCGAACATAGTATTAGCTTTCTAACACAAAAATGCCTACATAAATTACTTACATTTAAATTCTTTTTAGTTAAAGATTTTTAACTAAGTGAATCTAATCTCAGTTTTTCGCAAAATTTTTTTGAACCATTTCTTCTTTGATCTTTTCTTATAATAATAGCTGTAATTAATATTTAAGTTTAAGCTATTAAAAATCCAAAAAAAAAAAATATTTTTTTCCGGTTTATTTTGTAATTTGTCTTTATTTAAATGACCGATTTTACATAATTTGTTTTGAGCACAAAAATTTTATAAATAAATCTAGCAAAGAGATGAGATCGCAAAGATCTGAACTAGTTCCTTCCGAACTCTGATTGTTTTGTATTATTTACCTTGATTCTATTATCTTGTAATAGGTTACCTAAGTATTTACTCCCAAAAAACATCAAACTGAAGAAAACTTTTTCCTGTTGGGTACTTTGTATATTTTCTCTCAACTGCTTGTTCTGGTGAATACTGCAGCCATTCTGAACTCACACAGAGTATTGCTGCAGATAATGCGAGAACAAAGCAATGCTTATCAACACAAACATACCTATACACATACTACTTAAATTATTGTGTAGGTAAGTATATAGGTATGAATAGTGGAAAAACAAACAGCGTGTGGTCGTTGCGACAAGCTCTTTGTCGTTGTAAATGGCAGCGAGCGGCACAATAGATATTAAAGAGTATTTTTTCTGCGCACAACATGTGCGCTGCTCCGTGAGAAAATGTCGCAAAAAATGCAAATACGATAATGACAACGGGCTATGCGGCGCTGAATAGCAATGCTGCCATGAATGGCGAAAAAAAGGACAAAGCGGAAATTCAATTTGTATGTCGGAAATGTGAAGTGATTATGCGGATTAAGCTGCGCGACGCAACTTTTTTGCACGGACCACGTGATTATAGGTGTTAAATAAAAAATAAATTATTGAAAACAGTTGTTGTTATTTCGCTTTCTAAAGAAGAAAAAGGGAATTTTATATGAAATATTTGTGGATTAAAATATATAAACAATTTTAATTAGCCGCAAAGGCCGCTTTTAATCTTTATACAATCATTATACAGAGCTGAGCTGACGCGGTGAGGCCATCTATTTGCCCACAAGTCTGAAAAAACGCGAACTAATTCCTCAGTTCTGAAGATATCTGTATGAAATTTTGCACACGCTCTTTTCTCACTAAGAAACTGCTTAATTGTTGAAACCGCGCATATCGGATCACTACAGCATATGGCTGCCATACAAACTGAATGATCGAAAGCATGTGCTTGCTTAAAAGCTTTTTTTATTTGATGAAATATCTTCAAAAAATTCGGCTTAGATTATCTTCTAAGCCAATCTGCGAGGAAATTATACAGCTCGAGTCGCTACAGCATATAACTGGCATACAAAATTAGCGAATGAAAGCAAGTTCCTGTGAGGAAACTTTTGCATTTTTGACGAGTATTACAGCTTCAGTTGAAAATTGCTATTTTTCCATAAATTTCAATTTTAGCTCTAAGAAATTCGAACTTAACCTGGGGTCATTGTGGCTACTAAATAGAACTTGTCCGTTGTGGCCGTGTGTATTTTACCCGTGGACATTGCTGAATACTGAATTAATGTTATGTCAATACTAGTATGCTTCATAAATAATTGGCTAATAATACACATTACTTATAATAATTAAACATTTATTTTTTAAAAAATCAACAATACTACAATCAAACAAACAAAAAAACAAAACTATTTATTTTGAGATCAATCAATTTTAAAATCGCTCGGGTATCAGATACCCGGCAACAATGACGCCTGGTTAAAACATGATGTCCTCGCAGTCATTTTCCGAAAAGGTATTAAATTTTAGTTTAATGGTGGTTAACATCGTCAGTCGGGCAAACATTAAAACTGGTCCATTGGCAGGAAAAATATCGCTTATAGATAGAGAGATCCCACAGCTCATGGAGAGGCATCTCAGTAAGATCGAAGGATAGTTAAACTCATGCACCAAAAAATTTTGTGGTGAACTTAGCGCTACCCATTAAGCGAAATTCTAATTTTACCAGCGTTTTATGCAAACTGATATTAGCGTTGCGCCGAAATGTTCAGCAAACTGTCAACCTTCGTACTTCTCGATAATCACCTCAAAATTTGCAAGCAGTGCTGCCTTGAAGCTTCGTAAAATATTTTACAATAAATCCTAATGTTGCGCCATTGAGCTTTGTTAGACATCATCTGTCAAGATTTCCTGTGGAGCAGCGCTCTCCATGTTAAAATAAGAGATTGAAACAAAAACCACCTGAAACACCCTGTACACATACTTACACATACTAACATCTACTTACAAACAGTCGTGCTTGTGGCACCAGTGCGCTCAAGCAGATTGATATAAACTACAATCAATGCAAGGCTAGGTTTTCTAGATAGCAAAAAGCACACGCAAACTCACATACATACATATATGTGAAACGATTTGTTGTTGCGCACGTCAGCAAGGCAAATTTTGCATTCACGCTTCCTTCTACGTTTTACTAGTACGTGTTAATGCCACAGCTGCTATTTTCCGAAAAAGATTTCACTTGCGCATTCGTAACAGCTGCGCTTCGCTACCGTAACGTAATGCCAACTGATTGCTACAGCCACATTGCAAATGTGAAATCCTCGAAATCTTCATCCATTTTTATTTCTCGCAATTGAGTTACTACACACCTACACATACGCACGCACACATATGTACATGTAATATATTTATTTATTCGACAAGTGTGTGGTGGCAGAAAAGTTTTAGAAATGCACATGTAACACCTCATCGAACATGTGGCCATACTTACATTTGTGTATTTGTGTGGTCGTGGTACGTGTCCTACGTGCCAGGCAGTTGTTAATTTAGTTTATTGCTTCACATTCAATTGTTATAAGTGTGACAAGCTGCTGTCGCTACCGCTGCTCACCTGTATTTTTCTCGAAATTATTCTCCTCAGCATTCAGCATTTCTATCATTGGATACAAAAATATTTCGCACTTATATTTACAATATTCTCGTGCCTTTCTAATTCTAGTGCCACGCACCGAAATTGTCGGCGGACCAGAACGCTTAGTGAAGGCTGGCAGCACTGTTGTGTTGCGCTGCATCGTTCGCGGTGCCCTGGAGCCGCCCACCTTCATCATGTGGTATCACAGTACGGAGCAAATCACCAGCGATTCAACACGTTATCGCACACAAGTTGATCGAAATATACCCGAAATTGAAGGCGATGCCCATAGTACGGTAAGTGAAGTAGTAGCGTTACCTCATACGATTTTTAAATGTTTAAGACTACAGCGTCAAAGAAGGCATTTTGTAAATTTCTGAATCCGTTGGTGTGTATGTATATATTAACTTACACCTTCAGGAGCAAGGACAATAAGAAATATTTCATAAATCAGTATGTCTGACATAAAAATAAAAATAAGAAACCAACATCACATCCAAACACAATATCAGTTTTATATACCGATATTCGCTATCTAACAGTTGTAATCTTTCGAGTCAGAAATTCTTTTGGAAATATTTGCCTTTTTCAACCAACAATTTAGCAATCCATATTAGCCTCTTATTTAGTATTTGGTAGTCGAAAAAGTTCTTTCGTATTTTGTCATTAGATGTCGTTGCAGTCGTATATTTCCAGTGCTACCAATCACATATTTAATTAAGAAGGTGAGATTTTAAGCTTTATTTAACCAAAAACAAATTAAATTGGGAAAGTTGAAAAAAAGTTACAGCTGGTCAAAAATTAGTGAAAATAATGAAAAAATTTTTAAAATTTCATGGACCGACCATAACATCTGTGATTCTTTGCTTAAACGAAATGAAATCGAACTATTTCTGAAGCGAATGGTAACAGGAGACGAAAGACAGTTCAAAAATGACAATAATGTACGAAATATATCATGATCCAAGCGTGGTGAGGCTCATCAAATGGTCGCAATGCCATGATTGACGCCTCGAAAGGTTATACTGAGAGTTTCGTGGGATTGGAAAGAAATCTTCTACTATGAACTGTTACAGCCTGGTCGAACTATTGATTCTACATTTTACTGTTAATAATTGATAAGACTGAAGCAAGCAATCGGCAAAGAACGGCCAGAACTGATCAACAGAAAAGGTTCGTCCTCAGGACAACGCTAGGCCAAACACATCTTTGATGACTCGGGAAAAACTGGGAGAGCTTGGCTGGGAAGTTTTGATGCATTCACCATATAGCCCTGATCTTGCACCATCGGACTACCATTTGTTTCGGTCAACGCAGAACTCTCTTAATGGAGTAAAGTTGGCTTGCAGCGAAGCCTGTGAAAATTACTTGTCGCAGTTTTTCGCCGAGAAGTGAGAAAAATTTTAGACTGATGGCGGAAAAGTGGCAAAAAGTGGTCGACCAACATGGTACATATTTGGTTCATTTAAGTTCATTATAAATATAAAAAAATAAGTTAAAATTTGATTAGAAATACGGAAAGACTTTTTCGACTACCGAATATTATGAAGTTTGGGAGCCACCAACTATCAATTTCAGAGCAATTTATCGATTTTCAGTCATTTATCATCATTTAAAAGTTTAACATAAGAGGATGGCTCGTGCTAACAAATATTTTGTGTTTTAACCTAAAATCTAAGTCACATGACGCGTACTGAAACTTAGATGTATAAAAATGTAGGCATTGTCGTTAACTCAAACAGTTTATCTTTTGATAAATATCTTAAGAAATTACGATAATATTTATATATTTCGGCACACGAAGTTAAATTTTTCCGAAATTTATTTAAATATATGCAAAATAAGATATTATCGCTGTCAGCTGCATGGCACACTCACATATGTAAATGTGAGTAAATATAAACATACAAATATATAAATATACTTCAAAGCCGCTCCATGAATCCTTAAGGAAATGTCTACAAGATAATCAAATAAGCTCGCAATCTCGTTAAAGCATTACCCATATTATCATAAACGTTCAGCAATAAATCTGTGTATTATGCAACAACTATAATATATATGTGCATACATATTTAATATTAATTTATGTGCTTACACAAATACACAGCCAAAATCGTACATTCGTGTTGCTGTAGATTGCTCTCATTTATGGCCAAACATTTTTGTTTGATCATCGGCTTAGTGGAAATGCCAAGTCACCTGTTCCTTTGTCGCATATCAGCCGCATTTAATCCATATTTATTATTAACCAACAGCAGCACGACTGTCAGCATCAGCAATGACAGCCAATTAGGGTATATCGAATGACTGCTGCTGTGCAAGAATAAGCAATCAAGTTAAGCTAAGTCCAAATGTAAACACAAATAAAGCAACTTTTTTTTTAATGTTCCTTTATTAAATTTTGCGTTTTAAGACTTTAGAATACCGCTGTGGGGGATGAAAACAATTTGAATGCGTGCAAGGCTTTGATTTCATTCCCTCACAATTTACTGCAACTTAGCACTTGAACTCAGCACTAAAGCAATAATCGTAATGCCTGAAGTCTTTGCAAGTGGAAAGTGGACGTTCTTTAATTGAATTCAGCTTTTGATGTTTGCACGAGGGATGATGTACATATATTTGCATTAGCATAATTGAAAACTTGGCGTTAGATTTTTGATCTCCATTTGAGGTATTATTTCTTCACTGCAGCTTCCACTAATTTGTATTCAGCCACGGCGAGCTGCTACCGGCTAACTTGCTCGTCTGATGAATCACTATAATACAGTTGCTCGCAATAGTGACACACTTTCTCTTGGTAACTCACTTTCTCATGCTCATTCGGAGCTCAAACCTGTAAGAGACTGAATTTTACAAAACTTAGTTGTAGTTCCTTAATACTACTGTTGAGCTTATATATTGGCTGCGGGTATACATACATTTTAGACTCATACCGTGCTCATAGCTCAGATGCTCGCTTGACAGTTTTTGCATGCAATACATCACACTGACTGCGAAAATATTCATTTGAAAAACTGCAACAATTTTTCTTATTGAGAAAAAATCGAAAGTAAATAAAATGGAGAGTAAAGCAAAGTCGGTACGATTTTCCTAGCACGCCACATAGTAGAAAAGCTTCCACTTCCTTTTAGCACCTAGATCACGCACCAGAAAACACAGATTACATACATACGAACACGAATATACTTCGAGACATCAATCTTTGCATATTCGATTGTACCGTTACTTCCATGTATATGACTCAAAGTTCTTGAAAATGCGAGTAGTGATTATTTCTAAAGAAGAAGATTGAAAAAATCCAACCCATAGACATCTATTTAACAGAATAACACATTTCTAAACAAATCTTATTACGTAATAATTTCTTTTCTCTTTCACATGCACAACAACAAATGGCTTGGCAATAATCGGAATCGGATAATACGTGTGCCGTCATTGACATTCACGCGCGCTCCACTGGCTTTCTTCATCGATGCTGGTGGATTTGTCACGTTGCCTTTGTTTTTCAATGACACCGCCACCTACTTCGCCGCCTTCTGCGCCACCGACACTGACACCGGCACCGACGCTGACACTTTGCATCGTTGATATTCAACTGGCAAATACAGACCGGCTCATTAATCATTGAATCAGCGAAAAAACGTGATAATGGCAATTACACATGTAGCCCGTCAAATAGCCCCAGTGTGACTGTGATGCTCAACGTTATAAATGGTGAGTACGTGGGGTTGATTAAATGTAAAAGCGAATCATCCAAAGTTAAACAAACGAAGTGTAAATGAATACTTTCGCTCTTTTACTTACAAAAGTATATATTTTATGTTGTTCGCGTACTTGATTGCTCATCCTTCAGTGATGGTGAATCGGTTTGATCTCGACTCTGTTTGGCAGATAACATTTTAGTGTCTAAGCATCATTCAATCACTTGTGAGCGAAAACGGCGATACTCGTACTGTATACGTAATAGATGTTTAAAGTGATTCAAAAACAGGCGTGCCTTCGATATAAGAATGGGGATGTTTTTAACCGTTATTAGATTTTCAAGATCTGTCAGCATTATTACATATAGGAAAGGATTCAGAATATGAAAGCACTAATTCACGTTTCCAATTTCAAATTTGCGCTTAGATCTTGCCTAGACCTTTCGTCCGACTTTCGGTTCACAATGAATCGCGTAAGAAAAGAAACCTCTGACCTCTCTTTCTCTTCTTTTTAAATATGTATAAGAGCGTCATTTTTCTTAATTTTAAAATTACTCTAAAAGATTAGTGAATGTTTTCTCTATTTTTTTCCTGGTAAACATATTATTAGAGCTTTGGTTATCCCCCAGCTGCGCAGATAATATTTAAATTGTTCAAACTCGCCCACTATGATTTCCAATATTTATGAGACCTATCCAAAGGTTGCTTGTAGCAGTCTTTTTTCAAAGACCACATGAGCTTGGCTCAACTACAGCAGCTTTAACCAATCTGACGTTCATTGGGAACTATCTTTGCGCAAATTGTGTTCCAATTTTCAAATAAATGTTATAATTGATAGAAGGAAAATTGCCATAATGAGCCACTTGTCAAAAAAACATAGTCTGAGAGAAATTTTTACTAAAAGTCCCTTATGTTTGGCTGTATAAGTTATAGCTAGCTCGTTATGCTCACTAACGAAGTGAGTTGTGAATTTGATTTCCGGAACAAACATGAAAGGTAATCGACTTTTCTTAGATTTATGAACTCAAGAGAGGCTATTTAATAAAGAGAGACTACAAACAAGACAATATAAGTGATTTTAAACCAGGAAGCTGCTTCAATAAAAAATATGTAATTTAGAGCTGATCCATTCCGATGTTATAAACGCTCACCCATAGCAAAGATATTGTCATGAATCTTGTGCTATTTCATGTGATGGGACTCATCGTCTTAAACTGGCTGCATTTAATATACTTTCGAGGATTTTCGAGCTGTAGCAAGACCGAACTCGTACAATTTTCATACTAAGTACTAACGCCGTTCTATAGATTGTACAGTAATGCACTTTTTGTGCTTCGAATTATACTTTTTTATTCTCTCTGCCTCGCTTTGCGATTTTGATTTGCTACGACTTCCTGTTTACAATTTCACTCGGCAATCAGGCAATTACTTTAATAGAATGCCTCAACAATCCAGATAAATAAAGCATCCGCTTGTCTACATTTGCATTAGCTGTGTTATTCCCTAATGCTTTGTGTATTTATTTTTATTATCTGCGTGCCTGTTCCTTTTCTGCGCCGCTCACGCAGTCTCAAGTCGTCATATTGTTAATTCTGTGATAATATTCGCGCAATTTATTTCCACACTTGCGTTGCGCTCATCTGCAGCGCTCTCGGGCACTCTAGTCACCAAGTCTTACAGCCTGAAGTGGCAAAAAATCAACATCACAGAAATGGTAATTTGACGCATGTGCCACGAACGCGTTGAAGGATATGACAACAAGTCCTGAGGTTATGTTTACCAGCAAAGCCTATGCTGGAATAGTGATGCCAGCAAATCAGTAAAGATTTAGCTGATAAACCCAATCCCTCATCAAGTATGTGTGTGTGTGCGATTGTTGTTGTGTAGTGCGCGCTATCTGCATGGGGGCTGGCGCTGAAGCTGTCTAGAATGCACAAACATTTGCGCTTAAATTAGGAATTTGTTTGCTTGGCGCACATTAATGATTAATTCTTTGCATTCATTACAGCATGGCGGCTAGTACATTCATAGTCACAACCTACAGTTTATTATAGACCTACACAAACCATAAAAATAGTGTGCTGAAGGAATAATCACAATTTTCTCTATGCTAACACTACTCTTAGTTGTCTGTTCTGGGCAGCGGGTGATGTGTTCGCCCCGAGCTATGAGCTGTTACGATCTGGGGAAATGTTTACGTGCCTGATATGAAAGCGTACTAACATAAAAGACAGATTAAGCATATTAAATGGAATGAAAAGCAACCGAACGTTAAACCAACCGAGAGTGTTAAATATATCGCAGTGTATATGTGTAAAGGGAGGCAGAAATATATACATTTTATAAATAAAAAATATTAGTAGATGACTATAAAGCCGCAATATGATAGCGCTAGATCCATGCAAGAGGTTTGGCTCTGTAAATTTTTCTCTAAGAATCAGTTGAAATAGCTTCCGCAGACTTAAGTCAAATAGATTTTAATTTTTATAAAACATATTTGAGTTTATCAAAGCTCTCTTTTAACTTAAGTTTAAGCTAAGAGGAATTCCAATATAGTATCTAAAATAGCTTCATCAGAACAACGCGATGGTTTGTAGGCACAGTAATAGAACTGACTAAGAACTGAAAAGACAATAAAATTGTTAAGAGTTTGCTGTTGGTAGGACGAATTATTCCGCCTCAACCACTTTGATCTGAATTTTTGTATCGGCAATGTATCAGAAAACAATCGAGATTTGGTTATGATATCTCTCAGATAAAAAAATATATAAATGCTTTTTAAGGTCTCAAACTTTTCCTCTCGGTTGTTACAGACATCACGGCAATCTGCTGAAGTTCCAGAAAGATCATTTATGTGTGAACACCGTATTAATAAATCAGTTTCCGAATCGGTTATTGCAGCGGTATAACATTTAGCAATAGTCAGAATTGTCGCCAACATTATTTATAGTTTCATTATAATCTTGGCACGATTTTTATTTTAAAATCTTTTTATAGAAATTGGTTTGCTTTCTGTGTTGCTGGGACATCGAAAAATGTAGAAATTGTCAATCAAAGCGCCACAATCAAATTGTCTGCCATCGATGCCACATGCCGGCATTTACATATGTACGCATTTATTTCCTTACATACACACACATATATATGTATGTAAACATATACATATAAGTGACAAGCCAAATGCTTGGAAAAGTTACAAATTCGTTGTTTGACAACCGAAAGCGCAGAATGTCGAAAGCCAACTGTCAGCACTCACAAACATACCAGCTGTTAGTTGAAATGTGGGAACTTTGATGCTTTCAAATATTTCTGCAAGCTCTATAATATACAAATGGTTTTTGAAGTGTATGCGCACATATGTGTGGCTGATGCAAATAAATTTACAATAGCACAAAATTTAATTTGATTTCCTTTCCACAAAAAGCTGTATTGAAAAAATGTTCATTGTACCGTTTTCAATTGATCTATTCTCGGAATTGTGTGTTATTTCCCTTTGCTGTCTGCTGCCGTGCTGACTTGCTTACCCAGAGCCGCATATACGTATGAAAACAAGAACACAACCACCCATAGGTATATACATAATTAAATACATGCTTTTGTATTCAAGAATTACATGTTACCATTTTTATTGCTAACGGTTTGCATATAAATTAGTTGCTTGCCTAGAATGTTGCATGCAACATTCATCGTGCGGACAAGCACTCTTAATTTCTTCAACTTTTTGTTCTAATTCGATTGTTTGCTGGAAGTCATGCTTATCACTGCAATTTCGCAAATTTGTTTACCACATTCAATTGCAAATCTCTCCGGTTTAACAGTTTTCTAATTCTCTCATTCCTTTTTGTAAAGTTGACATTTTTGTTGTACAATTTCAATTCACATTTCACAGATTTTATTTAGAAATGTCAATAGAAATTGGTTAGTTCGAAATTAAATTTGGAACTCCACAGAAATTTCATTTCATTTCAGGTCGCAGCGTTGAGTGAGGGCAGGATTTTAATTAATTTATGTGAAAATGTATTTGTTTCATTAATTTTTTTTTCAATTCTTTGGGGGGCAAAACATTTCACAAAAATATTTTATTGAATTGCATTTTCAGCATTTGATTTTTCGTTTGTGAATTGTATAGAAATTCAAATTAATTTCAATGACATTTTGTACTTAACATAATACAGGTATGCAGGGTGTTTTCGTGAGCAGTAGTATGTGGGAAAAATTATGCGTGGAGCGTTTGTCATGATACAATATGTGTAACTCTATGAGTTTTACTATTGCCTGTTAGCGAAATCCAGATTGTTGAAAAGTCCATAAACTTATATAAACGGTTTCACAACTTAACCTGGCTTGATTTAACCTAACCTATTTAACCCTTTACTTAATGTAATCTAATCTCAACTTAACTAAATCTAAAATTGATTTAACTTACGTTAACTTAACTTAATTAACTTAACTTAACTTAACTTAACTTGACTTAACTTAACTTAACTTAACTTAACTTGACTTAACTTAACTTAACTTAACGTAACTAAATTTAACTTAACTTAACTAAACTTAACTTAACTTAACTTAACTTAACTTAACTTAACTTAACTTAACTTAACTTAACTTAACTTAACTTAACTTAACTTAACTTAACTTAACTTAACTTAACTTAACTTAACTTAACTTAACTTAACTTAACTTAACTTAACTTAACTTAACTTAACTTAACTTAACTTAACTTAACTTAACTTAACTTAACTTAACTTAACTTAACTTAACTTAACTTAACTTAACTTAACTTAACTTAACTTAACTTAACTTAACTTAATTTAACTAAACTTCACTTAACTCAATAAAATATATTTTTTTACTTTACTTTACTTTACTTGACTCCACTTAACTTTATTTTACCATACTTTACTTATGTATTATGTTTAAAAAACCCTTTCTGGAGTTTCAGCTCAATTGAAGGAAATTAAGAGAATGCACAGTGGCAGTCGTTTGTATATTTAAGGGGGTATTCTACTCCGGAAATCAAATTTTGGGCAGTTTTTTGAATTTTATTTAAAAATAATACCAAAATATTTTTACTATCCATTTTTTATATCTTAAGAATACAGAAAAAAAATTTAACAAAAAAATATTAAAAATTAAAATAAATAGAGGGGGTGGAGAGACAGGTGTAAAAAAAATGACGTATCCTGGTGACATTGATCCTGACTGTTCTGGTGGTCTGAAAACAAAAATCAAAAGAAATTCTTAATCAGTAAGAATGCTGGTTTAGTCCGGGAACACGAAATTTTTTTTTTTGTAAATGGCGAATGCCTGAAAATAAAAATCATTTTTTACGCTTTTTTTTGAAATTCCTGAATTTTTTTTAATTATTAAAAATAAAAATTTTGACACGATGCTGGTAGGAACGATAAAGGATTATATAAAGAAGGTTTACACAAAATTTCAAGTAAATCGGTTGTATAGAACTTGAGATAAGGCCGGTACCGTATGGAAAAAAGTAGTTTCAAGAAAAACGCGTTTAAAGTTTAGGAGACAATTCTAGTGAACACGGACGCCACCTCACAAAATCGGCTGTATCTCCGAAAATAAGTCGAATTCTGAAAAAATCCTTCCAAGGTCATATTTTTGAAAGTCTGAACTTTAAATATATGAAAAAAATCGAATTTTTCAAAATTCTAGAGTAGAGTACCCCCTTAAACAGCGACGACAGCATAGTGAAGAAGGCGGAGAAAATAGAACTCGATATTTGTATGAAAATATAGTTTTTGAATTTTGAAAGCAGTAAAGAGAAAGCAGAGAAAATTACTTACTTTTCTTGTATGAAAAACCATAAACGGAAAAGTACAAATTTTAAGAACGCCGCATTTCTAGAAATAAGTCAGTCAAGCCGATTAATTAGCAATAGCTTTTGCTATTTCAAAAAGCTCTTTTTAAAAGCTCAGAGCGATTTTGAAACGAATGACTTCATAAGTTGGTCATAAATCAAGATTATTCTTTTTTGAAGTCATACTTTTTAATAAATTTTTCTTTTAAGTAAATGTAGTATTAAAATAAATATTTTTAAATCCTGGAAAATATGTTCATGAGGTGTTGTCATCACTCTATCCGCGTATATTAGGTAGGCGAAAAACTCTTTTCGTATTTCGTCAATAGATGTCGTTGCAGTCGTCAAATATTTTTTATTTACCAGATAATATTGACTACACTGCTAACTGGAGTTTCACTCGGAAAAAACCAAATATTTGCAAATCCAAAAAAAAAAAAAAAAATGTTTCCCAAACACACTAAATATTTCACGATGTATTTAATTGCGTAGAATTGAAGCCACTCGAGCCAGGACCGTCAGTGCAATCCAACGCATATGAAGCCAGCTGCCGATTGGGCAAATGCCCTGAATTGCAAGAGTTCATAGAACCGGCTGGTAGCTGGCGCCCAAAGAACTTCGCAGCTACCGAGACGAGTGGCAGTCGCTGCTGTGTGCAGATACAAATATATATATATATATATGTATGTATGCTCCCTATATATAAAGGATATTATGAGCGTTTTAAAAGCTAAAATATATCTACACATCTATTTAAGTTTTTGCTGAAACGCTTGTAATGCTATTCACCTGTGAAAACTCTGAATACAACTGCAAGTGCTGAGATAATTGCACTAAGAAGCGGATGAGTGAATGAGCGAATGAATGAAAACACTTTATGGCACAGAGTGGAATTTAGTGCAGGAAATTGCCACAGCCATAGACTAGCTGCTCAGCTCGGAAAATGCTTGTTTGTAAAACACGAAAAAAGCACCATTTAATAAATGAATGAATGAACGGCGAAAATAAATGTCGAAAAGAGATGTGTAAAAATCACAACTAATTAACCAGCAAGTACTAGCATATTTATGCAATCAAGCCGAGCTAACGACGACTGTCGCTCAATTTGTGCTAAATGTTTGCACAAGCACAGCTAAATGCCAGTACTTGTTAGCAGTGCATGTGCATATATAGTATATTTGCTAATGTAGGTAAGTACACACGTAAGCCGGCTCTCGACATGCGCCATTCAGCGTGGGCTTATTTCAAATGCAATTGAGAAGAAAAATTGCGACTACTTTACCTCAATTAATAAATTGTGCATAATATATATTTTAATTTGTTTGCCTATTTGTAAACGTCGCAAACATTGCTTACGGCAACGTTGAATGCACTGTTGAGTGTGCTACAGCATATTACCGCCCCCGCCTGCAGACGCCCGCGCACAGTCCCATATACATATGCGAGTACGTTTTGCCTGCCAATTGAAATGCTGGCAGCGAAGTTGCTCATACGACACGGTGCGCCAGTAGGCAAATGTCAGCGCTAAAGCCTCACAAACTTCAAATGCCGGTTTAGTGTGTATGTATGTGTGTGCATCGCCGCACACCTGCGGCGAAATCGTTTGCAAATCACTGGCTGCCAGATGCTGTACGAGCTGCCAATTGAGCTGCCCGCTGTAGACGTTAACTGCCAAGTCTGGTTGCGGCTGCGCTATACACACTCGTTTGTATGATTGTATTAATGCTGGTACAAGTGGTGCATTTATTCGAAAATGCTATTATATATATGTATATTTGTGGACGTAATTAGTTTTTTTTTTTCAGGCTTCAGCTAATTCTTACTTGGAATGCAATTCATTTAGGCAATCACAATAGAAATAGTTTCTCTAAATATTTCAATGCAAAGCAAAGTTTCTCTAATTAAAGCGCAAGAATGTGGCACAACATGTTCCGCTTCAGGAGTCTACTAACTATGTGCTCTATGCTTTAAAATGGGTCAAATGCAGTTACATTTAGGACCTTTGTCGAGAAAATGCCATGAAACTTAACATGCGAAAGAGCGTAAGAAAGAGCTTTTAAGCAACTAAATTCAAATGAGCAATTAGTTTATAAATAATAATAAGCGCGACTTGCAATTCAATACATCGATTTAACGGTTTTATAAGCGCTTGATTGTTGTCGTTATTCAATTTTGGCAGTCGAGTTTTCTGCTTGCTAAGCAGATGAGTTTGTTGGCAGCTGTAAAGTTATATATATGAGTACTTGTAATCAGACATATGGCAACAGCATATATAGGAGCTTCTAGGATTTTCATTAGCAACATAAATTTAACTCTGAAAGAAATTGCGGCTATATTACAACTACCTTGTATGTATATAACATACCAGCGCTACTAATTTTATCAATTTTTTATAAAAATATCCCTGAAATATTAAACAAAATGGCGATGGTGAGAATTTGCTAAAGATTTTTACTCTTTTTCCAAATTTGTATACTTCTTTTGAACGAATCACATTTCTGGCAGTTTCGAAAGAACTGTTTTAAAGAAAACTTTGTCCTAAATAGTTCTGGAAATATTGTGACGCCAACAGTTTTTGTCCTGGTATAAAAACGGTTTGTTCTACTTTCCGTAAGGCGAAAACGTGACCAAAAGACAGATCTTCATTGTCGATTAAATTGCAAAAGAAATTATCGCACAATAGTACAATCAACTAATTGTCAATTAATTTAACAAAACATGCTCATTAGCATTTAAGGAAAGATGCTCAGTTAAGGATTTTAAAATTTAGAAACGTTTCTTCAGGAAGAAATCTTCGAAAGTTTTGTTAAAGAATGTTTCAACAAAAATAATATTTATTATTTATTGTTCATAATAGTGATAATTGTCATATAAATGAATGTTGGATTAAAAACACACTTTTGACTAACAGAAATGTTATTTTCTTTAAGCTGAATTAGTCTAGAGGTTCAATTAACATCTCAATTGTCTCAACTAATAAGCAAATGAAAAATTGATGGGAATCATGCATCAACTTTTTTGTAGAATATGGTCAGTTGAAAGCATGCACAATGATTCGAATTTAAGTGTGCTCTGCCCAATCCACGAAAAGGGGGGTCAACAAACTGATTGGACCTTATCAGTATGGCTTTTGAGCTAGAAAATCAACAACTGATACGATATTCACCATACGTCAAATATTGGGAAAACCCGTAAATAGCCTATTGACCACCTCCGCGTCGATTTCAAAGCTGTTTTTGACAGCACAAAAATGAATATGCCGCGCTGTCTGAATATGAAACACCGCAAAACTTATACGGCTGTGTAAACTGACGTTGAGCAATACCAAAATCTCTGACAGGATTGGAAAGGACCTCCCCGTGCCGTTCGATACCAAACGAGGTTTCAGACAAGGCAACTTCCGATAACTTCGATAGCATTAGCCATAACAACCGCGCCGTTAGTTCTGATTTTTCCATAACGGATAAGGAAGCCGAGCAAATGGATGTAGTGGTGAACGAATGACGAAATATCTCTTGTCATCAAACACTGCCAAACTCAAAATAGCTCTTGCCAACAGGTTCTCCCACGTCTGAGTAGACAAATGAGAAGTAAAGTCATCTTTTGACGAACAAAGACTAAATTCTACAAGAAGCTTATCATCCCCACCCTGCTATGTGTTCCAGAGGCGTGAACGATGACAATGTTTGACGAATCCACGTTACGAGTTTTCAAGATAAACATTCTGCGAGAGATTTATGATGCTTTGCGCATTGGCAACGACGAATGCCACATTCCATAGAATGATGAGTTGTATGAGATAAACTACCACATTGGCATAGTTGAGCGAATCTAGAGACAGTGGCTACGCTGGCTAGCTCATGTCGTCCAGATGGAAGAGAACCTTCCTGCTCTGATATTATTCGTTTCAGTACCCACTGGTGGACGAAAAAAAAGAGGAAGATCTCCACTCCGTTGGAGAGATCAGGTGGAGAAGAACCTGGCTGCATTGGAATCTCAAATTTCTACCAAACAGCGAAAAGGTATAACGACTGGCGAGCTGTTGTTAACTCGGCTATAACCATGCGAGCGGTGCCTACGCTAATAGAAGAGAAAAATAAACAAACGAATAGAAGCTATATTCTCTCTTTGAGTTTATTTGAAACTTTTTAAGAAAGCTCAAGTGCAGAGATCGACGGAAAGCATGCAAATTGCTGCAACGTGACAACCTTCATACCAACGAATTACCAGATAATAATCAGGAGAAGTGCGTTAGAGATGTTATTTTGGCTACCAATAAAAGCCGCTCAAAGTCCCGTAACACGCGCTTATAGCTTTAGTCTAATAAGCAGCACACTTTTACGGTGCAGTCTTAATTACCAAGCATAATTCAGTTTTCCTAATCATTGTTTGCCTCTTCGTGTACTGTTCCAGTTTACAAAGCCAAAACTGAAATCTAAGCTACACTAATCGTCCCTGGAGCGACGTTTCGCCAATGCTCAAATTACTTTCGTGACGCTCCGATCCAAATTACATACAGTCTGCGCAAAAAGTAGGTCAACAACCACGATATGCGGCTGTGGTGGAAGTAATTGTAATAAAAAAATACATTGAAGTTGGCCTTTCACCGCTTTTTATGGTTAGCCAATTTTCCTCTCGATTTCCCGAAAACGCATACAAGCATTTCCATATGTCCGAGTCTGTGTTTGCAATGTTTTGTGAAACGGAGAGAAAATGAAATTGCCAACAATTACAGTTAATTAGCGACGAATTGAGCTGATAATGAACGTAGCAAACATTTGTGTTCCGCTTTTTCAGCTTCGTTATTACAGTTATCTGTCGTTTTGTTTCGTTCGGTTGCTCAATTCTTGTTTACGAATTTTTTCGCTTACAGCTTTCACTGCACATTGCTACTTTAAAGACCATACTAGTTAATGCAATACGCTTAATTTTCTGCAATTTCGCCAAAACTGTTTTCGGTTTTCTGTAATCTTTTGTTTTGGTGAAAAAGTTCTGTTCGAAAAATGCATTCAATCGCCATTGTAGCTGTTCTACTTTTGCGCGGCGACAAAGTACTCATTATCTTTACTACTAAATCGAAATGTAATTAATTTTAATGTCAACCCAGTTTTGCGTTCGAATCTCTACAATTGAATTCACCGCATTCAATTAGCAAATCAGCATTTTTGCACTTTTATGCATATTTTAGAATTGTTGCAATGGGTTAACCAATGCATAAATTATTTATTTAATTTCTTCTGCCATTTGCATATGTTTAGTTGCACATGCAAACACTTGCAACATGTGATTTGCCACCGTGCACCGGGCTATGTATGTATATGTTTGTATGTTTATGCACTTATGCATTGCCATTCATTTGGTTCTGCATGAATTTATCGTAATTTATTTGAAAATTCACCGGCGCTTTTTTCACGCCAACTGAGGCTAACCATGTCGTTAACTGTCAATTCCACTGTTAAATGTGGTCGCCGTCAATATCTGTTCATTGAAATCTCATAGCGCATTGCCACATTTCATTATATTTTCAATTAATCCTAAATTGCACGTTTTATCACTGAAATTGTCAATTATTAGTGGGCCTTTGAGTACGCGGCGGTTGGAAAATTAAAAATTAAATAGAAAATACTTCATAAAGTTCAATGGAGTCATAATAAAAACAGTGACGGAAAAATTAATAGTTTGTGAAATGCTTTATAGCCACAAATGGCTATTGAGTTTCCCTTTGGCTACTAAAAATTACATTTTATTTTAGTAAGAATTTCAAAATTTAAATACCAAGTGTTTATTTAGATAAATTTATAATTCTTTCGTTCAAAGCTGATTTTCAAATCACAGTTTTTTTAAGATCAACAGTAGAAATATTAAACATGGAATAATTTATGGTGAAGAACATGGGAACCAATTTATGGTTTCTAAAAAGAAACGAAAGAAAAGCATAGGACAGGACATTGAGGTGTGTTCAAAAAGTATAGCGAATTTTGTGTTTTTTTCAAAAATTATTTATTTATTCATGAATATCTATTTTGTCCTCTTCAAAGTAATCTCCATGAGATATTATACACTTGTGCCAACGGTTTTTTCAATCTTCGAAGCACTTCAAAAAATCATTTTTTTTTTCTTCTTCAGCTCCTCCTTCGTTGCCGTCTTTATCTCGTCAAGAGAAGCGTAACGTCATCCTTTCATGGACCTTTTCAGTTTAGGGAACAAGAAAAAGTCACAGGAGGCCAGATCTGGGGAATACGGTGGCTGCGGCATCATTAGTGTGTGTTGCTTTTGGCCAAAAAGTCGCGCACAAGCAACAATGTGTGTGAGCGTTATCGTGGTGCAAAAGCCAATTTTTGTTCTTCCACAAATCCGGGCGTTTCTGGCGGATTTCTTCGCGCAAATTGCCCATATCTTGCAGGTAATATTCCTTATTGACCGTTCTTCCCTGTGACAAGAACTCATGATGCACCACGCCCCTGCAATCGAAGAAAACTATCAGTTACGATTCGCGATACTTTTTGAAGACACCTCGTATGCTTCCTTGTAAGGCTAAGGTTGTGGCTTGTCATTTAGCCAATAATCTTTCGGCAGTCTTTTCGAGGCCGTGCTAGTAGAAATTTACTTGTTTTCCTTCCGCGCTCTTGCACATGATCTTGGCGATCCTTCATATCCTTAAGTCATTCCATCTCACCTGAACACGTCTATTAACGCCTACGAAAAATTCGTTTTTAGTGACTTTCGCATTTCCTGAAAAGATAAGCTGGTCAAGTATATGGCACTTTTCATCAGCTGTTGGGTTTCCTGGTCCCCTAATAAGAATCAGTATCTATAGAGCGTTTTCCAGGTTCCACTATATCTACTGCCTCCCGGCTTCTAAGGACATTCTCTGGCGCAATGCGATCTGATATTATCGCTTTAGTTGTCGCTTAACTATCGATATTGGTATTAGACATTATGTCGTGCCTGTATTCTTAACTGTCTCAGCTGCTTTTTTGACCGCAGAGACTTCTGTCTAGATGATACTGCTGTATTAAGGCATCTTAATGGGTCGCCTGAGATCTATCTCCAAGCAATAGATCCCGACTCTCACTCCATCAGCATTTTGTGATCCGACCGTATGGAAGTTGAGAATTCCACTGGTGGTTCGCATGCCTCTGTATGAACTGGCTCTATCGTTAGCTTAAAATAAGAAAAACGTAAACATCGGCTGCACCGAAACTAATATAGCCTCCACAGGTGCATTTCTTTTAGTAACTGTGTGTTCGGTTTGTATGGCAGCTATATGCAATTGTTAACCGATTTGAATTTCTATGAACAATAACACATACCAAATTTCGTGAAGATATATTGTCAAATAAGTAAGTTTCCCTTGCCAACATCAGATTCCGATCATTCAGTTTGTATGGTAGCTATATGCTAGTTAACCGATTTAAATAATTTCTTCGGAGATGACATTGTTGCCTTAGAAAATAATCTCTACCAAATTGAATATATCTTGTCGAATGCAAAAGTTTTCCAACCAATAACTTGATTCCGATCGTTCAGTTTTTATGGCGGCTATATGTTATAGTAGGCCGATATCGGTAGTTCCGACAAATGAGCAGCTTCTTGAAGAGAAAATGACGTTTGCAAAGTTTCAAACCGATATCTTAAAAACTGACGGACTAGTTCGTATATATACAGACGGACAGACAGGCCGACAGATGGACATGGCTAAATCGACTCAGCTCAATCATTTATATACCATATACTTTATAGGATCTCTGACGCTTCCTTCTAAATGTTACAAACTTCGTGACAAACTTAATATACCCTGATCAGGGTTTAAAAATCAGAGAGGTATTGTGACTTCCACATGCCAACCTCAGCCAATCCCAAGTAATCCCCAACAAGAATATACATATATTGTTTTTGTTCAGAGGCACTAAAAAAGTGCCAAAAGAAATTTTAAGACATTTTCTTGGCTATGTATAAATCTGCTTTAACGTGCCCTTGGAATAATACTGACTATAACCACATTTATATCTATCGCTTATGTATACACTTGCAATCCCCACACAGCTGTTTACATATCTACAGGTACCTATTTGATGATAGTAAGTTGCTTAAAAAAACTCTTGAATATATAATTTAATATATGGACATTTAAAACAACCGTTTACACTTGCTCCTTGCACACATATTATTTATTCTCACTTTTCTTTTTCTCTCCCCTTCACAGGTGAATCATCCGCATCAGCTGTCACTTCATCCGCTCCAGTACGAAAAGCGTACACAGCCTGCATACTGGCCATGCTCTTCAGTATCGTTATAATTGGTGGACACAACACATGACATGTTAATTTGCAAAAGCAACAAAAACAGCAACAACACGAAGGCGAAGATGAGAAACAAAAGCGCATAAAGCAAAATAAATCAATACAGATTGTACGCACGCAAAACAAGATGACAATGAAAAGTTGCACAATGAGCACTTTGTGTGCACAACAACACTCGACTAAAATAAAGGAAACATTGTTGCAACAACAACAACTAAGCGGTGCAGTACATTAATGCGGCAAAGAAAAAACTAAAAAAAGATTTCTTCTTTAACTTGTAAGTTTATATAGGCAACCGTATCCATAGATATTAGATACAAAAACAAAAACAAAAACAAAAAGAACAACACATAGACTTATGTGTGTGTCAACAAGGGACGGCTAAGCAAACAACAACAATAAAACAAATAAAACCGAACAAAAACACACAACAAGCAGTAAAAGAAATAAACAACCGAGTAGGGTAAGGACTAAGCTGCATTTGGTGTAGCGATTGTTGTTGTTGTTGTAGCGGATTGTAAAAAACCCACAAAGCAGCAAATAAGGCACACAAGAAACAGCAGAAGAGCATGCCAGCAATAGGATGTAGGCACAAAACATACGTACGCTTAAGCAACAACAATACACATACACACAAATATACCAACATACACACACACACACGCGCGTTCAGCCAAAACAACGTACACACGCATACAGTGTCATAAACAAATATAGTGGCAATTGAAACGTAAGAGTTGCACACATACAGACCCACACTGGTACATTTGTTTGCGTGCTACACGGCCTGAGAATTAGTGTTACTCATACGACGCGTACGTCGCCGGCAGCAAACACCTGCTGACACGTGCGTGCGGCGTGTTATCTTACAAGCGTGCGCCTGGCATTTGCCGTTACAGCCCATAACAACAAGCCGCAGTGACAAACACAAACAAACATTGGAAATCTCGCATACACCCCACACACACACACTCACACAGCCAACACTAAAGGAAAACAAGCCAACAGTTAGAAAAAAATCCAAAAGCTCTAAGCATAACATTAGCAAAAGTTAACTAAGCTAGGTAAATGTAAGTAAACCGTTAAGTACGTGCAAATGTATTCATAACAGTAAAAACAAACTCACAAGTTCATGAGTGTATGTATGTGTTCAGCATTGTAAGAACTAACTGAGTTTTTTCGGCAGTTGCGACAAATTCTGCTAGATTTCGCACGGAGATCTTCATTATAGCCGCTGCCGATTTTTTGTATATGATTGTATTGTATTGCATTTAACTTTAATTACAAATACATATGTAAATTTAGTTTTATAGATTTTCTATGCAAAAATCACTGTGCTAAATTTGAAATATGATATCAGCAAAAACAAGTAAAATAATAATAAACCAAACAAAACAATAAAGTGTAATTAAGCAACTTCTATTTCAGACTAAGGTAAGTTTACAAAAACAAAAACAAACAAAAAATACCATGCAATTTACTATAAAACATGGAAACGTTATTCAAATGAGAAACGCTGCTAACAGAAAAAAGAGAATAAAACTAACACTTCACTCAAATATGAAATTAAATATGCATAAGCATATGAAAAAATGGAAAATATGTTAGCAAATAAGCGAAAAAATAAACAAAAGCTACTTGAATGTAGCATTAACTTATGAGTGCATAGAATAATTTTACTTAACATATGAAAAATCTCGCAGTTGTGTAAATAAGCGTAATTTTAATAAAATAAATAAGCGAAATCATAAGAAAAGTAAATTGAATAAGATGACAACAACATAAGCTGCAAGTAAATAGTTGTATCTGCAATTTACACTCTACCTTAATGAATTGTTCTACGCAGCATAGTCTGCTCTCCCTAACTCTCTCACCTACATATACAAAGCCACATGCGAAGTCTAATATTAGCATGCAGTACAGTAAACTACGAGAAAATAAGCACCTACAAATAATTTATAAAAATATGCAAAAATGTTTTTAAATTTTTTATTAACTTTCAGCATAATTTATATATCATGATATATAATATATATTTTTGCTAAAAATATTTTCTTATTTTTATTTTTTGCTGACGACATTACCTGTTTAGCTATACATATTATTGGAGAAATACGGAATAATTTTTTTTGCAGTCACCACTGATATGATAATTATCTCATGATATAATAAATAACTCTTTACACAATATACAAATATTACCAAAAAATATTTTCTTTTCATTTAAAAGTTAATTTAGAAAAATACGAAATTATAGGAACCACCGATATAATAAATATCGCATGACATAAAATTTTTAAATTTTGCCATACATTTTTTTTCTAATTTTTAAGTTAATTTAATATAATATAATATTAATATAATAATTTTGCCATGACAAAATATTTGCAAATTTTGCTAATAAAGTGTTCATTGCATATATCACTAATTTAGGAAAATTCAGATCTATTTTTTACAGTATCTATTAATAATATAATTATCTCAAGACAGAACATTTTCAATTTTTGCTAACAATATTATTAATATTATTAAAATTAAGATTTCTGTTTAGGAAACATTGTTACAGTAAATATCGCACGACACATAAATTTGAATTTTTGCTAACAATATTTTCTTGTAATTTAAAAGTTAATTGATAGAGACAAATAATAATTTTGTTAGGCAATGCTGATAAAATATTTATATCATGATATATTTTTTTCATTTTGTAATAGTAGCAAATTAAGAAAAATACATAACATTTTTTTCACAAGTTATCGCATGACATAAATTTCATAAATTTTATCGCCTAATAGATTTTCACTTGTTTATAGTGTTTTTAGAATAGCTTACATCTCATGTCATATGATTTTGAATTTTGTACCGTCACGCAAGTCCTACTCACTCTCGCCCACAAATAAATTTCTAGCTCGCATCGATAAATATTTCTCACCTTCTTGGAGGACATACTAACACACTTTAGCAGATTTTAGAATTTTCCTAGTATTATCACATATCTTTAACAGAGCAGCAATAACGAGATATGCAGCGCTTTTTGCAGCAATTATATTATTACTAAATTTTGCAAGAACGAATCCGCTGTTTCAAGCTTCCTACCTGTCTTATTGCTTCAAACCACTACAGCATAGCCAAAGAGCTCACCATTAGACGAAAAGTACTAGTAATTTAGTCCATTATAACGCGGACTCATGAGGAGGTTAAAGAAATAATTTTTGTTGCATGGACAGCTTTTTTCGCTCCTTTCAAACCTCACTTTTCGGGTTTCGTTCACGGAGAAGTTGTGTCAATAAATCTCACAGTTTAAACTTGTGACCTTAAAAAAAAAACAATCAACTTTATTCTGATTTTTATTAACTCACCCACTTAGTGAAACTTTATGCCATGAAAATATAACGTTTTCTCTTTCCTGCCTACACCTCTCTGCGTGTAAAAAGTGATAATTTAAAACAGAGTCACATCATATTTCTGCTTTTGTCGACATTGCCTGTAGCACGTTAATTGAGGATAATACAAATTATTATAAAACTTCTGCATCCTCTCCCATTGTTTTTTATATTAAAAGGCTCTTATTATATTCAATTTTATCTCAATATGAAAAGACAAATTTAAAGTCGAATGCAGTTTTAATTCAGTGATTCTTGTTGTCATAGATGTGTTCATACAATGTGCGGTTACACAACACAAACAAGACAAATTAACCGCAATTACTTAACCAATTCAGCAAAATTGTGTTTGTTTGGTTGTTGCTGTATGATCGCAAGTATATACACATATATTCTGAACTAGTCGACATTTCGAATGACAGCGAGTTATATATACATACATAAAAAAATTCACGCAGACACACTTACCAAGCAAATACCTGACATTTGATAAATGACACAAATTTTGTGGTTTCTGCTATTTTGCATTTTAAACTATCGAGAGCCAGGAAGCTACACGAAGTTTTGCGCCATTGAATCTTACCCTCATTCATCATTCATTTTTGCAAATCGCAAATAAATTTTCAGCAGCAACAATTTTGCTTAAAGGACCCACAAACAACCAAACGAATTGAAATGTAAATCAAAACTATCTAAAAACTTATTTGTGTACATAAAAATTTTCTCGTACATAACAGTAAATTCTCCAACAACATATAATGCTACCAACAAAACCAAAACGAAAGTCCGCATTGCCTCTCAATAGAAAATTACTGAGGAGAGCCAAAGAAATTTATGAAAAATCTATTCCATATACATATTTATCGTAAATAAGTAGAGGTAAATTAAATAGTAATAATTGTAACTAGAATATTTGAAAATAAATTTTGTAAAATAATTTTAGAACTTCTAATACATTCAATATTTAGCTGGTAAGCCTTTTCTTGGGGAATGAGGTAAAATGTGAATTTTTCATGGTATTTTGAAACAAATTTTAAAGAAAATAACACAAGATATGCCAAAGGGAAACTGGTGCAGCAATGTTTACACATTTACATATTTAAATAATTTTAAATTTGAGTTGCACTATTATTCTTATAAATAATTGCTTCTTTCTTTGAAAAATGAGTTTAATTTTAACGCATAAATAAATTTATTTTATAGAAGAATGTGTCAAATTTTGAGAAATATTCTCACTTCGAGTTCGAAGCACTGAAAACCACTGCACTTTCCTTTTAAAAAAGTTTAAAATAAACTAAAATAATTTGATCGAAATGGCGTAGACTTTGAAACCGCTCAGTGTTGAAAGAGTCAGCGTTGAATATATTCAGATTTATTTTAGGATCTTAAATATTATATTTAACAATGAGATCAATCGTTTCGCCTATTTACTGTGAATGACTGAGCCAACAGCTGCACCAAACTAGATACACTTGATGAAAATGTTACTCATACGCCATGGCATGACAAACGAGTTTCTAAGATTTTTATTGTAGTTAACACATAAACGAGTAAATATTTTTAGTTCTAAAAAAGAAGTAAAAATTGATAAAGTATCTACTCAATTTTGGCTAACTAAAATATTTCCTTTGTTTTTGAAATATTCCGATATTACATACAGCAAATCTTCATCATTTGAATATAAGTATAATTTCATTCGAATTAAAATATTAAAATAAAATATAAATAAACCTTCATTCAGATTAAAATTTTTATCAGAAAAATGCTGAATATCAAAGCTCTTTCACTGCTAAGTGGCTAATCCAGCACAATTATTGTAAATGCAGTCGGTACCTTGGAACTTTTCTCGCAGCGCTTGTTCAAGGCAATATAAATGGGAAGTCTCAAAATTTGTAGCATAGTTTTTGCAATATTTTCCTTGACTCGAAGTCTCTCTTCTGCTTTTCAGTAATAATGCTAATTTTTCAACTTTTCACTTTATTTTCGAAAAAATTGCAATTATTTTTCGAATACATATTTTAGTGAGTCTGAGACATTTTTGTTTATTTTTCGAACTTTATTATTAATATTTCCAGTTTTCTTAGGGCAGTTTTAAGTTCTTTAAGACAGTTTGCGCCAAAATTTACTCCTCCAGCAAAATTATGATATTCTCACAATTAAATGTAACAGTTATTTTAGGTAGTATACAAAAGTCTTCACTACCAAATGCTACTTAAACGGGCAACATGTGAAAGCATCATATATTACCTCATATTCCAAGACACAAACACAAATTGAGCATTAACTGTAAAAAAAAACGTGAATTTTTAGACCTAAGTTGCGCAGGAATATGAAATCAAAATATTACATATAAACAGGTAGCTATACATATATACAATAAAAGCAGTTTAAAAAATCTCCTGATAGTGTTGAAGACTGAGCTGCTTGCTAAAATTCTACTTGGTCAAAACCAATAACGCCGCTACAAATCAGAGGCGGAAGCAATGCTTCAGTGAAATGAAAGCTAAGCGCCACCTAAGTGTAATGAGTAGAAGGCGAAAATGTTAACTAAGTATATGTGCATGTATGTATTTCTCCATTTATTTTATACTGCTGTGTTATCTGCGTATATTAGTACAGTTTCGGTAAATAGCCAAGCACAAGTCTTTAACATATTCACGAAATATTCATGGAATTTTACAATAAATGCATACGTATGTACCACTCCATATACTATTTACATATAATATATATAACTAATAATGGAGAAACTTTAAAATATTGTAAATATTAAACTAAATGAAAACAAAATCGTCAACAACAACAAAAACTATTGCATAAGGACTGTGTGGCTAAATTTCATGGTCGAGTAAAATATAATCAAATAAAATAATGAATAATAAATAATAAATAAAGAATACATAAGTGTATGGTATGTATGTACAATTCCAGTAAAACATTCAATAAATGATACAATTCAATTGAATCAATATAAAAAACACTATTGTGTATACCTTTTCATTGTGAAAAATATGGGAAATGTATTCGGCTATTTGCTTGGTATTTCGAATAAACAATTATTCCATACATAAGTGTAGATTGGTGTAGGCTATTGTGTGCAATCTATAGTAAAATATGCGACTGAGGGTGCAGCATAGGTTATATCCAACACATGATACTTAATATGCTGCCATATCAGATATGAAACTTTTCATAATATGGCAACAACTAGAACGGAATGTTTGGGATTAGGTGATCAATTCGACAATGTGGACTTTAGCCGTAATTACTAAAGTGTTCATTACTTCCTATATTGATTAATTTTTATTTGTAATCACCCCTCCAGTTTTAACCCTGAAAAAAGGATTCCATGTAAACAAGCACTATATTCTCAATTTTCAAAAGTGCCTGCATCATTTTCTTTTCACAGGTGTATATATTATGTGGAAGTCTCAATATTTTACATTCAAAAAGTCAACATATAACTTTAGAAAATTATATTAAGTAGAAAATTTTCTGCTATCCAAAAAAAGGTCGTAATGATTTTTTCTTTTAATTCTTACGCAAATAATGTGTTAAATACAATTAGAATTTTCAAAAAGTCCCTTTCGTTGTATGATATTTTCTTAATGTTCATATAATTAAGAATACACAGAAAATTTCAACATCGTTCCGGTGAATACCTTCGCAGCTATACACAAATTTGAAAAGGCATTCGAAGTACTCGAAAGTGCACTACAATTAAAATTGTACCTCAAGCGACTAGCTGAAGCAATATGAAAAGAGCTAGAGGACACAATAGACCAATCCTTTCACATCTATCTAGCTATCCAACAAGTGCACTGAGCACTCGTAAACTATGGCGTATGAGCAACAGAAACTTTATAAGGCAAATTTATAAGGCAGCTGTATGTCGGCTCAGTGCACTTGAAGCATTTAACTCCATATAACTTTTGATGGAATGATCTTATGAAAAAAATAACTAGAACAATTTTGTAGCGCAGAAAATTTTATAATCGATAATAATTTCTTCTAAGCTATAGGTTTAATTTCTTTAAATGTAAAAGATTTAATACAAAAGGACAAAAATTCCATGTAAAAATTATGTGGGAAGATTAAAACTATTTCGCCACAGTTTAAATTCGAAATAAAGAACTTGCTTGTCTATAAGACTGTTTTTAGGGCAAACTTGAAATTTCAGGTGGCATTTGCAAACACAAAAAAAAAACAATAAACTTGGGAAATAGTAGACACGAAAATGAACACAAACGTTTGTCCAAATTAAAGGTAGTGCCGAAGTAAAAGTTTGTTCGATTGATGAGGCACTTCAGTTGATCTGCGACTGATTTTCTGTTAACTCTCAACCTCAATGATCTTGATTTCACTTATTATTAATATTGTTCTGAACAATATCTTCAATCTGAGCAACACAGAAGTGACTGAAAAATATTCATTGCCATATTCACAACCTTCAGTCCATAACCATCAGTTGCTGCAGCTCTTGAATATGTACATATAAACCAATTTATAGTCACATATTTCATCAAAAGCCGATTTATGAAAAAAATGTAGTTGAATAATTGACGATTTTGTTATGCTGTGTCATATACAGCGCGAACAAGAAACGTTTTCAGTACTGAGAGTTGAGAGAAAATAGCCCGAAAGTAAAATGATTATTACATGTCATAACTTCATTGAACTCTTTTTTCCATAATCTGTCCATTACGCAAACCGCTAAAGGTAAAAAGAGTATTAAAATAATACTTATAGCAGAAAAATCCACTCACTTTGACTTAAACTACGCATATGTACATTTCAAGTGCAATCATATGTGAGCTACTTGTATGATTTAATGCGGGTTTTTATTGGTAACGCAGGGAAACGAGTGAAAATATAATAATTTTAAGCGATAAATATTTTTTAACATTTTTTATAAGTGTTTTTTTTTTATAAAAATCCGTAAATTTAAAGTTTAGTGTTCACACTCTGCTGATAAAAAAGTGTAGAAGCTTGAGCTACAGTCAACTGTGTGGGCCCCTTAGTGTATCAACTATGTTATACTCGGTTCACGTTATCACAGTAATAGCGTCAGTCAACTCAGAGTTGTTCTTGCTTGCTCCTTTGAGAATGCTCTGGAATTTTATGTGTATAGATCACCCAACATACTCCAAAAGGATGTAAAATACCTCCAATGGCCTCACAAAATAAATTCTGGCCTCAACGTCAATCAATAGAAGCAAAGCGACTTGTAAGTAAGAGAGACTCTCTCAGAGAGTAATACAATACATCTCCAGCAATCTTTTGTTCATACTTAACTCCCATCCAAATCTATTTGTTATATTAGAATATAGATTATACTTGTAGGTTCGTCTTAATAAAGAGGAACTGAAAACTAAGCATACTAGATAGCAGCCACGAAACATCCTGAAAGAAATATCGACGAGCAAAGTTCATTTAGCCGTAACCGTTTGCGCTGCGTTAAACGGGCAACGGCTTCGAGCTTAGCTACCTCGTGTGCCAATAGATGGGGATTTGGCACCTTTGCGCTCCTTCGATGCAGGAGAGATACTAATGTTTCGCGCTGGTACTTATGTTACCTCAGGTGTCCTTCTTTCTCGGCCCCTCAGTATCTGCCCGCTGTGACCCCCCTGAATATGAGCACCTGATGTGACCTGCTGCGGGCGGCTACAGTCGCAGCATGAGAGCATAACACCGTCATCATCCTTGGCATTCTCCGCAAAGAGAACTTCCGTTTAGCCACTGCCCACCTTTTACTTGCAGCGGTGCAGACGTTGCTATCATTATCGTTGCCCTTAACTTGTCTGTTGTCTTAATGTGGTAATCGTTGTTGGTTTAGTTTTGTTGTTGTTGTTGAATTATTCACTTTTAACGTACGCCCCTTGGCTCAACGCAGTGAGCCTTCGAAGCTTAGCTGGTTTAGAGTGGTTAGGCCACCGTTTCTTCCCAACCCGGTTTTGGAAAGGCTCCGTTAGAATACAGCCGAATTTACCTCCTGGCTGAAAATCATCCAACGGACACGGGAGTCGCGTAATACCCTGGATTAAGAGGTGGCAGCTCTTGCTTGTCGCACTCATGCAGCTTCTGACAGCTCGCCGGAGTGATGCCTTGCAGCACCGCTCATGCCGATTCGGGGATGCTGGGTATGTCCTGCCGCTTAGCCCCTGCAGCACGACAAGGTGTCTGTCATACACAAGGATTTTGAGGCCCAGGTTATTAGATAGAAGTCCCTCTAGTTTATACCAGTCTTCGTCGGTGTTTGCCACAGCAAATTTTAAAATATTTATGCCGCCTAATGGTCATCATGTTGCCGAAGTATGTCAGTGGGAGCAGCGGGACCTATGCAGCACTTTCCAAAACTAACAACATTAAGTGCTTTAACTAGCACCGGCAACGGAAATAACAGCAAAAGTACTAGAAATGGCAATAGAGGAATTATCAAAAGCTACTTCATCAGCCGAAGCTTTACCACGTGTGCACTCGCGTCATAATCATCACTCAAGGAAACTGCACGTAATCGCTACAAATCGCAGTCGAACACGACCAAAAGCCGCCGACCACCACACACACACACACACACAAACGTACCGCAGCCGCAGCATTCAAGTGGCGACCAAAAGGCGTCTAACCGACGACACCCGAAATTTAAATGCAGCACCAAAACGCAGACACACACTTGAACATAAGCACAATCGCTTGGTACTACACGTGCAACACGGCTGATGGGTAGCGGCAATGCAAGAAGATCATCAGCGTCACTAATGCTGATGCTGATGTCGAGGCTGATTACGGCGATGCGTGCTGCGGATGCGCTCGGGCGGAGGATGGCCGATAATGATGCTGACGAGCGCATGCCACTCTGCAGCACCATAGATGCAGTACGTGTGTAATGCTGCTGGTGTGGCGTTCGTGGCATGCATCATGCTGTTGGTTTGTTGTTGTTTCTGCCGCAGCATTCGCTGATTGTGCTCGAAATATTGCGGAAGTTGCAAATACGTACGTGTGCGCCGCTGTGTGCGCTAGCTGCAATCGCAGCGAGAAGCGTTGCGCGGTTGTTACAGGCTATTTGCTTGCAACAGCGTTTGCATGGGGCCTTTGTATTTATTTTTTGTGCCATTGCTGTTTGCAGTGACTGCGGCCGCTGCTGTGCTGTCGTGCAGGAAAATCTTGCCGCAGGTGATTACATTGCACTCGGAAGTTGCTGTTGCGGTTATTTTCCAACGTCACATTTATTTACTTTTTTACATTTTGGTGAACGCTTCTTGCGCAGGCTTGCCATGTTCAGGCTTTGGTCGATTATTTCCTGGATATTTTTTGTGTTTTTGTTGACTTTCCCACTCCTCTTATTTTCATTTATATTCATAGTCGGTGCAACTGTTTCTTCCTTCAGGCGTTGCTCCTTTATTTCCTTGTTGTATTGTGGCTTGTATTTTGCTCCAGCAAAATCTGGCATCTTCTCTTGTCTCCTGCTTTACTCAACTTATTTACCGTTATACAATATTACACCTTATGAAAAATGTGTCCATTGAATAGCGGCCTGACATTCCCCTTCAATACATATACATATGTATTTTCACTATCTTAGTACTCTTCATTTACCTTTGCAAGTCCTTGCAATTCATTTTTGCTTTGTTGCATTTCCTTGTAAGCCAATACGTGTTGCATGTAAGTCACTTGAAATACCCTCTCCCTTTTATAAGCATTCTGGTTTACAGCTTAATAAAAGCTGTCCCTTTTTGCAGTCACCTTATGTGCCCACCAAATAATATTTCGTTTTTTTATTTTTTTCTTGCAACTCCTACCTTGCAACTCTGGAGTTTTGACCACCATAATAATAATAAGTCAAGATCTTAAATTGAAAGCGTACAAAATACAGCTTGTGCAAGAACTGAAGCCGCTCGATCTTCCCAAGCGAAATCGCTTCGCTCTATGGCCTCTTGAAAAGTTTCAAGAAGATTCGACGTTTTCGAGCCAAATTTTGTTTAGCGATGAAGCGCATTTCGGGGGAAACCAGCAAGCTTGCTAATTTGGGATGAAAAGCAACCTTAAAAGAACCACAGTTCTGTGTGTGTGTTACCGTCAATGGCGATCCTATCGCGCCATGATAACCACTATTTGATGCCTGAAACTGTAGTGGCCTCGACGACATTCGGTTTCAACAAGATAGCGTCACTTCCCACACAACGAATTAATCAGGGGATTTATTGATAGAACACTTCGTTGAGCAAATAATTTCACGTTTTAGGCCGGTCGATTGGCCACCAAGATCGTAAGACTTTTTTCCTGTGGGAATATGCAAAGTCTGAAGTATATGGGGACAATATCGCATCGATTCGAAGTCAAAATGCTCGCACGAGTTAACGAAAATTGGACTCAATGGATGAGACTACTGAGATGCGGCCAACACTTGAAAGAGATAATCTTCAAAAAAATTGACAAAGAATGCTCTCGAATGATAATAAACATTCCCCATTAAATTTGCATTTACTTTAAAACAAAAGTAGGGAGTCCCGAAATTGATCATTCTTTATTTACAAAACAAAAATCTTTAAAATATAGATGTGGAGTTAAAATCCGATATAACTGCGTAAGCGTTTTCTTCGCCAGTAAAGAAGAAGTTAAAATTTTATTTAGAAAATATTTTTAAAACATTATCTTAAGCTAATTTGGGATAAGTTTGAACATTCTTTGCTCCAATTTTTTCGAACGTTTTAGTTCCGTGTATGACTAGTCTACTTAGGACTTAACCTAATTATAATCTCAAAATTTCGTCAAGTTTAACATCGACAGGACGTTTTGTATCGTCACGTGTCGGAAATAGTCGACGCCTTATATATTATTGGCAGATTATATCTGGTGTATGAAGAGGAAAAAACCTTTCGAAATTGTTTCAACGTTAAATAAGTTTGCCAATAGATATCCTAGTATTGTATATAGTATCTGCTCAACATAATATTTTTAAAGCAAGCATTTCAGCTCCACACCTATTTCACACTGATTTCCTAATAGTCTTCAAAAAAAAAAAGAACAATACAACAATAAAAATTTGTAGTGAAGAGTAAAGTCCAAGAGAGAATTTTTGTAGAAAGCTTATCTTTCACAGCTGATCACATAAGGGTTAAAAGAATGATTGTTGAATTTGTTATTCAAATTAGTGTGCTTCTCAATTTCCAGTTTATCAAACTGAATCAAACTTGGTGCACTCATCGCCGGCAGCACCGGTTGTGGTTGACAGAATTATACTCCATATTATCCCATAGAAATTGCTTTGAACTTTTCCATGACTATGCAAATATGAACTAATAATTTTGTGTTTTATTATGTATAATCTGAATTTCGAAATAATGAATAGAGCCAGTATTTCGTAGAATCTTTGACAGTTCGAAAGTTTGTTAAGCCTATTAGGAGCACACAAAGTTCGAAAGTTTATAACTGTAAGTGGTGCAATCTTATGAGGGCGGAAGCACCACTCGACATGTGGGCAAGCATTGTGTGCGCACCTTTCCTACTTTTCCTCAGAAACCAACACACACACACACATGCGAGTACTGAGCAATTGACAACATTTTGCATAGTTTCCTGAATGAAAGGTGAACACCACAGCAAGCACAACAATCGTGCAGGATAAATGCACAAAGCCGAGTTACATGCGCAAATAGGGGGGCTCACAAGGACACCGGTGACTACATGCAGGCGAGCCACACTGCTTATGAAAGCCGCCCAAGAATGGCAGGCAGGAATGTTTATGCTTATGGATGAGCCAGAGCACACACACAAACACACATATGCATACGTGAATATGCCTGCATGTCAGTGTTGCATTCAGATGCGGTGGAGAGACCACAGAAAACTTGGTTTTGAACTTGTAACGAAGCGCACAAAACGCACAGCACGCAGCAGGCAAAGAGGTTGGTAAAAGCCACAAAGCAACTTGCTGTCGACAGAGACGTGGGTGGGATAACTCACACATCTGCAACTGGCATCAGCTAAAAGTGATGATATAGGTACTGTTGTATACGCCATGCGTGCAACATGAGAAACTTTTGCAATGCGTATGCGAATGCACACCGGGTTCCGGGCCCCGGCCACCACAACGTGCAACACTTTAGCCCGTGCAACATACGATTAACACAGCAATGCGTTGGCACTACACTTTCTCTCTAATTTCAATTGTCATAATGTATGCCACAGCAGCGGCCATGCCATGTTGCCGGTAAATTGTACCCCAGCAACTGCGCTCAAATGACTCACCTGTGCGTTGGCAATGCGTTGCATGAAGGTGAACGAGACAAGATGACAAAAACAACAGCAACCGCAGCGCAACCAAAGTCAACGCTACGTTTCATTTCGTTTCGTTTCGCATCGCTCCTGTTTCTTGACTGTCAAAGGTTGACTGGTAAAGTTGTTGCTGCTGCGGCTGCGGCTGGGGCTTCGCCTTTCACTTTTCGCTGTCGTTGCACATTGAGGTTAACACTACAATAGCCGTTCAACGCAGTTAACAACAATAACAACAACGACATTGTAATGATCTGTTAGCCTTGTACTGTAAGTGCTGCAGCAAGCTCCCAACGCCGGCCTCGCACGTTTCAAAGTTGGCGTCACCACTTTCACACAGCCCC